>JAWWEU010000001.1:44235982-44289925 GCA_035583155.1 Acropternis orthonyx | reverse complement strand
TTCTTTTCGTGTTCTTTTGTTCTGTTGTTTCATTGGTCCCCAGTTTGTGGGTGTGTGTATATATATAGAGAGAGAGAACTGGTTTGGGAGCTGTTATTTTCCTCCTTTGCCCTTTTGCCGTTCATCTAATTAAACCTATTCCCTAATTTGAAATCCACAGTGAGTCTTAGTGTGGTTAATCGGGGGGAGTCTTTTGCTCTCTTGGCCCCCTGATATCTTAGTTTTCTCTTTCAAACTAAGACAACCCCTGATCCTGGGTGAGCACCCAAAAATCCCACATCCAGCCTGAATCCCAGACTCACATCCCTTTTACCTTAGCGCTGTCTGCAAAAACGGTTTCTCAGTTCCAATCTCTAAATGGTCTTGAGGTTCAGAGGCAAGCAGGGAAGGTAAGAATTATGTGGAGCCCCTTCCAGTGCAGACAGCCATGGGCCTGTCCATCTGCTGGTGACAACTCTCCAAAGGCAGCTGTTTGTCCATGTCATATTTCCCCTGTTCCCTGTAAGCATGCCATGCTGGTTGGCATCAAAATCCAAGATATACAGAGTACCTACTGTCTCCTTCACCTCCCTTTATCAAGGTGATTCTCAGAGTAAGAAAATAATGAGAAGACAACAGAGACAGGCAAGAAGTATTTTTCACCATAGATTTTTCTGAATGAAGTAATTTATTTTTTGAATTTCTATCTCTGTTTGGGTTGGGCAGAGTTTGAGCAGGAGAGGGGAAGGCTCCAGGCCAGTATGTGTGTGCTTGTAGTGCAGGAGAGCTCCACTGGGCTCAGCTGGGCAGATCTGCCCTGTGCCCAGAACCATCATTTTTCTCCCTCTCATGGACATTACAGGGAACTTTTCACCAGAATGGTGGCTCAGGCTTTATTAATTACTTCTATCTAGTCAAATGAACTTTTCCTCCTTAATTAGGACATTTAGAAAATGCTTTTACAGTTACCATTAATGTGCAGCCTCAGTAGTCAGTGACATGTTGAACAGCATCTAATGGAGCAAGAAGAGAGAGCATCTCTCTGCGTTAGAGAAATCAGCTCAGACAAAGAAAGCAAAGCAAGCTGATCTCGCAATGCTCTAAAACACAGAGGTCAGAGCTCCCCATTCAGCATCTTGCTCTAGAAATAATTATTGGGGTTTTTTCTCATTAACCATGGGGGACAGATGACCACAGCCCAGCTCAGGAGGAGGGGTAGCTCATCTCACACTGAGCACACACGCACACTGCGCTTGTGGTTGTCTCCTGGGCTGTTTTTAAGCCTTTCTATTGTTCCTGCAACCCTGCAGGCTCCCAGTAAGTTCCTGCTCCAGAGCAAGTGATGTGACAGGTCCCACCTCGATGCTGCATGATGGGCTGGGGGTACCCATCCCAGCCACCCCACATACCCCACAGAGCCATATGGCCTCTCAGGAATAATGGCCATGGCCTTGATTTGCAAGGTGGCTCAAGGCAAAGTGGCCTTGGAGCTGAAGGATCTGCATGACTGGATCCTGCCCGAGTTTTTCTCTAAAACTGTGTTTACTTTAAAGAAGCTTATTACACAGCTTTGGACTCCAGCATGATGTGACAAAATCAACACTTCCTCATGCTTTGATGCTGTCCTCAGACATGCTAATATGCTGCAGAAGTAGGGATGTTGCTTCCTTCTTGAGATGGTGCACTATTCTATTTCAAAGTTCCTTTGCTCAGGCCTTGTTGAATGGTGTCATGAAAGACATTACCATTGCAAGCTGTACTCAACAGCTTTCCACCTGGGATTATGTGCTGTTTGGAGAAGTGGAAGGCAGGAAGAGCTGGTGCTGTACCCAGTGTGGTATGGCTGTGCCAGAGGAAACAGCCCACAGAGGAGGTACAGCCGCTTACTCCTTTGCCTGCCAGTCTCTGCAACTGCCAAAAGTCTTGTTTTCTAAAAGAAGATAATTCTGGTGAAAGCATCAAACACTGCTGTAACATGCCCTTAACTAACTGCATCGATCCAATTTATTTACATTTCTCAGATCCTTCCCTAGAGAAAAGCTGCACTAGCTTTTGGCTGAAGAGTTCACTGAGCGAATCTCTGCTGTAGGATGAACAAAAATTGAGCTGCCATTCTTTTAGATCAAGAGTACGTTTCACCCTCAAGGGCTGGCTGTGGGACTCTTTCTAGCCCAGATTTTTCCTGGGCTTATTAAAACTGGGGGAAGCAGCTCAGGGGTTCAGGGGCAGTGAGCAGAGAGGTTGGGTGACCCTGTCGTAGTTCCACTGATTTTATGGGTGCCAGACTTTATTAACCTCTTTTTAATTTAAAGCTGGGCTGACACCAGTCAGCTGCCATGTGTAGGACAGAGTTGATGTGCCCCCATCTAGCAGAGAGGTTTTTCCTACCATAGTCCAAGGGGACTAGTCATTCACTAAAGGGAAAAGACTTCAGTGACGCTTGCATGTAGGACAAGAATCAGCGATCGTGGAAGAACCAGGGACTCAGATGTGTGCAGTGACTAGAGGATACAAACTGCAACACAAAGGTGCTGAAGGTGCCTTGTGTTGGAGACCTATTTGTGCCTGAATTTTAGGCTGCTAATTGAAGGAGATGACCCACTCTCCTAAGGCGTGGATGAGGTTTTTATCCATCCGAGAATTAGTGCTAGATTGATGTTGGGTTTCCTCTACAGCTAAGGATTGTCCAGAGGTGTCTTCTCCCACCCCTAGCTGTTCGTCATGATGAATGAGTGTCGTCTTCAATCCACCCCAAAAAGGTGCCTCAACCACTGATTCAGTACCACCACCTGCCTGCCAGGTGGATGGAGGTACAGCTGAAGGTGCTTCCGAGTTCAGCCAAGTGGTACCATAACACCAAGGCTCCCTTGGTGGGGACTCAGGTTTCCAGAGCCTAATCCAGGGCACAGGAAGTTAAGCTTTTGCTGCTCTCTGTTCACCATACACTAAGATCAGGTGCCTCCAGAGAGCAACTTAGAGACTCAACATTAGGTGCTACGCCTTCTCGTACACTGTGCAAGAACAAACAGCAACCCTCTGCAATTCACTCCTTCTACCCCTTAAAGGAAATAGGTGACTTCTGTCTAAAAATGGAGAGGTTTCTTCAGAGTTATAGGCAACCTTCTGGACTGCAGCAAGCTCAGGTGAGAAAGGACCACCTCCTTCCCCCAGAGCAGGGCATCCCAGCATTCACCCACTTCCAACTTTAGGCACAAGGAAACTGACGTTCCACCAAGGAGACATCTTGTGAAGTAGGTGTCAAGTTGCATAGGACTAGGTAGGATACTAAGAGGTTCTCTAGGATTTAGGTGGGATTAGGTGGGATTTAGGTGCATTTAGGTGGAATTTAGGTTAAATCCCATTTTAGGTGGGATATAGAAGGACCAACAGCTACTATTTTACTATCTGAAGTACGCTGAAAGGCAGTCACAAACCTGTTAGAGATGACCTAGGTGTAGTGGGTGATGTAGGAGGGGGTTTGTGCATTGCACATCCCAGAGGTGCCTGTGGCAGAAGCAGTGCAGCCCACCCACTGGCAGCAGCAGCCATCACCCACCACATAAACCCTGCTTTGGGCTACTGAGGAGCTCTGGTGTGTGAAGGTCCCCTTTGAACCTCTCAAGCTGCTTAGGGGTGACTTTCTCTTGGTCCTGGAGAGGTAAGAGCACAGTGTGGCAGGGTGGGGGGAAATTCACAGGGAGAAATCTGGCACAAAGTAAGGGCTGAGGTTTCTCATACTTATCTTTTCTGTACCCATGCAAGAGCTCCATTGTCCCACCGAGCTTCTGAGACAGGGAACAAGCTGTGATGTTTAAAAGTAATTGCCTGTGGGAGATATTAATTCTATTTTTATCCTTCTCAATAACAAAAGCTTTCCAATAATGTCCTCACCACTCATCAGCATTAAAAACTAAATAAATTTAAATAACGGAGTTGCTGTATTACGGTTTTAACTCCCTGCTTGCTTCTTGATACCTAATAAGTATATGCCACATTCCTATTTCCAATGGTATTGAATTCATACACTCTCAGGACACCTTCCAAAGACCATTTCCTAAGACAGAAAGACTGTCTGTTGTGAAGGGGACTGTCCTCACCTGGAAAACAAGAAAGCAGCACTCACACACTCACAGATTGATTGAAAATACACACTGCAAAAAAGAAGAGATTATGAGTCAATTTGAGCTTCAAATTCCATTTGAACAACAAGGATTAAGCAGAGAAGATGCATTAAGGCACGTTGTTGTGAAGTCCCTGATAAAACTGTGATTAGTAAATATTTTGAGCATAGAGCTCCATCAAATATAAGATATAAACCCACCCTAAAACAAACACAGGCACAGCAAAAAACATCTATTGTGAAGTACTGCGTTAGACCTAAGATGACTGTCACTCTACATCAATACCCCTCAAAAAAATAAAAAAACCCCCAAACAAACAAAAAGAGGGGGGAAAAAAAGGCAAAAACCTGCCTCCAGAGGCTACAGGGAAAGAAATGAGCCATAAAGACTCTTCAGGTCACCCCTCATCCTGTGCCACTGTTACGGACTTTGCCAGACAGGTTTTGGAGGGATATATGTACCTATCCTATGCAGGTGCCTTGGTGGTCACAGAGCTGTCAGCGTGGCCTCCACAAATGGAGAGATCTGGAAGCCAGCCCTTCAGCAGTGACAAAGGGACACACCAGCTTTCAATACAATCAATTTCCTCAAAAAATATGGACAAGTTTAGCAATAAACTGATCAGATACACTAGAAATTTTATGCAATAAACTTATCAGATGCACAAAGTTTAGGCAGTTGCCTGATCAAGTACACAGGGGGCTGGAGTGGGTGATCTCTGAAGGTCCCTTGCAACCCAAACCTTTCTGAGACTGTGTGATTCCCAAGCAAATATCTGGGGTTTATAGACCTCTATCTGTCATTTTGGAAAACATTGCAATATTAGAATAGATATTTTTTACAGCCTGTGCTATAGAGAGATAATTTCAGTATTCACGAGACTTGAAAAACATTATGAAGAAGCTTTACCAGAATTAAATGGTGTCATGTGTAAACCAGCAGAATTAATTTTCTGCACATGAATTTTAAATGAACAGATTTCACTGTATGAAGAACAATACAAAAAGAAAACTATTTGAATGTCACACTTGTTTTTTTGTTTTTTTTTAAAAAAGGAATGTTTTATTCAGCAGTTTATTTCACATTTTTCACAAGAAAATGAAAGTGGTAATCGAGAAAATAGCCTGAAATTCAGTTTGGAAGTCAAAAAGCTCCCAGCCAGGACCTCGAGAAGTTGTCAGCGATGGGGATTTTTATCAAAAGCCCTAATACCAAGGCTATGAAATCAGAAAAAAAGAGCACTTTGACATTACAGATGGCATCAGAGCTATGGATAAAATGGGAGAAAACAGAGAAGCAGCCTCCAGATTTCTGCTGCTCCATCTCTTCAGAAGCAAGTATGATATTGTTTGTAAGGAGCATATCAAAGTTAATAGCACTAGAAGAGTGAGCTGTGCCTGGCAGAGGCAGCACATGGAAGATGCAGCCCCGGATGAAGCTGTTCAGACATGAAGCTTGCAGGCAGTCACTAATTAAACTGTCTCTTGCTGCTCGCTCAGCCATCCAACGCAGCTCCGGCACTTCGCAGCAGAAACAGGAAGTTTCCTGGCATTGCACGGCTCTGAGAACGTGTCTGAGCCACAGATTCCCTTTGGCTGCTCCTCTACGGCCCTGGGCACTGAGCTGCACCTCAGCATTATGCTGGGGTCAAGGCCTGGGTTCCTCCTACAGCTCCTGGGGAATGGAAGAGGGACCGAAGCCAGTGCTGAAACACAAGGATGCGGCAGTGAAGACAGGAGCTGCTCCTGCACCCCTTCCCTTTTTCCTCCAGCAGCTCCTAGAGGGCTTGTATTTCTACCAGAAATTTACCCCACAGGATTCCAGGCATCATGGTTACTCAGAAAGTAAGAGAAATCTGAAGAATATCATTATTATGAAATGAGCAGAGCTTGCTTTCAATGCAAATATTGACCTATGCGGTGTAAAGGAAATTTTTGCAGGATACCTTTCTCTCTGACAAAGAAGCACCATAAAAAGGACATAAACTGAGTAGAAAAAAGCCTGAACAGATGTACTTACTGAGTGAGTGGAAGTAATGAGAAACTGCAGGCAACAGAGTGGGAGGGAAACAGTCAATAAATCAGGAGCCCTCCAGCAGAAGCAGCGTAGGAGATAACAGCAGAGAGGGCTGGAAACTCAGTGCATGCACCAGTGGGGCCTGGACAGGTGTTTTTTTATTTCTAAATATTCAACATTCTCTGGAAGGAATATTGTGGTTTTCACTTCTGAAATAGTATTGTGGCTTGTATAAAATGTAATTTGTTTCAATATTTTTGCTAAACCAAAACATACCAGTCTCTTTATTTTGGAGAGGTGAGAAACAAGTGGCAAGGATTGGCTAAAGGGTCTTTTTCTTCCCTCAGTGGATTTGGGCCAATTGTTTACAGATTGAGACCTGCTGTCAGAGCAGCATCCACCCAAATTTGCTGCCAGGAATGAACTTAAATAACACAGGTCTCCTTCCGACCTTGAAGGTGACCACAAGTTTACAGCAAAATGACCTTCCTGAGCATTTTTGAGTGCCTTCCAGATTTGAAAGAGAAAAAAAATCCCTATTGGTCTGGGAAATAACATCTCACTGCAGAAACCATGAGCTACTGCCTGTGTCTGCATTGGGCAGTATGTCAAGTGCTGGGGTAGCTGTACTTGCACTCGTTACACTGCAGCTCAAGCTCACCTCAGGCTTGGAGCTGGTTTTCCAGTCACTAGCAAAAAGATGTGGGAAGATTATTCTGCCAAAGAGTATAAGAATTTCTGGCACATGACCTTCAGAGGGAGGTCAATGTTACAAAATTCCCGTGATCTAAAGCCATTATGGAGTCTCTTCAGCTGAAAGGAAGAGGAAATGGATTAAATTATATATGGTGGCTTTATGGCAAACCAGGAGCATCCCAGTACTGGGCAGTTGGCAGGACTGGTTAAGCACTTATATAAGCAGTAAAATATCATAGCAAATACCTGGCAGTTGCTCTGTACTTTTATTCTAAGAATCATAGAATCATAGAATTGATTGGGTTGGAAAAGACCTCAGAGATCATCGAGTCCAACCCTTCATCCAACCCCCGTCTGTTTACTAGATCATGGCACTCAGTGCCACGTCCAATCTCAGTTTAAAAACCTCCAGGGATGGTGAATCCACCACCTCTCTGGGCAGGCCATTCCAATGCCTGATTACTCTCTCTGAATTAACTCCTTTTCACCAGTAACTGGTTTTCCCACTTCAGTTCAGTGTGCTGCTGTAAAGGTCTGTGATGCCTTGTGCCTCCTTTAGGCATTTTTACCTCCAAAAGCAAGTACTATGACAGGGAACTCAGAAGCTAGACCTTTCCCATCCTTCTTATCCAAAGACAAATACTTGATAAAATGCAAAATAGTAGAGAATAAAGACCAGCAATGAGGTATTTAATTTTTAATGTGAAGCTCACATTAAGGTCTCAGGCACAGGCTGTTTGAGTTGGAAATACATTCTCTGTATACATCACTCAGCAGAGGGACATCCCAGTCTCCTGAGCTTCCCTGCCAGGACAACATTCACCCTGAGGGCAGTCCCACTCTGTTTCCCCAGACCTCTGCGTCTGAGACTCCTGTGCTGCCCCTTCTCCTTGAAGGACAGCTCCAGAAGGGCAAGAAACTTCAAGGCAAGGGACATTGATTGTTTTTTCTTCCCCATGCCAGGACAGAATGTGTTTTTCCTATTTTTCTGGCAAAAATCCAATGGCTGTGATGATCATAACAACTCAATTATGCCAGAACAAAAAAAGAAAAAGCTGGTATGTCAAGCAGAGACTCTCCTGCTCCAGCCAACCCATGCTGTGCTTCCCCCTGACAGCCATCAGTCCCTGGAACTGAACCACAGCCTGAATGAGCTTCTCCATCACTCCTGAGCTACCATATGCCTTGTTTCTGTGACACCATTTGTTTCCTATTTTCATCTGTTGTTAAACATTCCTCTGAGATGACACCTTCTACCTTTATCTGCAGCCAAAACCCATTGCTTGCTCCCTGGGTGGTATATGTCTGCCTCTCTCCTGGATCCAAGCAGTTGCAGCTGCATCACTGTGATGGTGTGTCAGCTCTCCCTCTCTCTCTTTCTCCCCTCCAGTCAGTTTTCGAGGAAGGCAATGCCCTTCTCGTAAAAAAACATTACTCGTAAAGCCGGTGAGCACTCATCAGATCAAAAGCTGATGCTGGCAAAACAGGGCTGTTACTAGAGGAAAGGTAAAATGAAAACAGGCTGCTAACCCACCTCTGAACCTGCTCAGATGCATTTGGATGCAGTAAGAACATCCAACTTATCTGGGTACTTGTTTGATCCAAGACTGCATCCTTAAGTAGAGCCATTTTTCGTCAAACACAGCCTGAAAGAGGAACGGCACCCATAGCTTGGCATTTCCTTCAGTGAGAATGGCACACACTTCTCCAAACCCAGAGATTTCAGCCCACCAGCTGGCAGTGGCAGTTTGCTGCCAGAGGGGAGAAAACCGATTCAGCCACAGCTGCAACCCAGGTACTGCGGCCACAGGTGCCCAGCAGCCTTCCTTGGAGCACCTGGAAGCGGTTACTTACATGGCACCAGCATCCCCATGTTGTTATCGCTTCGCAAGTGCAATGCATCCTCTCCTGCCTGCTGCAGCGCTGGAGGAGGAACCAGGAGCACAAATGCCCCACACTGAACAGTGGTAGGGTATGTCATCGACGGCTCGTGGCCACGAGCAGAGGCACCTTGACAGGCAGGGGAACCCCAGTGACCCCACCAGAGCCAGCTGAGCCCCTGACAGGGCTGCTCCCAGTGCCACGGCCAATGGCACAGGCTCCCTGTCAGCCCCCAGATGGCGGGTGCTGCCTGCCGGGATGGGCTCACGGGACAGATGGCTGGAGCCGTGTCTCCTGTCTGCATTTCACGGATGCCTGTGTGTCCGTGCATCTGTCCGTCTGCAGGACCACATGCTCAGCCTCGCCGCCGGCGGGGCGCGGGTACCCCGGTCCGTGGCAGCCCGGCCGGATCCAGTGATAGCTCTTTTCCACTGGAACACCAAGCTCGCGTTTCTTTCACAGCAGCAGCCATCCCAGCCGGCTCCACAGCACGCAGCTCCACGAAGAGCGGGACCCGAGCTGGGCTCATACACACGGCTGCTCTAACACACTGTGCTCTGCTCCCTTAGGCGAATTGTGATCCCTGCTAGCGCTGTACTGCAGGGATTTACCACCTGGGGTCAGCACCAGCCGAGAGAATTTCTGGCACAAACGTGCTCTTTCCCAGAAGCGGGAAAGCTCCTCTGTATCTCAGCAGACCTAAGGAAGGTCGTACCAAGACTGCTCAAACCCCTTTTTAAACTCTCATCTCCATCAGATGGGAGGGATGCGCCCTAGCGCCTGCTCGGGGAAGAAGGCACTGCACTGTTGAAATGGGTAGGCACACGGGGAATGACGCTGCCTCGACTGAAGTAACTTGGCACATGGAAACACACGGGCCTGTAAATGCTCAGAGTAACGTTTTTACTGCTGGGCTGAGGTCAAGGGAGCTGCCGCAACCCTGAAAGGCGGTCCCAAAGATGCTTCGCCGAGCACAACGAGGCAACAGCTCTTAGATGAAGAGTTTGCACCCGTTTCAAATGCTAAATCACTGCTGGCTAGAAATGACTTTTAAGACATTTTTAAATTTTAATTAGTTCACATAAAAAAACCCCCAAACACAGTGGACTTCACGGAAAAAGTGGACTAGAAAGTATACCTCAGGGTTACTTTTAATGCCCATTCTTTTATGGATGGACCATGCTTCTTGTCACTCTCCTGACAGCACAATCGGGAAAGAGCACCAAGGTACTGCATCCCCCAGCAGCACATGCATCTATACGGTCACCCGCAGAGACAACAGCCCCTGCCATGATACAGGAAACTCCCATTCCTCTTTTGCATCTTTTCAGATCATTTGAGGAGACAGTATTTAGAGCAGCTGCAGACTCTTCCAAAAGTTTTCTACTATTCGGTAACTCAGTGACAGCTTTAGCATCTCTTCTCGTTTAAAGATTTATTTCTCCTTTTTCTGCCAACGGATGAGGATTTTTCTTTGGTCTGCCCTATCTTTGTATACCACATTGCCCCCTGTGAGGGCAGAACAGGCTGTACAGAATCCTTCCCTGCCCTGTCCCAGACCTGTGAGCAGGACAAGCACGGCCACTTTCACTGCAGTTTTTGGACACAGCCTTTTCAGCTTGCCTCTAACTGGGATGTAACTCGAGTTTGGACACAGCTGCCTTATATCTTTTGACTCCCTGTAGCCAAAAACAGTGAACTTTTAAAATTTAGTTTTTCTGTCTGAGAACTGCCTGGAGAACTTGCCTTTTTCTCTCTCATGACAGCTTGCAGTCCAGACCATGGGAACTTCTGACATATGGAGATGCAGTGATGCGGGAATACGAGGCACCCCCTTTTCTCCCCTTCAGACATCACACAGACACACCAAACCACACAGAGGTCGGAATTGCTAGCTTGTGCCTGACTGTGGTTTAACAAGGTGGAGCGAAGGGACAGGACGCAGAGCCACAGACAAGCTCTGTCCTGCTCTTGGAAAGGCAGGTTGCTTTTGGCCTGGCTGTCTCACAAAGCCAACCCAATCCAAGGCACCTTTCTACCTCCAAGAACAGAAGACAGGACACCCCACCACTCCCCTAATTCACTGCTTGTGAATTAAAGGTCTGTTTCAGCCCCAGATTTTGAGTATGTGCTGTAAATTAAAGTTTAGAACAAAAGGGAACAAAGTCAGTTTTGATTTGCTCATCCTTTTTGAGAGGGGAGAGACAGAAGAGACCGACTGACTTGTTTTAAAAGAGAAAGGAAATGGTTTTAGAAAGCAAATTACCTGTAATCTTTATTTGGACAAGGAAATAAATATATATTCAACTAGTTTTGATGGTGTAATTGTGTGTCATTGCTCAAGAATTCATCCTTAGACTGCAATGTGCACCATGAACTATTAAGTTCCACTTTTCACCCAGAAATACATTCAATGGCTTGGAGAAGAAAGATACAAACAAGATGTGTCAGAAAGAGGTCAAAAATAAGATTTATTTGCAAATAATTTTGACAATAAACTAGTATCTCTGAGCTGTTCATTTGGGGGACTGCAAGTCAGTTCCTTTGCCTTCTGAGATTTCCATTTGCATTCAATATGGGACACCTCTAGAATTCAAAATGAACTTCAGAGTGTCCTTTTTTGCCTTGCTGTGCTGAGTAATTCCTTCCACAGGCATACTATAGGAGAGTCAAAGTCCTTGGAACGAGAAGCTGTCACAGGAAACACGTGATGAAACAATCTTGGCTTAGAGAGAAAACTGTTACATGAGGGCTGTTTTACATGTTTAACACAGTGTTAAGCAGTTCAGGATTCCCCCAAGAAGTGCCTGGTGCTGTATGAAAAACACCTCAAAAAACTCAACAAAAAACTCCCTCATAAACCCAAAACAAAACCCAAGAGGACCCCAAAACTCAGTAAGTATGAACATCTTTCCCTAAACCTCATGGCTATACTGAAACTTTGGATTTCCTTCTGTTGTTAAGAATGCACAGTATATCTGGTTATGACCCGAGTTCCCTCTCTTGAAGTTAATGAGCTGTGTCTCATGTAAAAAGAAAAAAAAAAAAAGGTCAAGATTTAATGATGACTACTGTATACAGATGAGCTCAGGACAAAGGTAATATAAAGTGAGATTTACCTTAGTGCCTGACTGTGAATGCAACCTCTAAATTATGGTTAGTAACAGCTGCTGAAGGGGAAGACAGCAGCATCTTCAGAACATTTCTTCAGTGTATGCCCACCCTTCTCCATGACCTTGATCTCTCTGCCTTTCAAAAAACCTGGAAATTTCAACTCTAAAGTCATAGTTTGAATCAGATAAGACCACAAGTGTATTCTGAAAACCCTATATGATTAAATTCTGAACAGACCATAATTACCGTATCTTGCATTAGGGCCAAGCCAAAGATAACACAAGGAAACAAGTTAACTCAGAGAGGAAATCAAAGAATATGATGCACATCTAGTTTCAATACAGTTATAGAAAATGTTAATTTTAATGAAGAAGAGGGATCTTTTCTTTTCCTCTTTATGAAGCTCAAAATAATCCCAATAGTCCATACTGGAAAAATAATTTTCCCCTCTCATATATATATAATAATGCAAGAAAAGATGTCCAGATATCACTGTTATCAGTTCAAATAAAACATGACTGAATGCATCAGATCATTCAAATAAATAAACATGGTTTATATATATATAAAAATCTATATAAATATGCCCAAAATATCAAAATTACCTTGTAAGGGTAACAACTATTGGTGACAACCAGTTCATTGAAGTATTTAGGTAAAGTTAGAGAGAATAATAGTCTTAGAGAAATTATTTTATTTTGGGCTACTTTAGAAAGACTAAACCAATATTCAGCTGAAAGCACTTCATCATCAATCCACATCATCTCACCACGGCTGTCTCCCTATACCATCTGGGGAACCTAGTCCATTTTTATGAAATAAATATACTTGGTTATTTCACATCTGCTATTACAGAAATCATCCTGAGAGGAAAGCCCAGAAACTAGGAAATGCCCAGTAACTCTCTTCAAGCTGAGCACTCTAGCTAACATCAGACTGACCCCTGCACAAGCTCAAAAAAGAGAAAGGGATAAAGATTTCAGAACAAATCTTACGTTGACAAACATTGCCCCCTTCACCTGAAACTCAGCCATCTTCAGAAAACAGCATAACTTGGTAGGTAAATTGCAAATCCAGTCATTATGTTCTCCTGTTAGACAGCTCCAAGGCTTCACTCCTCCAAGCCCTGTGTACCCCTGTATTTGTGGTGTAGTCAAATATAAATACTGTTGAGGTTTACTGACATCTGATTTGGGCCAACATCAGCCTGTCCTGGTTTTGGTTGGGAGAGTTTATTTTCTTCCCAGTACCTGGTACAGTGCTGTGTTTTGGATTTATAATGAAAATAATGTTTGTAACACAGTGGTGTTTTACTGTAAACATGGCTTAGCAACAACTAAGTCAGGGACTTTTTAGCTCCTCACCCCACTCCACCAGCGAGTGGTCTGGGGGTGCATAAGGAGTTGGGAGGGGACACAGCTAGGACAGGTGACCCCAACTGACCAAAGGGATACCCCAGACCAGATGGCGTCACTCTCAAAATATTGAACTGGAGGAAAGTTGGCCAGGGGTCACGGCTCAAGAACTGGCTGGGCATCAGTCAGCAGGTGGTGAGCAATTGCATTCTGCATCACTTTTTCTGTATATTGTAATTCTTATATTCTTATTATTGTTGTTTTCCTTTCTGTTTCTGTCCTATTAAACTGTCTTTATCTCAAGACATGAATTTTACTTTTCCGCTCCCACCCCATGTCAACCCCGCCGCTACTTCGGGTGGGGGTTGGGCAGTGGTGGGGTGCAAGCGCATGGCTGTGTGGTATTTAGATGCTTGCTGGGTTAAACCATAACCTGGCCCTCAGAATTCATGAGTTTAGCAGTACTTTCGCCAGACAAAATTTGACACATCCCAGTAAGATTTCAAAGTTTGGAAAATTCCTACCCTGAAAATCCACTATTTGCCAAGGAAGTAGTATATTTACTGAAAATGTGAATTAGCTCTGAGTACACCATCTTTAATGGCAACACTTCAAAAAGACCCCATGCAGTCTTACAAGTTTTGTCTTCTTATACATTCAGGTCTGAAAACAAGAAATACTAAGAGTTTTTTAGGAGAAGTCTTCTAGAAGTGATCCAGTTTCCAAATGTCATTAAATGTTGTGGCAGAAAAATGTTATATGAAATCTGTAATACAGTTGCTAATGTTTATAATTTGATGATTATTTATAATTAGTATTATTGCATTTTAAGCGTAAAAATATAAGAGGTTCTATAAAGAAAATTAAAATAGCAATAATCTAATATTGATAGTCGTATAAAATAACTCACAATTATATAAGTTTCCATATTTAATTACACATTTAAAAATAAGTTATAAAAATAATTAAGCTTCTTTAAAACCCCCAAGGTATTTTCTTTTAGGAGTTTTTACTCATATCTACTGATTGTCTAGCATCAGCAACAGCTTCTGGTACTCGAACAGTCATATCATTCATTGATTTCTTCAAGCAGATTTGGCAGCCTAAACGTGATCTGTAGGGAAATATGACATTGTTGTTAGTACTAGCCCACCAGATAGCTAACAGCATTTACCCCCTTATGCCTCCAACATTCAGGCATCCCAAACACATCATGGATTAGAAACAGCCACTCTTGTGCATGGTCTTAAACAAGCCCAGTAGCGAACCACACGCATCAACACAAAGGTGTATGTGGCAACAATAATGATTTCTGTTCAGTATCAGAGTTAGCACACTGGAAAGTCACACACTGAGCACTTCCCGCTTACTGAGATAATACATTAAAAGGGTGATCCTTTCATTTTCAGTGAGTCACTAATAAGTCAGTCAAGGGCATTTGGCACCTCTGAAGATGATGAAGGCAATGAATCTGAATGGAAGCCTTGGAAAAAGCACAGCATAACCCCCCCAATTCAGGGTCCAATGTTTTCAAACTAAAAAGCTCAAGATTGGGTCACTAAGCCAGAAGAGTAAGAGTCAAAAGATAAGAAACATAGGAAGGAAAAGGATAAAAGGATAAACACTCAAGGCACCTGAAGAGATGGCATCCCTCATTTTTCTGCCTACCTAGCATGAACAAAAAAATGTTGCATGCAAGCAATTACAATCAGAAGATTTAATACAACAACGGAATTCTGCAGATGTCACAAGCCACTTTTATTGCTAGGATATTTTAGTTCAATGTCCGTGTCTTGGTACTCAAGTACAGAATACCTGAAAACATCAGCAAGGATGGGCAATGTAATGTAGCACCAGTCCCTGGAAAGACACTAGCTAGCTGACAGCCTATTTCAAGAATGTAAAAGTTACCACTCTTCTCTCCATGTTTCCATATGCATTTCTCTGCGCCTTTTAAGAGCAAACATCATTTCCTATTGCTCAGTAGCACAAGATCCTTGCATATGTCTTCACTGACAGTTATGGATATTACCACAGAGTAACAGCACTACACACACACACACCACCCCCCCCCCAACTCTCCACTGTTTCCTCGAGTCTTCCACAAATACACTAATTAAACCCTAGCACTAATAACTTTTAGATCACACTGTAGATCACATATTCTTACCAGACAGCCTGATACTTCTACCGTGTTTAAAGATGATTTTTCTTCACCAATTACTTATCCTTTACAGGGCCTTTGCTCTTATCCTATTGCAACTCAAGACTTAAAGGATTTCTAGACCTAAATAAATTACATGAACTGCAAGATCTTTCTTCATGTTGAGTGACTTATCTGAAGAACTCCTGTATCTGCTTCATCCCTCTACAAAAGCTCTGTTGAATTCTTTCCTTACCCACAGCAGATAGTATAGAAAGCAACACAGACACAAGATTAAAGTATCCGGTATGGGACTTCCATATTCAGTTTCAATGATCTCATTTTAAAAGTTGGGTTGCTACCTTCCCATTCCTTTGATGTGGAGCTGTCTTAAACCAACTAATTAAGTCTTGCAGACAGCAGTTCAGAAATGCCATACTGAATTCCTGTAGAGTTCCTGAGTAAATTCTACCTAGCCATCACCATTAGTTATTACACATTTTACTTATCTGCTGTAACACTACTTCTACGGACACATCAGTTTGAAACAAGATCACAGAATACTCCAGGAAGCCCTCTGCAAAGAAACCTTCCAGTATGTGGACATGCTATAACATCTCTAGAGACAACAATGCAAAAGAAAGTTTGCTTTTATGTTATCTTTTTCTGTTTTAAGTGCACCTTCTGCATCACCCACCAGCTCTTCATACAGTCAAAGTTTCCTGCTTCTGATATATTAGAAACAAAAATATTTTTCTACTTTTTGCAAGCTGTTTCTCAGCTTTTTGCTTCAGTATTCTTCCTAAACATTTAACTTGCCAGAGTTTGTGTTCCCCCTCTTAACTACTTTTAATAATCTCTAATATTCTGCAGTTAATCAAAACTATTTCATTTTAACCTTTCTAATTAATCTCTCATTTTAAAAAACATGACTTTCATGGCAGCTGCTAGCTGAAACTTCACTAAATACAGTCACTGACAAGAACAAGCTTTTGTTCTTATACCTATGGCAGAGCATAGAAGTGCATCTCCATTACACAAATTTCTATCAGCAAAGGAGCCCAGGTAATCTGCAGCAAACACCAGTCACTTAAAGCTCCATCTTCCAGGAAGAGTCATCCTCTCACACATATGAAAGGTCCTTGGCCATAGGAAGAACACACGTTGCCAGGAAAACCTAACAGAAGTACCAAACATCTTCAGAGGGTCTAAAACTTAATTTGGTATTAAGAACTTAGAGAGAAAATAGAGACATTTAAACAAAGAGCTCTGGCTTTCTATTGTTTTTCGGTTATTCAGTAAAATCTCCTTGCTTTAAACCTTTAATTAAAAGATAGCCAAAGAAAAAGAGTTTTTATTAGATCACTTGCCTTCAGAGCTATTTAGGCATTATTTTAGCCTTGAACCTAAAAATTCAGGAGAATTACGGTAGATGGTAAGAGTGAAGTAAATTCACACTTAATATGCTTATGATTTTTTCAAAACTGAAAATGGGGTTTTGTGAGACAGGGAAAAAAATACAACAAAAGAAGTTGCAACAAGTATCTTGAAGCTTGACTTCTTTGCCTTTATAACCTTCTATGAAAGTTCAGATTTGTCTGAAGTGAGAAGGTGTATTGTTACATAGAAGTGACATGTACAGGATTCCCACTACTAATATAAGGAGATAGATGAGTTAATTCAGAGCACTTATTTGCAGAGACATAAAAAATTCTATGCTGTACAGGCCAGGTATAAAGCCTTTGATATCACTGGAAAGATTCTCAAAAACTTCAAAAAGCAGTTGCACTGAAGGATGAAGAAGAGGGCTTATGAAACCTTGCAAGGCACAGTTGCCTACTGTCATGTGGGCATGGTCTATGATAAAGGCTACTAGTACACCAGCAAGTAGAACAGTCCACTAGGAATGAGTCTGTGATGAGGATGTGACACCCTAATTACCAAGATGTGTGACAGTGGGGGTGATGCAGAACAGAGGGTTACTTTAGACTACTGCTAGTCCAATCCTAATGCCTACCAGCAGTCAGAGCACACTTCATGATCACTTTCTCCCAGAAGGGAATCTGGCTTGTGTGCCCCAAGAGCACTCCGATATGAGTCAAAGCATGACAAGTAGGTACACTGACATATGGGACACTGTTTGTCCTAGGGAAGTCTTGGAGGAAGGATCTTAACAATGTACATAAACACCAGAGAAGTTGTGGAGTCTCTATCCTTGGAGATATTGAAAAGACATCTGGACATCGTCCTGGGCATCCGATCTAGGTGGCCCTGCTTGAGCAGGGGGTTGGACCAGTTGACCTCAAGAGGTCCCCTCCAACCTCAACCCTTCTGTGATTCTGTGAAAAGAAGATCTGACCAAAACCTAAAATACTAATGTAGACACATTCATAAAATAAATTAACTAGCTACAGACTAAGAGGGACAAAACACAGAAGGGAAGAGAAACAAGTGCAAGAAAATTCACACACAGGACAGCAGTAGCAGAGCTTTTGTTGAAGGAACTGGGTTTTCAGTCACACTTTAGTATCTAAGGTTTTTGCACCAGACACCTTTGAAGACAAGTACTGGCAACTGACACTTTTCAGTTAAAAAAGCAAAACTGACATCTTTTTAGTATGAATTTGGATAAACAATATTTAAACTTGACAGTCTCATTTCTGTAATGGAATCTAGCTATTCACTAAAAGCTGATTAAGGTGCTCCAAGAACATTGGACTGCCCCATCTGCAAATCCTTCTTTCCATTCTTTGATGTAGCGAAGTATTAGTTGCCTTACGTTTCTGTGAGGCCATATGCCAGGTCCAGCATGTCCATCTCTTCATCAGTAATTGCATCTAGTTTCTCAAATATGTGGTCTTCAAATATTAAATGACAAGTTGAACAGGCTAGCGTTCCTTCACATGCACCTAAAGAAAAAAATAAATCAAGAACAGAAAATCCAAGTTTCAAATTGCATCAGAATTTCAGAAGAAATCCTACATATGTGTCTTCATAAATGAAGTCGCTGTTGATTAGTAAAATTAATGTTCCATATATTTCCACATTCATATAATTACTCTGCATTCAACTGTCAATAGTATTTCTACAGTTCCTGTAACATTAAGATTTACTTAAATGCTGTAATTAGTTAAAATACTTAACTAATTACTGTTAACCATTTAAAGAAATAAATGTTTTCTACTATAAGAACGCAAAAGTGGACAACACTGTCAATCAACACTACTTGATTTATTTCCAAGGCTGATCCTTCTGTCTCTTTCCCATGGTTTTGAGAAGGTTTCCTCCAGAAGTTTAACAGAAGATACCTGCTACACATAAAAATTTCCTCAGAAGTACAGAAAGAAGGGATTTTATTCTGGATATTTCTTCTCACTCCACAGAACATTAATTCCCAGCAACAAAGGTAGCCAGGCCAGAGAGAGATGGTTTTATCTGTGCTAAAGAGGCCTACATGTATTATGAGGCAATCCAGCACGCGTCAAGATCTAGTAATTTGCTAGGGTTGAGCTGAAAAAGTGTCAACTAAACCTACATACTACAGCAATTAGGTCATCACAGGACAGTAAAATTTTGAACAGTAACAAATTTGTCACTGTATTGGGCTGACACCAAGTTCTTCACGTTGTTGAGAAGGAAACATGCAACTTCAGTGGGATGGGGAAAAGGCTGAATACTGTGGAGATTGGGATTGGGGCACACAAAAACCTCAGGCTCTGATTTAAATTGACAGGAGAGAAGCAGGTAACACATTAGCCAATTTTCATTTATTTATTCATTTCCAGGGAAAGTAGAACCAAGAACACTGTGACCACATCACCTTTGTACTCATATGGAAATAAGGGAAGCAAGACTGTATGCATAACCACTGCTGTGAAAAGAAACAGTGGAATTTATCATCAGACCACAAGAACCACACAGAAGGCACAGAATGCTGTTACATGCAGTAATAGTATCAACAGCATATATTCAAAGTGAGAATGACATTGTACTAGAACATTTAGTTTTTAAAATACATCATGTCCCAAATGCATGTGAAAAAGTAGAATTTAAATAAATAAAGTGAATTTAAATAAAATCTGTCTTGTCAGCAGTTTAAGGATCTTGAATATTGGGAAGGTGAGGGAAGGAGAGAGAGGGGCAGGAAAGAACACTGACCAGTCTCTTTGGACAGTGGAAGGTCTTTCTGCAACTGTAAAGCTAACAGTGACAAACAAATTGAGTGCAGCCAAATCATTTAATAGTCTTGTAAGCCTTTGTACAAAGATATTTCTATTTTACTGCACATGGGATGCCCCCTAGTGAGAGAAGCAAATAGGTAAGGTTTACATTTTACTTTTCCCTCATTATTTTTTCCTCTAAACACAGAACATACATTATTATTGCATTATTTCTCTGCCCTAATGATGTTCATTAGCAAGTGATTATTGAAATGGGATTAGTGTATGTTAAAATTAAAGCATATGTTATAATAATTAAAGATTCTTACAGTATTCCATTTTTTTTTCAGTTTGGCTTCTGTTTATTGACGCATTTTTTCCCACTTTACAACAATGCCTTAACACAGCTGACATTTACAAAGAACATTTACTGTAGGATACAAGCAGACCAACCATAAGTCTATGAGTCACTTAGTAATACATAGATCTAGTTAACCCAATGCATTACGAATTTTCATGAGACAATTCTTCTTCCCCAGATGTATGCAGTTCTAGACATGCATTGTCTCAGATATTAAATGTGAGATTTCAAATCATATAAAAGACTATATTGCTGGCAGTAAAACTAACTTGCACTTAACTAAAATACAGCTCAGATTTCAAATAGATAAAATACTCCATGCCTTTTTTTTCCTCCAATTACTTCCTGCTACACATTCAGTCCTGCAAATTGTACTTCTACTTCCTGCTTTAGTTCTATTAATTCTTCAGCTCATCTTCATATAAATACCTCTCCTGAGGTATTTAATTGTCACTTCCTTAATACCCCTGCTTTTTATGGGCAGAATCCTACAATTTCGGTGGAACTACCTTTGAGCAATGTGGTCTAGTGGAAGGTGCCCATTGGAGGGGGCTTGGAACTTAACAATCTTCAAGGTCCTTTCCAACCTAAACCATTCTATGATGCAAACTATGGGAAGTGCAAGAGTTTGAAGAAAGAGGGAGACATTTTAACTTCCTCCTATTTTGATTTTAAACAGAACTCATACTAAGAATTCCACCAGGGTATTGAACTCCTCTACTCCAGTTCTTTAATAAACTTCTTGCTCTTCCCTGCTAACTGACATGGATTTGGTTGTTTATTTGACTTTGCACTCAAATACTATAGCAAATTTTGCTACAAAAAGCCTGATAATAAATTGAGACAGTAGGGCAGAAGTTACAGAAGTAACCAGACTCTTCTAGAAACACATCAGTTTTGTGCTGCCTCCAGAACCTTTCAGCTCAAAAGAATCTGCAGGTGGCATCTTTCAGATTCCACCTTGACAGCACTCTGTTCACATTCTCCTCCTTTAATATTCAAGCCAAGATCACCCCAAATATTTTTTTTAAACCTGAACCGAAATATTCCATTCACCTGCAGGAGAAAAAAAAAAAGAGGAGAAAATCCAAATAAAGTACAGCTAGGTTTTAGATATAAATTCATGAAAATATACGTTCATTTACAGTTAGACTTGATGATCTTAAGGGTCTTTTCCAACCTAAATGATACTATAAATATTTTTTGCATAAACCGGAACATAAATTCTACACACTGAATACAGTATTTAGTGAATCTACTTACCAAAACCATCTATGTCTAGATTATTATCAACAACAACATCCAGCAGTGAATCCCCAGGTTTTCCCTTGGCTGTTAGTTTGTCACCATCGCGATTTATGAAATGAACAGTTATTTTATCTTCTGAGCTGAAAAAGAAAATTATATAACAGAATTAAAGAATTCTAGAACTTTTTAGAGCTTTCGAATTGGTTGAATACTACTAAACTTAATAATCACTATCAACTGTAACAGGAGAGAAGCCTAAGTTATTGGCTTGTAAAAGCTGTAACAGGTACACACATTTACGGCTGTACATTGAACAAAGACCATGAAAAATAAACAAACCCTTGGGTTGTGTTTGTCACTAGAAGATATATGGGACTGCGATGCTTTGCCTTTCACCAGAGAGCATCAGAGCTACTTTATTTTAGGCACAATATTCCTACTTTTAACAAATAAAAGAGCTTACTTCAATCTCTCTCTCCCTGCCTTTCTGTGGACCCTTGCTTTGGATTTATGAAATTTCTATTGTTCTCATCATTATAATTTAGGATAAATTGTAGGTTTTCCCATTTCTGCTTAGTTATTTTACTTTATTAGTTCCAAAATATAATTCTATTCTCCTGCCAAAATTGGAAATACTCCAAAAACATTCTGCTGTTTTCAGGCACAGATTCTCTTAGGAGTTCAAGTTGTAAATATTAATTCTAATGAAGTTCAAATTTTACATTGGTTTCAAAGAAAGAAGGTTTTGTATTTTTCTGCTTTTGTTTTTCAGACAGTTATTGAAGAAAAAACTGTCTTGCAGTCTGCATAAAAATGTCTTAAAATAAAAGCTTTTAATATTAAAAATATTTTGGGTTTTGCATTCCGTATTATGCTATTTCACATGTAAATTACAGGAAGGCTTTAAATATGCCAATGAAATACAGTTTGTTCTATTTTAAACAGACTATTTTCTTTCCTACAGTAAGTGAGCAAAACATGAAAAACTTGTTGGATGGACAGTGAAGAAATCTGCTAAGAGAGGAGAGATACAAACAAAACAAGCAAGAAGTGATGCAAAAATTCATGCTTCCGTGAGGAATCCATACTTAGAGATCATATGCTTCTTATTACTTGCACTCTTTTTAGTAACTGTGGGCCTTCAGGAACCTATTGTATGCAAAATATACAAGTTTGAAAATCAAGTCATTCCCTGGAAAACCCCAACCTAGAGAGCTGAATATTAAAGCAAAAATTTCAAAGTGGCCATGCTGGAACTACAGTGAGCAAATTATTTTTGTAACTGGCTGTGAAAGAAGATGTATTTTTAGCAATTTGAGTCCTAGCTTGTTATGAAAAACAACAAATGTTTGTTGCTGTAGACTTTATATACTTGCCACAACTGTAAGTTCAGTTGGCAGCACTGTGTCTCATGATGATTCATTATATGTCATGCTCAATTCTTTTCCTATCATCCCTCAGTCCATTCTCCAGGAGGCAGCCACAAGCTATTATTAACTATTAATTCATTCCAAAACTATAATTGATAATGAAGGGTTGACCTTGCTGATCTGCCATACAATTGAAGCACGCACTATAATAAAATTCTGAAGTCAAAGATGTATCTTTACAAAATGTAATTAATGTCGCACAGTCACCTGTGATACCCAAGGACCACCTCCAGCAAACCGTTCTGTGGGTGTTTAAGTTACCACCCTGCTTTTTGTTTTGCTCCTCTGCTATGCTAACACTTCCCACAGCAGCACCAAGGAAACAAGCATCCACTTAAAAGGACTAGTAGAAAATTCACCACCTCCATTGGGAGTTTAAGACTGACGGGTTTAGACTGCATCTGGAAAGGGTCACATTCTGAGAGCCAAAGTAAACCACCGACAGTGTAATTTAAAACTGCTTCAAAAAGCCCTTAAAGAGCCCAAAGTACACTCTCTTTTGATGAAGTATTTCTGTAAAGATGACAAGCACAACTGTGACAGGAGATGCAATGCAAGATGTACTTGCATTTCTGGGCATCTTCAGTAGTGACAAGTACTAAATATTTATTCCAATATCCTAAATATACCATTTATTATAGGATGAGGTGATTGCAAGTAACATGGACCAAACAGCAAGAAGTCTGGCTGTCTATCAGATCACTGGAACTTTTGTAAGTGGCAAGTCAACTCCCAGATTTCAAAACTCACATGAAACTGTCTTCACATGTGATTACACTTTAATCTGGTACAACACCACAGTGTCATAAGAACAGTCCTGCCCCCACTCCTTTGTTCCTTCTCTCTCCAGTGTTCACATTGTCATAAGGTAAACCGGGTCTGGAAACAAAACTGGCTAAAAGCCAACCTCCATAGGTCAATGGCCGCATGGATGTCAGAACCAGCACAGTCAGAGCTGACCCTTAGACAAAATTTACACTGTTTTAGAACAGTTGTGTTACTGCAACTTTATGATGCAATTACACAATCTAAGACTCATGATCAGATTAAACCAACCTCTTTATAGTATACAAATGTGAGTTTGGGTGATCCCCACTTCAAATTGCTCTGCCATCGTCCTTATATCAATATTACTACAAGTCAATTCATTTTGCTAATCTGGATGAAAAATAACCATAAAAAAAAAAGTAGTCCCAGCTAGACCAGAAAGCAAAACTGACAAAAGTGCCACTGCCCACAAGAAAAATGAGGAAACAGCAGTGAGATCCCTTTTTCAGTAGGAGCAATCTTACATTTGCTTCAGCCAATTGTGGACCTGCATCATGGCGGTGCTTGCCTAACTGCAGCAAGAAGACAAATCAAAATATCACTTGTTCACTTCACTGATTTTTGCTAAAGACTGATGCAATTAATCTTTCTACAGGACCTAAATCCACCCTGATTGATAACTGAAACTAAAATTTATTTATTTGTGTCAAGTTAGACACAGCCTTCTTAAGTGTTCCAGTAAGATCTGGTTTTCTGCTATTGCCACTTTTATTGCTCTTCATGTAGCCAAAATGTTTAATTAAAAAAAATTACTGAGGCTTTATTGAGGGTGAAAATACTTTCAGAAGTGTGTGTATGTAATAATCACACTAGTTAGACATTCCAAACACACACTGAGTAGATTTTTTCAATGAGTGGGAGACAGCACTAAAAAAAATAAAATTCACATCTGCATAAAATGCTTCAGCTTTATAAATTTCAAGTAGCATGGCTTTTATCTACCCAGACATTGTCTGCCTGAAGAGAAACAACCAACCAAATACCAACATGCTGTGAACTAGTCACAGGCAATTAACATGAAACATGTGTCAAGTCTATGCACGTATGAGTAGCCTCAGGATTATCAGGAAAAACAAAACATAGTTTGTGTTATCTGTTTGAAGCATAAATACCCCAATTCATTCTCAGATAATCCCTTTTCACTAGATGAAAAATACAATTAATTTCTTCATATGGTTGTGACAGTACTATCAGCTTTTTTATCAATCTTCACTAGGATACTCTAAATTGAGCATACTGCACATGCACAGAAGAGCACCAGAGAACTGTAAATCTTGTTCATTGTCTCTCCAGTGCAAAAAAGAGTAAATATTGTAAGAATCCTACAGCTACCTCTTCTCCTTAAAAGAAGTATCCTTTCGAATCTGAGATATTCTCTCCACGTTAAGAATCACCTCTTACATTCCTGCAAACAAAACATAAAGGTAACACACATGGTATTACACATGGCAACACCAACTCTGTTATTTCCAGATCTTTCTTAATAAACAGCAAATCCAGCAGCCCTAAATCCCTAAAGAGTTTAATGAATGCAACTATTACACAGGCCTCAATTAAAATACAGAAGTTATAAACCTGAACTAATCTTTAAAGCATGCAGTAATTATGCTGTGCAGAAAAAACATTGTACAGCTATCCAGACTGGTATAAAAGAATTCTGAGATAACTACTGTTCACCTGAAATGAAACAGAAGCATAATGGAAAAAAATGGAGCAAAAGAAAAAGAGGAAATAGAAATGAAAACGTAATGCCTGACGCCTCACTGAAACCCTTGGGAACCTCTGCCCACAAGAATCACCTCAGGCAGTGTTTTGTATAGTGAGGTCTTCATCCTCTAGGCACAAATACAGTTAATTTTGCATATAAGAACAATGATGTATCCTTTTCCTAGAATTACAGTGGCTGACTATATAAAGGTCAGGAACTGGGTCTCAAATAACATGTCCAGAAATGGTAGGACTAGAGAAAATAACTTGCACATAAATAGAGAAAATAATATACAAAGATTTTCCTTTTCTCACAACTCACTCAGCCAGGTTATGACATGGAGTATATATACAACACATTTGAAATACTTGCTTGCATGAGCTTTTTTGCTGGTGTGCTTGCACAACAAGTGTGAATAACTTCCATTCTTGTATTCGGCCTGTTTGTGAAAGACCAGAGGGATTGCAAGTCTTATGTTACTATTAGACAAGGAAATGTTTTCCCTTTCCAGTATTCTTTTCTCCCCCATGTTTACCCTGCTCAATAATTTTTAATACCTTTTTAAAAACAGACAGTATTTTACAAAGACGTTTTTAATTAAAAATTGCAAATCAGGGACTTCAAAATCAACTGATCATAAAGAGGTTCACTCAGAGAAGAGATCTGACTAGCAATGTACCCATCTCACATGGGAGTCCTGGACTAAAAAGTTGTTTCTCTGTATGAAAAGTACCTGCTGGAACAAAGTCAAAGAGCACCTAGACGAGAATTTAAAAGCAAACTATTGAAAGAGCTTTGATGGTAAGAGTGCTACCCAACCTTCTTGAAACAGACCAGGCTACACCTCTGATGCTGGGCAGGTGATTGTGGGTCCTGTTCTGAGTCAAGGATGCTTTTTTGACAATCACATGAATCAGGCTTTTAAAATTTGTGTATTTTAAATACTGAAAGTTTGATGTAGACTCTGACCTGTCTTCAAATATACAAGGTACAAGCCAGAAGGCTATGCATAAACAATCTTTGACTATATGTCACAAAACTATAGTTGTGGACTGTGGAATATTAAATGTCTACAGACGTAATGCACTTTGAAGCACCTATTCATACACACTGGTGAGGAGAGGAGGGGTTCTGCACACTTGGATCACAGAATCAATTCGGGTGGAAAAGACCTCTGAGATCATCGGGTCCAACCTGTGACTGAACACGACCACCTCCACGAGACCGTGACACCAAGTGTCACGTCCAGTCTTTCCCTGGAGAAAGATGCACAAGTGTTCTCCAGTAGCGGAACAACTATAAAAAAGGCAGAAGAGATCTTCAGTACTGGGCTCTCTATTATGTGCTGTATTTCTACGACAAGCTTAGCCAGACTTCCACAGAAAATAAAAAAAAAAAAAGAAAGAGAAAAAAAAAAAGAAAGAAAAAGCAACTTTGGTAAGGTCACAACCTTTTAGAAAACCAGCCAGAGCATGAGGAACGCTGGTTTACCGTTTCCTAACGCCACAAGCCGTTCCAAGGGTGTTCCGGGTCACACCGCCCCGGTGCCTGCCCCGGGCCGACCCGCGGCC
The DNA here is from genome assembly GCA_035583155.1 of Acropternis orthonyx. Taxonomy (NCBI): domain Eukaryota; kingdom Metazoa; phylum Chordata; class Aves; order Passeriformes; family Rhinocryptidae; genus Acropternis; species Acropternis orthonyx. The sequence goes on along the minus strand of JAWWEU010000001.1, from coordinate 44,263,314 downwards.
CCGCGGGGCACACACACAGCCCGGCGGGCGGTGGCCCCGGAGCGCCCCGTTGCCGCGGCGGGAGCCGGAGCGATAGCGGCCCTGAGGGGCGGCGGGGCCGGGCCCGGCTGGGGCACCGCGGGAAGGTCACCCCGTGCCATAGGCGGCCGCCGGCCCGGTGCCCTCAGCGCCGAGGCCCGGCCCGGCAGCCCGCCCGGCGCCTCCCGGCCGCGACCCCCTTACCTGAGCACCGCCCGGGCAGAGAGGCTGAACGGCTGCGCTGCCCTCCCGGCACCGGCGGCGCTGCCGCAGCCCGGCCTCAGCCCGGCAGCCGGCGGCGCGGAGAAGAGCCATCGGCGGGAGGCAGCGACGGCGGCGCGGAGGAGCAGCGGCGGCGCCGGGGCGGCCATGGCGGCGGCACGGGAGGGGACGGGCACGGCGCGGCACGGGAGGGGAGCGCGGGGCGGCGGCGGCACCGGGGCAAAGTCCCGCCGCTCACGGTCTCCGCCTCGCGCTGCGGCGATTCTCGCACCCGCTTACGCCGCGCGCGGCCCAGCCCCGCCTGCGTAACCACGGGGTTACGCAAAGTGGCGGAGGGCGGGGCCGGGCCCTACGGAAACGGCGCAGGGCTCGGCCCGTGGCCCTCACACGGCGCCGGGCTCCAAACGTACCGCTGCTCCGCCCGGGAGGGTGGCGTGGCGAAACCCAGCGTGTGCTGAGCCCCTTGCCCAGCTGGGCCCCTGAGGCATTTCTTGTCATTTCAGGGACGGGGTGGTTCCGGGTCCGTGGCACACGCGATGGAGGTGTCACCCAAAGGGTCGTCTCTACATCCCGAACACCCCTTTGGGCAGCCCGACTTGCTCCAGGCTGGGCAAGTGGTCGATGCCACCTGGAACACCAATGAAACAACTTGTAGTATTATGGAATTCCCAGGGAAGCGCAGCGGGCCTGTGAGGGGTGTGAGCTGTCCGCAGGGCTGTGCAGGCAGGACCGCAGGGATATTCGCACTTCCTCATTAGCGTTTCTCATGACCGAAGATCCAGCTGCTAAACCCCGGGTGTCAGCAAAGGGACAGCGGCGCTCTCGGAGGATCCAACAGGAGGTGAGCATTCATGGTGAATAGCTCAAACATCAGTATGTGCAAGAGGAAATGTTGAGATTTCCTGAGCAATTACAGACTTAATTTGTCTCTCTACAAGTTTTGATTAGATGGTGACGTAGAAACCCTTCACTTGTAACACACCCAGACTAGAGAGTTCTGGGTGAATGAGAAGAAATGAAGCCAGTTCTTTGAAATAATTAATTCAAACGGGCCTGGAAATCAATGGGAAAAAAGAGGAAATGTTATCTGCCTCTGATGCTCTAGAGGTTGCTAAGGTTATTCCTGATGCCTTATGATTTTGTTGCATCAGAGTAAGATCAAAGAGGGAGGTAACATTATACTGTATAACTTGAACCACTGCATTTTCTTTCAGAAGAAGAGAAGGTTCTGGTGGAAATGTCAAGAGCTTCCAAACTCTGTGGCCAGGTGTCTTCAATGTGCCAGTTTTCTCTGCTTCAGGTATATAGCTGCAACACTCAAAGTTAGACTCAATGTTGTTAAAGGGATTCCCTTTACCCATTACAAGTATGGCCAGTGTGAGACTTTACATAGTCTGCATCTTGTCTTTCATGCTTCATTTCAATTATTGCTATGTCAAAGTAGGTTTTACGGCACCTATGCTGTAAAACCAAATTTGTTTCATGTCATTGGCCTTTACATTACAGTCCACAAAACCAAATTTACTGCTCTCCCCATCTAGTTTTAGCATTGGATTTTAAAAGCATTACAATTACCTGCACACACAGTGTATCTCTACATCTCAGCTGACATGAGCCTGACGTTTTCTATGCAATTTCACAGAGACTGCAGTAATGTTACACAGGTTGCCACTGTGTACGATACAGGCAGAATAGCTTTCAGTTATTATTTGATTACTAGCAAAATAATTGCATTTGTTCAATATACCACGTGTAGAATAATATTTTCAAAATGTAACTGAAATCCATGCCCTTGATATGCTTATTAAATCATATATTAATATAAATGCAGTTAAAATATGTGAATATATCTAAGAGAAGTCACCAAAATAAATACTCTGAGGGCTAGATCCTCAGCTGCTTTGCTGGTACCCCCTCACCCACACTGAGCTCTTCTTCATTGTTTCTTTTGCAACACAAGAGTGTGGCCACAAATAATACAGTTTATTTCAATGCTGTCACTACAGCCTAGAGTCATATATGCATAATCCTAAGGCAGTATATAGCTAAATACATACAACTCCAGCTGGACTTCTAATATTGTAAAGGCAAAAGAGCACATCATATAGTCATTTGACTTCAACCAGAAGGCTGCTGGTTACAAATTAATGGTTAAAGCAGGAAATAAGTCTGAAAAGGACCCTCTGGACCTTCTAATGTAAACCTTTGCTGTCATATGCAACTCAAGTAACTAAATAAATTTTTGACTAAATATTTACTAATTTCTTAAAGTTTTCTTGCTGGCATGAACTGCACTGATAAACAGTCCCAGAATTTCATTCCTTGGAAGTGGAGAAGGGCTAGTTATTTATCAATTTTCAAATAACTTCTTTTATTAGTTTAACTCTTAGTATATAATTATTTATGCTGATTTTTCCTTGGCCAGGACTACTTATGAAATTAAATAGTTTTTGTTTTTTCTGATATTCACTCATCATTTGTTGTACCCCCTCCAGCCCTTTTATTTTAGCCTCTGTTGTTACTAGTCTCCTTCCTTTTATTTTAGTCACTGCTAGTACTAGTCTCTTTCCATAAGGCAGGAGACTCGGACAGTTCACCGGATTACCCCACTGAGCTACTTGTGCATGTGTTAGTTTGAATTCCCCATTGTTTAAACATGGGCTACTAGTTAGTACATTAACTTCAGGTCTTGTACAGTGTCTCTAATAGACATGTATGGCCCTGATACATCCTAAGATTGTATTTGATCTTTTTTTCATGTGCAAATTAAATTAGTAGCCTCAAATCAGTGAGCTTTAAATCAGTGTGATCAGTTAATAATTCAGATGTCCTTTGCTGCTTCACCTTAATGAAGCCAACATTAACAGGAAGAGTTCTTGATTTGCCTAAACTGAACACAGTAAGCTCTTTGAACTTTGCTTCGATCTATTTTCTTGTGGGATTGTCACTCACATACCATTTTAATGAGGAAGGTCATTAACCTGCTTTACCCCTGTGTTGTTATGTTCCATAGCTCTGTTCCAGCCGTCTGACTGCCATGGCCCTGAGCACGTTACCCCTTTGCAGAAGTTTAGTTGTCAGAGTCCAAGGTCAGCTCCTCCACTGGTAAGAGCAGTTGTGAGAGAAGCCAGTAGTGAAGGCCTGCCTCTCCTGTCCCTTGAGAGCCACTTTTAGGCTGAGTCCTTGTGCTGGCCCTCACCTGTGCCACAGTGCAGCTGTGCAGCAGCTCTTTTTGCACTGTCTCACATCTCCATGAGTGTGGTCCTGATCCAAACTTGCTGACTTGGCACCCTGGCTTGGCCACATCTCGCCACTGCAGCCCTGCTTGGTGACCACTGGGCTGTGTCTGACCCTGACCATTGTCTCTCAACCCAAGCTTGGCTGTGGGTTGCTGTTCTGCATCCTGGGTCCTTGTTAGTGATGTGACTGCTTTCACCCACCTCAGTATTGTGCTTACCTCCAGGCACACCTTCTATTGCAGAGCAGCCAACTCATGCTCCTCCCTAGAACCTCCCACCCCCAAACACAGAGCCCTTCAATTCCCTCATAGTTTCTATATGATGTGTGTTTTTGGGTGGGCAAACTTGAAGAAAATGGTAGAGCAAATTAGGTCAGGACATCTCGACACAATAAGAGTAATAGAATGAAATAAAGAAAAGAAAAATTACTAATGATGTGTACCCAGCTTTTCTCTGAATCTCACCTTGCTTGTCTCCATGGGATGTTCATTCTAATGGTAAAGACTTTGCAAGAGGCACTTCATCTTTTTTCGTACAGCTTTTTTTATAGGTCCTTGCACAATGGGGAACAGATATAATACAAACTTCTTTTTTTTTCCCCCTGAAATTATATGCTCCAATTGTTTATTATTTTTAAGTTTGTATTTGTAGGAGGCCAACAAACCACTAGATGGCAAACAGTTGCAAGATGATGCATGGGTATTCATATGACCTTCTGCCCTCAGCTTCATTGTTGTGTTTCTGATCAGCTTCATGAGCTGGACCTGTTGGAGTGAGTCCAGAGGAAGGCCATGAAGATGATCAGAGGGCTGGAGCATCTCTCCTATGAAGAGAGATTGAGAGAGTTGGAGTTGTTCACCCTAGAGAAGAGAAGGCTCCAGGGAGACTATTGCAACCTTGCAGTACCTGAAGGGAGCTACAAGAGAGCTGGAGAAGGACTGTTGACAAGGATGTGTAGTGATAGGGCATGGGGGAATGACTTCAAACTGAAAGAGGAGTGATTTAGATTGGATGTTAGAAAGTTCTTTACTCAGAGGGTGGCGAGACACTGGCAAGGTTGCCCAGCTGTGGATGCCCCATCCCTGGAAGTGTTCAAGGCCAGGTTGAAGGGCCCTGAGCAACCTGGTCTAGTGGAAGGTGTCCCTGCCTGTGGCAGATGAGCTGGAACTTCAGAACTTTAAGGTTCTTTCCAACCCAAACCATTCTATGATTGTGATTGTTGAGGTCATAACATATAGTTGCATGACAATTTATAGAAATCTGGGGTGAAGCTTATATAGTCCTTCTCCTTCCTGCTTCTCTCTCCCTTTTGCCATTCTAGTGTCCATGACTTAGATGTGGACTGGATTCATAGAGGTGGTTTTTGCAAAAACTAACAAGAAAAAAAAAAGGAAAGAAAAAAGAAGAAACCAATCTGGTTCTGGCCGTTTCAGGTCCCTCAACCAGCCTATAGACCCACTGTGCAGAACACAATATGTTCTCGGAGAAACACAGTCTTAACTTGTGTTGTTTTATGCTGCTGAGCAAAAGTACCAGATATTCTTCTATTTGGCATAGAATTCCAAGGTTCAGGGTGATAAAAAACATTAAATATGTATACCAATTGTCAGTAGATAATTTCTATGTATTACTACAGATGATCTGAATCCTGATTTTCTGTCTAAAAGAGACACAGCATAAATGCACCTGAAATACAGCTGGAAACAGATAAAAATGTTTGGAGTTTTGTCATTCAAAGAGGTGTTGCTCTCAGACTAAACCAGAGCCTGGCATTATCCACTCAGAGAGGAAAGCAGAGGAGTTGAGTCTGTCTTATGACAGGAAGGTGAATTATAGCTGAGGAATTCTGCTAAACTGCAAATAAACCATTGCTTCAAAGCCATGGTTCTGTCATACATAATAGACTGAAATCTGTATGGGAATTTGCATCTCTGAGTAGGGTATATTAAAGTGAGTTGTCTGAAAATCTTGATACTCTTTAACAGAAAGATGTGTGCGTTTTTCCACACTTTCCTTACTCTTCTGAATTTCTGAAATTCTTCTACTCCATGTTATGCATAACATTGCATAACAACAGCTCCTTCCTATGATAAGTTGGAAAAATACATGGACGGTGTAATGTAGAATTTTCAAAACTAAGCAGAATGTGTCATCACTGAGTTAGAGCCAGATTTCTGTTGTAGTTATTTGTCTCCATCTGTAGGGGACCTTAAAGTGTGTTCAAAATACAACCATACAATGTAATAAAAGGGAAAAACACTGCAGGCTATGAAATACAAAACCACCATGTCCAGCTCATGTCTGAAGTCTTTCATCTGCCTGTTGTTGGAAGATGGAAAGGTATTCTGGGGAAGCCAGTGCTTGCTCCATTATCATGTTCTTTCCCAGGCGTCAACTTTTACAGTTGCTGGAGACAAAATACAGGGCTTGAGGGACCTCTGCTCTAATATAAAACAGACTTTTCTTTGGTCTAATGCCTTCCTAGTTTTCTTGTATATAATAGCTCCCTGAAGTTGAACTTGTTATTACTAGAGGCCAGGAGTTGAGGACCAAAATCCACCACACCTTCCCTAGTAAATTTGTGTTGAGCCAATCACGACCAGTGTCCCAGCTCCTGATCAAGACAGTAAATAGAGTCTCCAGTGAAAGCAAAAGGCATTTCCAACTTCAAAAGATTGGTGCTGACAGTGAATTACAGCCTGATACTCACTCCTCTTGTCTACTGGGTGCCTTCTTCTCTTCTCTGGATAATGCTGTTAAAAATTACCAGTAACACATTTTTGCCCTTTTCCCAGAAGTCCATACAGTTGCTTTGTAAGAACACATGCAACGAAGTGTAAGCAAAATCTGTCCATTAAGAAAGGATGTTGATTGTTGTAGATGCTGCAAGTCATGCTGTTCTGTCAGTAATGAGTGATGTATGAGGTCCTGCAGGCTGGTCTTTACTATCTTTGAAAAATACATTTTCGTATAGATCTCTGCAAAGGAATGCATTTACTCTTAGCGGTAGCCTATTGGTTTGTAATGGAAGCAGCTCAACTACACATGAGAAAGGCTTCAGAATAAGATTCTTAGAGAGAGTGATGCACGAGGGTAGCGTACTGAGGCAGGAGGTTTGTGTGTCCACCAGGAGGCATAGCAAGCATGGGCTCCGTCTTGTTCACAGCCCTGAACATGTTGTACGTACCAGCTGTGCAGAGAAGCAAAAGTTTTCATCAGATTTTTACATCCAGAAGTAGAAAATGCCGAGATTTTTAGAATAAAAATGTGGAGAACTGGCAAGAGGCTGAATAAAATGCATATATATATAAATGTTCTCTGGTCAAAAGCTATAATTTCAAATAAGTTTTGTTGCTGTTGTTCACAGTCATTGGAAGTTGTAAGTGATATGACTGAAAAATAAAAATGCTAATCAGTGTAAAAGCAATGTTAGGACTTATCTTCTTAAAGATACACTGGTAGTTGTGTAAGAGACCAAATTAGATACCTCCATGTACATGTGGAGAAGGACAAGGTTAGAACCGTAGGATATCCTGAGTTGGAAGGGACCCACAAGGATCATCGAAGTCCAACTCCTGGCCCTGCACAGGACTACCCCAACAATCACACCATGTGATGCTGCAAACATTTATGTGTGTGAAGGATCATATCTGTTATATCTTAATATAGAAGACATTGCAAAACCGGCTAGAAGCTTACGAGTAAGTGCTTGCACATTTGGGACTCCATGGGAATCCAGGCTGTAATAAGTTTATCAGTTATGCTCCTCCTCTGACAGCATAAATGGAGTTAGAAATGAGGATCCTTCTCTCTGACACCCCAGGGGCATGTATAGCACATCAGGAATGTGAACAGTAGTTTTCAAAGTTGCTAAATTTTGTAAGTTTTAGAATATTGTACTTAAATCCTTCTTTTATATAAATTTTAAAATCTGGCAATCAGCTAGCAATTGAAAATCTAAACCCAAGCAAGGAAGAAGTTATCTTCCCGGACTAGAAGAGAAACCTGAATAGAAGAACATGGAAATAAAGACAACCCCAAACTATTCTTAAGTCCTCGTGAATTTTGTTTTTTAATGCTAGTCTCATGACTTTCTGGGAAGTGATTTATTGAAAGCCTTGGTTTGTCAATTCTGTGCTTGGCTAGCTTGGGCTTGACCCAAGTCCTCTTTTTTCTTGGCAGCACTTAAAACAGTTGAGATGTAGCCTATGCTCCTTTGTAATTCAAGATTGCTGTGTGCAGTCAAGAACCTTTAAGCATGAAATGAATAAAGTGACCCAAAGCTGTGGGGCCCAGCTTGCAGTGTGGGCCAGTGGGGCTGGGGTGGGGAGCCAGCATCCTGCTCTGCTTCCCTGGGACCAGCTTCTGTGTGGGTTTAGTGCAGCTGACACGCTCCTGCCTGTGTAGAAACTCTGATTTACTTTTAAATTTTGCTAGTTTAGCTGGCAATAGTCCAACTGCTGGAAACTCAGTTGAATAGAGAGAACTCGTGTGATATTTCCAGTTCTTCAGCATTTACATGAGCTGCTGCTGCTGCACAGAGACAGTGTGCGGCCATTTCCCGCAGCTGGTCACGTCCTGCTGGAACAGTGCAGCAGCAGCGCCAGGCATTTTCATGACCGTTCAGCAATCTCAGCAGTAAAGCAGCAATAAAACAATGCTTCCAATGTATTCCACTGCCTTCGCCTGTCGGCTCTTATTTCAAGGCAGAGCACTCTGCTGGTGTATATGTATCATATAGTAGGCTTCTCCTGCACTGCTCCGAGGGCTCTCAGCCAAACCGCGGGCACAAGGTTCGAGTTAGTAACCCATGGTGGTACCACTGGCCTTCCAAACTGCTGAGGTAGTGCTTGACCTTGTTACTCTTTTATAGACTTCTGTTTTCTACATAGAAACAAGGGTAACAGAATCACACAGCTCTCAAGTCTTAAAACAAGCTGAATTCTGTGATTTAAACTAGCACGGCTGTGAAGCTAGTGGAGTCCGTCTATATTTCACTAGCTCAGAGCTGGACTCACCCTCATGATGCAGAGGCCCGTGTAAAGACACATAAATGAAAGTCTAGCTCCAGCTTTTATGCCTTCTCTGATTAAGCATACTTTTTTTAGTAACCTTAAAAGTAAATGCCTTTTAAAGTTTCCTTGAGACATTTTGATCTCACTGACTTTCCTGCAGTTGGGATTTTGGGACTAGTGGTTGTTGCACTTGACAGCTTTTATCTGTAGACCGCTGTCTTGCTACAGTGGGAGAAATTTGAACTATTCAGTTATAAAATGGAGAAGCAAATGCTTTACTGGAAATTACTATCTGTTTATTGAGGGAGGTTAAGGGTGTGTGGGCTGTTCCCTGGGCCACCGTTGTTAAAGTCATTGCAGGCCTCCTTGTGTCTTTGCTGTTTGCTAGCTGGGATATCCAAATAATTAGACTGAACTTGTTTCCTTTTGTATCTACCCACCCTGGGTTGAGGGCATATATGAAAGATGGAAGTTCCTGCCACTGCAAACATATGAATAGCTGTATTCAAAAGAATAGTCTCACTGCATGAAAGACCAAGATGTCACACAACAGCTAAAGGAAAAATACTTGGATTGTTACATCTGTATTATTACAAAACACGCGCATTTTACTGAAGGAAAAATACTTCAATTCAAACACAAGGTCACAGAATTCCATGCTTTTATTTGAGTGTATTGTATTTTAGTAGAAATACAACAGAAGTTAGCACTTAGAACAGCATCCACCCTCCAGCACAACATTGGAGCATGACCTTTGTCAAGGTGTGCCTTGTCCGTCATGCAGGTGTCAGTCCATGTGACACCTGCAGAAATGCTCACAGACAGCCCATGGGCATCCTGTCCCTGTACCAGTGCAGAGTGGTGGCCAAGGCTGAGCTGACTTACTGTGAACCAACCTTTGATCTTCTCTGAGGCTCTCAGATCCCCATGCCCTAGCAGGTGGCTTGATGCTGCACAGCTGGGTTTATGCCTGACAGGGTGTATCTATTCTACAGGAAGAGTGTGGAGCATCCCTCAAAAGGCAGCTGACATACTCCCACTCAGACCAAATATGAAACTAGAATCACCTACATCCTTCTTTGCAGTATTGATGTCTCAAGTGCATCTGCTTCTGCTTCACAAGAAAAAAATCTGGGGAAAATCCTGTATGCTTCTCCCAGATTTTTGCTAGAGCTCTGACATCTTGTGTAAAGAAATAGCTTAATTTAGGGTAAATAGTATCTTGTAATCCATCTTTGCTTGATTTCCTGAATTGTCGTTCTTGTCCCACAGATTTCTTTGTGGCTTTGCCAACAGCATAGGAAAAATACCAGTCTGGTGGTTTAGATTTCACTAAATCTGGAAAAACTTAGATCACCAGTTCTGCAAACCGAAATGCATAGTGGTTCTTTGACTAAAATGATCAGTACTACTAATGAGACTCATAGGTCTTGTGAGACTAACTTTACTCTGTGTTTTAATTTACTGCAATAGAATGTAGTTTGCTTTTGAGTAATAGATTATGTTACGTACTACACAAATATTTTTGTAACTGACTTCTGAATATATTAAGAAAAAGATTAGCACGCTGAGAATCTTAAACTGCTGAAGAAAAATTTTAGCCATTAAAAATATCTTCCAGGGGTTTTGAAAACATAATGAGAAGCAAATGACATCTGGTTATACTAACATCTTGAAGAAGGCCTGAAATGTCTATAAAGCATTGCTCTGAAGGTTCTAGTCTTGAAGAAATTTCAGCAGTAGTTTTCATGTGACAAAGTGAAGAAGTGGGCATGGAATGCGCCTACGTGTCAGTGCAGGTGACAGTGCTGCTGCTGGTTTTACTCACAATATCTAGATTAAAAGCCCTCAGGCAGACTTCGAGTGTATCTTCATTTTGTTTGTAAAGCCACCTTAACAATACAGCCTCCCTCGCTGTATTTTTCAGGGTGTGGTGTTTCAGTGTTATCATATAACTACCAATGAAAATGACACATAAGCAAAAATATATGCTGCTCTGCTACTATGGGCAATAATATTGTCACTGTGCTACTGTTTGAAAGCTAAGTTACAGTGATAGCTATCCTCTTCCATACAGCTGTATAGCAGGACTACTGCCATCCTATTTTGGATAGGTAGGAGATTGAATATCAAAAGGAGCCTTTGCAAATACAGTGAGATATAAAGGATTTTGGGTGGAATTGTGATAGACCCTTCCCCAGGGAATGGCAGAGCTTTCGAAGATCTTAATAGTTGGCAATTGCATTTTTAGTTTAATTGCTAAGCAGAGCTATAAACAGGAATCCAACTCGCCATTTTCATGGTCTGTTGCATTTTCTGAGCCCCACTAGTTGTACAGTAACATCCGAAATGAATCTCTGCATAAATTAATTTCCCGAAAGCTTAAGTTGCCTACAAGGACTGACTTCCTACAGTAATGAAGAATTTTCTGAATAGTTGTATAACATGTATTTCTTTTATTCTCCTAAAGGGTACATTCTCCTAAAGGGAACTAAAAATTGACCTTTCAGAAAAAGGGAGTTTGGAGCAATTACTTGCTTTTCAGCAGTCTCTTTGAAACTTTGCTTTGCAAAATTAAACCTTAGAGATTCATTCTTCTGTTTTTCCTCAAGGCATGTATAGTTTGATCACTGACATGATCACTCTCTGTGGGCTAAACCTAGTTTTATTTCTAAGAAAATGTTGATCTCACTGAAGTATATAACTTGCCGTACAGCATTAGGTTCATTTAGCCCGGCTGTGTATCTATTAACGGTTGTCAATTCCCAGTGCTTCTGAGAAGACGCAAAACCAAAACAAACTCAAACATATTTTTGACAGAATTGGGGTGATGGAGACTTGATCCTAATTACTAACTTGTTTAAACTTTGTGTTTCAAGCTGGTTTTTTTTTTCTTTTAATACCTCTTGTATAAATAAAAAGAATATCCAGAAATACAGTAATTCAGGACAAGAGAATATTTTCCTTCCTCTTAGACACCTGCTGTGCATTTTGATTTTAATAACATCCTGGAGCAGGGAGTTTCACAGTCTATTTTGTTTTCTGATGAAAAGACAACACTTGGTTTCAAATAAATGAGTTGTCAGCTACAGAGTCTGCCTCCTCTTGTACTACAAAACTAAGAAAATTAAAGCTCACAAACTACATTCTCTATGCTATTTTTATGTTTGCAATCCTTTTGCTAGACATTGATGCAGTCTTTATACGGAATATTTACAAAAAAGTGGCCTAAATAATACTGTACTTCCCATTTACAAACAGCTTAATAAAACAGAACTTAGAAAGGAGGAAAGTAAAGGAAGGAAAATGGGACAGCAGTTACACTTTCCCTAAAAGATAGTAGTCATAACTTCAGAGTTGTCTTCTGATTTCTTAGGGCCAGTGACAGGTACTTACCTCCTTGGGTAGTACTTTTTTCATTTGCATTTAATGTCAAGTCCAATGGGTTGACCACCTGCCTCAATTTAAGCTCTTCTATGCTGGAGTGTCACCAAGTAGTTTGAGTTAGTTGATCCAAGTCCTCTGCTGTCTTTTCATACTGACCATCCTGCTGGCTGTTGCTTTTTGTTAGTCACTTGTTAGTAGTTTTGTGCTTTCTCATAAGAGATCACATGTAAAGACAAAAATAATCCTTGTTGCCACAGGAAGATTGTTTTTTACAGAGTTTTCCCTACTAGGAGCTGCTGCAACCCCAGGCTTAGAGGGAAGTTTTAGATTCAGATGACTGCTAGCCCTGAGCACATTTATGCTGAGTTAGTTTGCCCAGCTTTTCACACACTAATGCAATTACATCAGAGTTTCAAATTTATACAATTTATACAATTTTTTTTCCTCAGTGTCTGACTTATTAACAGAAATACAACAAAGCATAACCTTTCAAAAGAAGGTTTCAAGCATGCTTGTTTCTATTCAGCTCCTTTTCTATGCACAGGATGCCAGTGGAGTGCTCCCCCCCCTCCTGGTTTTCTATTCCTCTGCAGTGGTCAGAAAAGGGCTGGCTTGGTTTGGTTTTTTCAGGTTTGTTTTTTTCCCCCCTTTCCCAAGCCTTAGGCCTGCATATTTCAATCTCTTCTAATTTATTTAATTTCTTTGGCAAAAAAAAGTTCAGCTAGAGACCTTCGTTTCCATGCCCCTTCAGTGTTTTCAGATGTCTCCTAGTTCTGTATCCAAATGTCTCCTAATCCTGTAGGCTTCTAGACTGCAAAAACCAGAGTTGTACAGATTTCAGCTGAGGTTGTATCATCTGTACATACACGAATCTTAAACATTCTGTTGATTATAGCCACATACTGTACTGTCTACATGGATAGCTCTGACAATATTGTCAACATAAAATGTGCACGATTAATTTTATCTTCTCTACCTTGTGCAAACTCACTTTGCCATTGTGCTCCCTGAACACAAACACTGATGACATTTCCCCAGTCTTTTGCAGATTGACAACAGAAATGAAGTTTGCAGGGCACAGCTACAGCAATGAGGGGGAAAAAAATCTCAACTGTATTTAAATGATAGGAAATGTAGTAAAGAAGCAAGAAAGGGCAGGTCTTCAAGCTACTAAACCTTCATTTCATATAAAGCCACAATGGTTTTGACTGGCTCCATGTAGAAGAAACTCCATATAGAAGATAATGAGCAATCAGCAGGGCAACTCTCCTCTTTATCTGTTAAGCGGGTGCAAGGAACATACTTTGTTTAAAAGAAACAAAAAGTCAGCAAACCAGAAGTCTTTGCAGGAGGGATGCTTCATCTCATCTAATTAAACTCAAAAGATGAACGGCTGAGCTATAGAGATGCACGCAGCAGACATATGTTCAACCTACTGCCAGAATTAAAGTTTGGGATGTAACAAAATTTTGAACTTTCAGATAGAAAAGGTAATAAACAAACCAGCTGCTTTCAGTGTAGGCTGCAAGTAGCATTTAATGCCAAATATCAAAAATAATGTGTTATCTACAGTCTAATCTGAATATTAGTTCAGGATATAAGAATAAACTGTTCACTGTTTAACAAGATAAATGACTGGGATTGATGTTTCTTCTGCCTTCATAGTGGATCTCAGTTTTATAACTACTTTGTCATCAAACTAGGTTCCTCTGCAAGTTTACTTGATAACTTTTCAAACCTGTTAGCCAACTTCAGTCAAATATAACAACCGTAGGAGCCTTGGAAGAAATTAATATCTTAGAAATTTCATGTAAATAGCCATCAGGAAAGAAGAAAAAGACAACTGAGGTGTCACCAGCTGGGAAGCTGAGCAATCTCTTAACTTCTTGGTCCACAGGGAATCCACACCAGGCAGAGCTCTCAAGTCTGCCTCAGCCACAGGAAAGAATAACAGCTACACCAAGTCAGTCAGTCACAGGGCTCTGTTTCCAAGCATGCACAGCCTCAGTCAATTTAGTTTTATGGAGCAACTTAACTATTTTGTAATTTCAACTTCAGCATCATCGAAAGTATCAAATCTGCCCCTATGTACCATCCTTTCAACCTCTGTTCACTGGGTAATAGATAAATATTAGCAGAATTTAGTTCTTTAAGGGGACTAATTTCCCATTTCAGTTTACTCATATGTCATTATTTTGGTACTTGTAATGTTGTAGTCTGCTTGGTTCTTCAAATGCCTTTGAGGTACCTTTGTATTCAGTCTCTACCTCTTTACATAAGGTTCATACTGAGACATTTTGGGGGTTTTGCTACCTTTTTTTTTAAAGCAGAGCTTCATGATTAAGGTTTAGCTGAAAACAACTTTGGCAAAGATTGCCATCTGTTTTCTAACTAAAACATTTTCTTTATAAAAAAGGGTTGGGCAGACTGTTGTGGAATATCCCCTTTAAAGAGGTGATGGGGTGTTTCCTTTAGTACTGAAGGCATTTTTTCATCTTTTGTGATGCTACTGGCATACCATCAAAAATTTCCCATATCCGGAAAACACAAACCGGAACAGTTTACTTCAATTTTCACTCCTCCCACCTGCCCCTCCCACCTCGCCCCCCCCAAATATATATAGACATTCCAGGAAATTCACATCTTAGAAAAAGGCTAGAATTGTGGGGAAATATGTGCTTCTATTCTGAGGTTTTGACAGGTCCATTTTGGTAGAACTAAGAGATGACAAAGTCTTGAGAATATAGTTGAAAAATTCTATACACTCCTTCTACAGTTTTGCCTATTTCTGTTTGTTAAAAAAAAAGCAAGTGCAGTAAAATTAGAAGGATTCAGGACCTAAAAATACTTCAGAGATGGATTCATAGTAAAAAGCTCTACTTGTTATTTTATTTATTCACAGAGGTGTATAGCTGTATCTCAGAACAGTGTACAGGCACCTTAGGAGAAACAAAAAAAAAAAAAAACCCAAACCACAAAAACAGCAATAAACCCATCCAAAAGCATTTGCTTTGGCTCTAACAGTTGTATACACTTTTCAAGTTTACAAACACTTGCATCCAATTCCTTGGTAACCATATTCCTTTTTTTGCCTATGGAGATAGTTTAATCAAAAAAGTTGCTATCTGGATTAGTATCTTTTACTGTGCTTAATACCTTACATACAATTTTATTTTGTTGTAAATACTTTACATTATTTTGCTGAAGTAAATACTTCCATGATTATCAATTACTTTGATTTCCAGTGCAATGGACACAACCCATCTACAGCCACATTGTAACTAAAATAAATGGTGTCGTTGAGGAACAACTTGTACTTGTCACAATAATTATAACTATGAATGAGATGAAACATTAAGTGGACAGGAGCAGGAACTGCAGCTAAGTGTCGGCTGTTAGATGACAACCTTATATATCAGAGAAGGCATGTTTGGGTGACATGGCACAAGAGCAGTGACATGAGCTGATTTGTCCCATTTCAGATGCAGGAAATCAGACAGCTTGCCTCAATCTTAATTGCAAGCATCTTTGTTTGTTAACCTGCTTCTTGTGCAATTGCCAAGTTACGGAAACAAATCATAAAATTATAATGGTGATTGAGATTAGCTCAGTTGGTTAAAACTTGGTGCTAATAACTCCAGGGTCAGAGGTTCAATGTCCTGTATGGGCAATTCACTTAAAAGTTGGACTTGATGACCTTTGTGGATCCCTTCCAACTCAGAATATTCTGTGAGAAATAACAGGTGGAACATAAGGCCTGTGTAATATTCACTTTGTGTACAAAAATTAAATTAGCAAATTATTACTACAGAGACGCAAATACTCATTCACTTAGAATGAGCTACTGAGATCTATATTTGGCACTTAAACACACTCCTCTACAAAGTGATTCTACTACTTCCTGTCTTGAGCAGAAAAGGTATTAAAATTTGGCCCTGAGATAGGCTGACACCACTGTTGTATCTTTGCTGTCATACCAAAGACTAAATACCCAAGAGAAAAACAAAAATGTGTCACCGAAAGAAATCATCATGTGTGAGAGATGATCAGTGGTAAAGCCTTTGGGCTTCTCACTCAGCCCAGTCCGGGGCTTCTGGTGGGTGCAGTCACCTGTAGTTGTGGCAGTCAAAAAAGCAGCAAAGCAGTCTATTTATAGCAAGCAAACTAACAACCTTTATTGTTTACCACACACTTTTATATACAGTTACAGCAGTTACTTGTCACTTATTGATAGGTGCCTTCCCTTATATTTTCCCAGTAACAAAACTTCTTATTGGTAACTTTTAAATGTTGTAACTTGCAGCCTATCCCCAGCTCTCTCTTCCACATTTTTGTTTACATTCTTTCTCCATGTGTGTGCCTCCCTCTTTTAGGGATACGCTGCAAAGTTGTCAAGCTTAATGTCACTACTCAGCGGGTCAGCACACCCACTGTCCACCACTAGTCACCAAGAGAAACAATGTCCTCCATGGGCAGGAACTGATTGGGCTGCAGAATGAGACTTTTGCAAACAACCATTCAAATTTTCAAGGGTAAAGGTGTCTGCTGGCCAGTGAGGTTCCAATGTGATGTTAGAGGATAACTCTCTCCAACTGGGTTATTAAATCAACAGGTAGAAGGGCCTGACACTGAGCCAGCTGCCAACCCTGCACTTCAGTAGATTACCCTGACTGCTGTTTTCCAGGTGTTTTGGTCAGGCTTTCAGGTGCTGGTTTATCCTTTCTGTTTCCTGCATGCCTCCGAAGAGGATGGAGAATCCCCCTTCCATAAAACTTCTTCCATACTAGGTCTGTCCTCACTCATCACAACACTTGTGTTATCCAACTATCCAGCTGAAGAGTGCTGGACTTGGACTCCCTGACTTTTTCACTGGAGCTGAGGCTTTTGGAGGTGCTGCTGAAGTGCAGGAGGATACCTGGCCTGGAGAATACCTAAGTAAGCTTCACACATCTGTGGTATTACAGAAATGAAAAAGACAAATCCTCCAGGGTCATACCATACTTTGCCTTTTGAACTTCATCAAAGCTGAGACCGTATATATGCATGCAATAAAAGCAACTTGGAATGCTCAGTGTTGCTACTGGAATTCTTCTGTTTTTTGTTGAAACCTGATATTTTAATACCATCCATGAAAAATAATTTTTGGAGTAATTTTAAATTACAGACAAATTTAACAACAGACATCTACTGTAACTTCACCAATATTTAAAATATCTGTGAATTGGATTAATCTAATGACCACAAAAATTCTTTAAATTCCCTTTGTTCCTACCAGAGACTTCAAAAGGCAGCCTAACATACTTGGAAAAATAAATACGATTAACGTCCATTAAGGCAACATATCCTTTTATTGGTATTCAAATACAAACAAAAAAGCAATGTGGTTTTACACCATACAATTAGGAGTAGTAAAATTACCCTGCAATAATTTTAGACAATGTAAGGTCTGTTTCTGTAAACATATTAATAGCTGGGTATGTGTGTGTTGAGTCATATACATAAATATTCCCAGAGTGGCTAGCTTCCAGGCTGATAGACTAAGTCTGCATATACCTTTTCATGTTAGGGGCATGGTATGGGCAGAACTACTCTTCTATCCTAGCCAATGGCATAAATCTTAATTAGAGAATAAAGAAAAGGTGTGTTGTATACCTTTAACATAAAATTTAAAAAAATCAGGAATTCCTCATGGTGATTTTTCTTCTTAGTTCTCCTTTCCAAAATGCCCCTTGAACTATACATTTAGTCATATTAAAAGTAGATTCTAATACACAACTGGGTCTTCACTGACTTTATGTGAAGCTTTATGCTTATGCAGATGCACTGGAGAAGCATTGGCCCAGAAATATTTACTTTCAAAAGGGAGTCTAAGATTGATTTCTCAGATCAGGCAATGAAAGTTTAAAATCTGTTTTTTAATGAAGAGCTGTGTTTTGGCATTAGTGCTGGAAGATAAACTTTTATATCTTGCAGTTAAGGCATTCTTATCATTACCTTTATCTTTATAAACTGCCTCTTAAAGAACTGTGTAATTTAAGTTGATATGGGTATCTTGAAAGCTGTCTTTATTGCCTGTAGTTCTTTCTGTAGTTTCAGTTTCATGGCTACAAAGAATTTGATCTCTAACTACACTTTTGTTTTTACTGCCCTGCTTTATCAGACAAACTGCAATTTTACACCTTGTTAAGGAAGCAAGGTGAGAAGAAAACCACATTATACTGTTGACAAGGAAGATAAGACTATTATTTATCTTGACATTTCTGAGCAATAATATTCTTCATGTAACAGGATAAGAGATAAAGCATATCCTCCGGTGATAATGTAGAAACTGAAAGGAACTTTCTTCCTCATTCTATCAACACTAGTAAAGATACTGGGCCCTAGTGGAATAGTACTATATTCGAGCCAGTTCAGAACAGACTATTATAGAAGAAAAGCCTTTAATTCTGTCAACTAAAGTAAACACATTTAATCTGTGTACTGCAGTGAATTATAGTAAATTTATTTAGGTGACTGAGTGAAACTGGGTTTGTTTTTCTGCGGGATTGTTTTTTTCATTTACCTTACTCTGACCTGCAGGAAAAGGCTGGCTGAACAGGCAACAGGTCAGTGAAACTGTATCTGCAGAGGCTGCAAGACGCCTTAGAAGTTTAACATACTGTAAAATACTGTTTCACACCAGGATGCCCTTCACAATGAAGAACAACAGAAAGGAGGAATTAGGCAGTGTCACTTCTTCCTTGGAGCAAAATGGCATAGACAAAGTTGGAAATGAAATTTTAGCCCATGGCAGGAAATTGAACATACCTTTAATAGACTAAGATGTTCAGGTTCTGTGATGATGACTGTAAGAGAAATGCCTGTTTTAAATATACAATATAATGCATAAAATCATCATAGATTAAACTCATTAAATATCTCCACAAGTAATTAAATTCAAGCTTATACAATTCGATTTAATTTCAGCATAGTTTGTATTATGTAGTCGTCTACTTTATTGGAACCTTCTTTAAGTTTTGTCCAAATAATTAAAAAATTTAGACAGTGAGGCTCCCACAGACTCTCTGGGAGATTATTCCTTGTTTGCCAGACTGTTCTTCTCTTCTTCCCCTTCTCCCCACCTCCAATACATCCTAGAATGTTCTTATTTTTTTCTTTTAGAAGCAGTTTTTAATTGAAAATTCCTCGTAGATCTTCCCCCAACCTTTCTTTATCAGACAGCCGGAGGGCGAGGTGTATTAATAGCAGCTGCATGACTCAGAGTGGGTAGCTCAAGTGGATCCCTTTGCACTGAGCTCTGCTTTTTGGCCTCCCTGCTTGGGTTGCCGCCGAGCTCAGGGAGCACCTTCACTTTCTTGCAAACAAAAATAAACTGAAAAAGCACACTGGGGGCTGGGATTGCCTCAACCCCTCTGTCCTTCAGAAGGATTCTCCTTACTGCTATTTTCTTCTCCGTCCCCATTGGGACTGTATACAAAGAAAACGAAAATATGCACATGAAGAAAAAAAAAAGGGTGATCACGCAACTAAGTGATGGAAAAAGGATAGCGGGTCCAATCTCCCGATGAGATGGAGGAGGGGAAGCGGGTCAGTGCTCCTCACTCAAACCGCATTCCACGCTCTTTCCCTGAAGGTATCCCCTTCTTCTGAGCCACCACAGCCTGACCCCTCCCAGCCGCTGGCTCACCACACGCTGCATTCCGGGGCCAGTGGCACCGCCAGCTCCCTGCCCTCCTCTCCAGCGACACACCCGGCCTCGCACCGCGCCCCCCGGGCCCCCGCTCGCCAAACAGGCGGGCCTGTTTCGGGCGGGGTGCTGGCCGGCAAACACCCCCGCTGCCGACCGCCCCTCCCCGCCTCAGGTTTTACCGGCGCCTCCTTCCCACCCGCGTTAGCGGGAGCCCTCCTTCTCCGCACCCCCGCGAGCAGGGAGACTCTGTAGGGCCGCCGCAGCAGCGGGCACAGGCACACACGCACATCACACGGGCAGGGCTGCGCTCTGTGTGTTCCGCGGGGTCCCCGAGTCCCGAGCCCCGATCCCATCCCGTCCCGCCCCTCATGGCATCCCCTCACGGGAGCCGCCCCAGCGCCCCTCCGGGCAGCAGCTTCGCGCCGCCCCGGCGCGCATGCCCGGCTGCACGGCGCGCGCGCAGTGCGTGCGCAGGAGCCAGCTCTGATCGGGGCGGGGGGGGGGTGGAAATCCGAACGGCGGCGGTGGCCGCCATATTGCGGAGCTGTCAGAGCGCCCGCCGCGCTCCGGCCCCGGCCCCGGCCCCGCCGAGCAGCGGGGCGGCCCTGCAGCGCCTCCGGCCCCGCGCAGTGCGGCCGCCGGGGGTACACACCGCCCGGCCCCGCCCCGCCCCGCGCACCCTGCCCGGGGTGGGGGCTCTCCCCCGCCTCCGCCCGGCGCCGCGGAGCGAGCGGAGCGCCGCGCCAGGTGAGGCGGGAGCGGGGGGCGGGAGCCGCAGCCGTCGGCAGGCGACGGCACCGGGCGGCTGGCTGCGGCGGGGGGTACGCGGGTCCCGGCGGGCGCCCCCGGCCGTGGCCGCGGTGTGGGAGCCCCGGGAGCGCGCCCCGCGTGCCCGCGGCCCCGCTGCATTATTGATGTGCCCGACCGGCGGGGCACAGCGGAGCGGGCATGTGGCGGCCGGGCCGGGCCGGGCCGGCGGACTGCGGCCGTGGGGGCAATAGGGAGGAATTACTTCATAAACAAGTGCTGCGGAGCATCTGTTGCTGTCTAGTGTTTTCGACAAATGTGCGTTTTTAAGAGTCCTTAAGTACTGACCGACGTAATGGGCACAGCGGCCCTGAATGAGCCTTTGTGCATTGTTTTTTGAATGGATTAATGTTTTATACGAGTCGTGGGCATTTGTAATTAACTTTGTCGCTTAAAGTTGAGCGCAGATAAGAAGCTTTAGTTTCAGCTTGGTGGAATTCTATTCTCTTTTGTCAGTTTTCTTAATTTGAACGTGGAAAAAATAACTCTTTGGACTCTGCCAACACAACTAATCAGTTCTAAGGTGCTATTAAGCTGTCTTTTCTAGTCTGTAGCAGCCTAGACGAGTATTTCACGTTCCTCTTTCTGGTAGAGGTTTTTACAAAGATTCCATTTTTTAAACTGAGTCGTGGGAGTGGCAGTCCTGAGTTTTAAATAATTCTGGTTTTGTGCCTGGTCTGTGCCAGGCTTCAGACGGGTCTCCGCGTCTCGCTCAGGTTTTGCTTTCATCAGAGATGCTTGCCGTGTGTGTTTATGCCACAGGAGCACTTTGGGGACGCGTCTGCCAGCCCGACACCTGATGTGTTCAGAAGATTGTGGAAACGCGTTGTCGCTGTCAGCGCTCAGATAGTGCGTTGGCACCGCGCTGCTGGGCAACGTGTGCTGCGAGGGAGGACGGGGGGCGGGTGTGCTGCACAGTGACATTCTGGCTACTGTGATCAGGTAGTCTTTTAATCATTAAATGTGGGAACAAGTAGTAGCTGTTTATTGGGTTGTAAGACTTGCCTCTATTGATCTATTGATTTAGCATAAGAGAGACTGTGAGAAAAATAAACTGCAAGTCAGTGCAATGCTCCCAGATAAGCAACCTCCCGGCAAATGGCAATTGCAAGGCAGTGGCATATTTCCAAGCTTTGTCCTGAAGCGACAGAGCTCTTCTATTAGATTGGGAGACTGGAGAGCAGAAGGACAACAAACAGCTTTAGAAAATGACATGGTGTGACATGTCAGGAGCTGTCCAGAGAATTTTCCTTGATTGCTGACTGAAAGAAAAAGTGTTTGTAGAGAAAACGAAAAGAGTTTTGATCTGACTGTTCTGCCATTGCAGTAGAGAGCATTGCAGGGCTTGATAATAATAGTACTGCCAGAAAAAAAGTAGTTTCACAGTAAATTGGGTAAAGCTGTAAAGAGAGTGGGGATATGGATCCACCTACAAGGTGCAAAACTTGGAGGAGGGGTGGGGCGGGTAAGAAGTGTAGAGGTTATGATATGAGAAGACAGTTCCTTGTAAAGAAAGTTCCTTTAGCCTTTTCCAGGGTAGGTGTATGTACAGCCTTTCTTCTTCAACAGTCTGTCTCAGCATTTTTGAGAAGGAGCATTTCTATTGGCAGAGGTGAAGAGGAAAGTTGTTTAAGGCATTATGTCTTTCTGTTGGATGTGTTAAATACATCAAAGCTGTCCTATCGCTTTGTGTATCGCATTAAGAGTGTGTGGGAGTAGACGAAAGGGAGGATTTTCAAGTTTGTAAATGTAAACAACGCTCTAGACAAACTTCTGAAGAAAGTACTGATTGTTGAAAGATACACTGACTGCTGTTTTAATGGGTCAGTATCTTGCATGTTCAGCGAGTTTACTCCAGAGCTGAAGGGGCCTAGGTGAACTTTTCCCTTTAAACACTGAAGAGCTGCATTTGTGGGCTGACTTTACCAGTAGGCTAATCTTAGGTGTACTTTGAATTTAAAACCTTTTTTTCTTTCTGCTGTAGATATTTATAAGTCACTCTGTTTAATGAAACCTTCAAGTCATGTAGTACAAGGAAAAAGAACTATTACATTGGCCCAAAAAGGGAGTTAATAACCTTTATGCTAGAACATTTCAATTTAATAACTCTAGTTACTGTATACAGAGAATGATGTGAGTGGCCAGTTCATGTTCACAAATTTTGTTTATTTTATGGAACTAGATCTAAGAGACTTAACAGTGTCATCCAGAAAATATAGTACTTGGTCTTGAGATGACATATGCCCAGAATTCCTTTGCTGTGTTTTTAGAGAAAGGCTTATTTCACTTAGAAACAACAGTACTTCCATCAGTTTCCATTCTTAATTTCCGTTTTTGCTGGTGCATCACATGTACATGGTAAAATTGGCTGTTCTGTCATTGTAGGACTCTTCAGAATCTTAGAGTTGTTTCAAATAGTGCAGTTGTGGGTGCTTGAAATGAAGGTTAAGAGTTAATAAGCAGATTAAATAAGTAAAATAATACATTATATTATGATAAACCAACATATTTTATAGATATTCAATACTTAGTAAATAAGATTAAACTTGGTAAATACTAACTGTATATAAATAGTAAACTGGTGTGTTTTAGACATACTATATGAACTGGCAAAACTGCAAGTATTACATGAATGTTCTTTGACTGGTCTGTGTTGCTTTTGGTTGAACTACTGTGTTGGCAACTGTCGAGTTTTCATTTGTACTTCTGAAGTTCAGGGGAACTCCAGTTTAGCAGAAGTACCTCACTCTTCAAAATGTGTTTTCCTACAAATACACTGAATGGATAACAATTGTAGTAGTTATACGGCAGTTATTTTTCAGACAGCAAGCCTGTCTTGAGTATTTCAGGGAAGGGAAGATGGGGAGAAATGGTGGTTTTAGGAAGGGAAAGATAGAGTATTCAAAATAAAAAGTTGGAATGTAAAATTCTGCATGTGATATCTAGCACTGGTCAATTATTACATATTAGGATAGAATTCAGCTCTTTATTTTTCTTGTGTGTTTTGTTGTTGTTGGTTTTCTGTTTGTTTGGCTTTTCTGGTGGTTATTTTTTTGTTTTGTTTGTTTTGTTCCCTGTGAGATAAATGACTTGTTTTAGTTCTCCACTGGTTTGCTTATGTTGCAGACAACTGTGTGGGCGATCTCTCTGTCCCTCTGAAAACGATGTATGCAGAAGTAAAGTCTGTGGCAAATGAACTTCTTTATTGGACTGCTGCAAGTGTGTCATTAGGGAGCTGTTAGTGGGAAAGATGATTGCCCTGCAGGCATTCACAAACTGCTTTGGAGTAGAGAGACATTTTTGTAGAAACCTGAGACCAGTTAGTCAGGTACAGTGGTCTCTAAGTTGCCTATTGCTGCCTCCCCAAGGATCTAAAACCTTTAGGTACCACAAAAAACAGAATGGTATAAGGCTTTGAAAAGAAAAAGTATACTAATTTTAAGTAAGTACCTGTGAATAAATGAGCGAGTTATATTGCTGTGGCTAAAGCTCTGGGGTCCCTGCCATCTGTATTTAGGAAAATAGATTATGAACCTGTTGCTTGAGTCTAGGAGGGATGCTGCTGGGGAGACTGCTTCTGAGAGAAGGCCCTAAGCTGTCAGATAGGGATCCTACCTTTAAATGTTGGTTCTCCACCAGCCAATTGTCCTGCTCAGGCCTTCTGCCTCCTATCACATCCTCACCTCAGACCCATAGCTGAGTGTATGAATGTTTCTTTTGAAAACAGCTGCTGCATAAATTATTTGTCAGAATTTTGGCATCAAGAAGTTTATGCGCCATCATTTTCTGAAGAAAGCTTTCTTTGTCATCTTTCAACAATTGCTTTATTTGTTGGCTTCTGTGGCATAACTGGAAACATGGATGATACTGATTTAAAAATCCTTACTTTCTTATATTGAAATGAATTGACATCACAGCTCTTCATTTGAAGAGAATTCTTGATGTTCTGGATGATGTTTTTTTGGTTTTCCCTTTTGTCTGTTTGTGATGTGGAGCCTGCTGATACTTTGTTTTTTTGGTCCAGAGTCCAGATTACTTTGCACGCTCTTCAAGGTCTTGAGTGTTGTAGCAGCAGGAAATCTGCAAAGTCACAACCTTGCTAACCCTGATTTGGAAGGGGCACCTTTAGGAATTGAAATGCCTATGTCTAGTAGGTCACAAGCTGGTTTCAGAATGCAGAAAGTGACAGGAATATAATCTCTAATCCCAATTGGCTGGCTTGGTTTTTTTCCCCACTATTTGCAGTGCCATTTCACATGAGTATTAAGATAAAACTGTATGTAATTAGTTGCTTCAAAATTAAAAATTTAGTAAAACTGATACAGTTGCACCTGCTAAATATAAATTTATCTGAAATGCATTAGTAGCAAGAGTGAACTCTCACTCCAGCAGTAATAGTGGAGATGCACAATATTTTGCCTGGCTGCGATATTTGTTTTCTTTTGGCCAAATGTTTTCCTTATATTTGTTGTGTTTTTAATGTTAGCTGGTGCCAATA
The DNA here is from genome assembly GCA_035583155.1 of Acropternis orthonyx. Taxonomy (NCBI): domain Eukaryota; kingdom Metazoa; phylum Chordata; class Aves; order Passeriformes; family Rhinocryptidae; genus Acropternis; species Acropternis orthonyx. The sequence goes on along the minus strand of JAWWEU010000001.1, from coordinate 44,238,438 downwards.
ATTGGGAAAGATGGGGTGCTTATTTGATTTCAATTTTTCACAGTTTTAAAAGCTGCGAAATTACTGATTTTTGTATATGTATAACAGTTGCAATATGTATGTGTGATTGTACTGTTTTGAAATGGCACATTGAGTATGAAAGCATATAAGCACAGACTGTTTTTTTGTGTTGTATATAGAACGGAAACAAGTTCAGCATAGTTGGCTATAAATTTATGGATTTTTTTTTTAAAAGAAATTATAGATTTTTTTTTTCTTTAGTAGAAGAGACTACAGCAAGCATTTCAACAAAAAATACCTGGGCTGCTATTTGCTTTGCATAGACTTTGGGGTTTTTTTTCCTGGTGCTCATATACTCTGATAATTTCTCAGGCTAAGAAGATCTGTGGATCTTCGGGACTCATAGTAAGACTTTATTTTTATTGAGTTTTGCACAAGAGGATTCTTGCTTTTTACTGATAGCTTTGTTCTCTTGCATGCAAGCACATGTCTACCACTTATGGTTTGATGACATAGAATTAACCTATAAAACTGTGTAATCATGTTTCTGATTTTAAAAATTGCCTTAAGGTTTTAAAATATGTTTTCAAGTAAGTAATTTATGGTGTGTTGATAGTATTACAACAGTATGTTGGGAAAAACCCAAAGCAAAAACTTACTTATGGAAGTGTGTGTAATTCTAAAATGTATGAGGCTATGACAGCCATTGTAGAAAGTGATAGACATGTTCTCTTGTAGAAAGAACTCAGAAAGTGATCAGTTGATAACACACATATCAGCCTTGTGCCATATGCTGTCATTCTTCTCCTGGAGACTGAACTTCTTTATCAGTCATCTTACTATCCTCCTTCTTTTCAATGCTAGTGTAACTAAAGAGACATAAAAGTAGCTCTGCTACTTTCTATTCCTTTTGATAGTGTTTACTTGGCATACTTACAAAATGGTGGATGAGAATCTAATTTAGCTTTTGCATCGTTAATTAACTGAGTGTAACTCTAGGGCTTCAATCTGCCTTCAGTTTTTCAAGCAATGAACCCCTACTGTCAAAAAGGTGAGCACAGGGAATACTTCAGCTAGAATCCTGTGAACCCCAGCAGATATTAGAGCCAGACTTGTTTTGCTTTTTATTACTCTCTTGAATTTTTCCAAGGAGTACATTAGGGAAGGAGGGGAGAAGAGGAGGCAGTCTCTTCTGTGAAAATGGAAACATGCTGTTGAATTTTTATCAAAAGCCAGAGTTGTAAGCACACAATTTTATTTTTCCCCCCCCTGAAAGCTTTTGTGATTTAAAAAAAAAGGGGGAGACGGGGATGGGAATTGAGGGAAAGCGTATTCCTATTTTTCAAAGATACCTTTAAAAGTGTCTTAGAATGCTAGTCTTACTGCTGATGTTCAGGTGTTAGCAAGATAAATTACTTGTCTGTCGAATTGCCATGTTAAGGTTGAGGGCTTGACACACTTCAATGATCTCAGACCCAGGGTTAGGCTAACAAAGCTTGGGAAGGATGTACCACTGATAGTGAGCACGGGCAATATGGAATTCACAAGCCACAAGGACATTTGGCAGAACTCCCAAAATAAGGAAGAAACTAACAAAGCCAACTCAACAACTCTGCTGAAATCAGATCCAGCTCAGAAAAAGCTAATTCTGGCAGGGGGGGTTTGCGACCACAACTCAGGGCCCACCAACTCAAGGCAAGAGAATGACTGAGCATGTGGACTAATGGGCACGAGAAGAGAGAAGAGAATCATTTAACCAGTAGAAGGCAGAATGCTAATCAGTAAGGGATCTATATAGCTTGAAGCCAGTAACCCTTGATTTTTTTGTCTGCCAAAAAGTATAAATGGTGTAAAGTTTTGATGATTGCAGTGCCAGCCATTTGTGGGTTAGCACCCAGCTCCCTGCTTTCTGCAGACTGGAATGAAGAAATAGAGATGCCTCATCTTGGTGTGTAAATTGGTGCTGCACATCAGGCAGCGAGCCTGCATTTGGGACATTACTGATGCTGTCAAGTTCTTAAAAATATCATCTGGAATTTTATAAAAAAAAATGTACTGAAATATAATTCTATTTATTCTAGATGAATGTAGTATTTTACCTTTATAGTTGGGCTGCATTAGTTACAATGAATATAACTTAAAGATACTGCTTTAATTTTTTCAGACTTATTTTATGTTAAAATTTTGCTCCATATCTCTGTTATGCCATTAGATCTCTTTTTCTGTAATCCTAAGTCTTAACATTCTTTTTTTTTTAACTAGCAAACAACATTGATGCTTCTTAAACTCTATTTCTATCCTTTGTCTCTTTTTCCAATCCCTCTTTTCAAACACATCTCTACAGGTTAGAAAAAGAAATAAAAAATGAAGTGCTGGTGCACTGTCTTAGTTTGAAAAAAGAAAACTAAGATATCTGGGGGCTAATAGAACAGAGGACTCCACACGATTAATCACAC
>JAWWEU010000001.1:44207527-44235882 GCA_035583155.1 Acropternis orthonyx | reverse complement strand
TGGAAGCTCCCCCCTCCCCTCCGCTCCAGGCTTCACTCCCAGTCCAGGCGGGTGAGGGAAAGAGAAAATTCTGCAACTTTAAACCCGTAACATGCACCTAAAGTGCAGTGCAAATGTTTCTAATATTTACTGTTCGATTTTTTTTTTATTGCCTAGAAGCAAGGAAAACTAACTTCTTTTGTAATTTATGTGTAAAAATGCTTCCTATTTTCATTTTCCTCTATAAATGAAAGATCATTTATACAAAAGTTTGCTTTTGGTAACTGGATTGCTCTGAAGTGTTCTGTTTTATTTTTATTTTCTTTTATGCACGTCTGAATTTTATTCATCTGTTGCAGCCATGGAGTTACAATATTGAAGTCTCAGATTATTCTGAGTAGCATGTCACACTCATTTTTCTTAGTATAAGTGTGATTTCAGGTAATACTGTTTTTGAAGGCAATGCCATCTTCTATACTCTCTGCGAACTAGCAATGAGTCTGATTCACTGCTGTAAATGTGTGCAAGAAGGTCTCTAGCTGCTTGTTCTTTTTGAGTAAGAGTGAACTGAAAGTGAGGCAGGATGCTATCTACTCATAGCATTGCAAGCATGTTTTTTCAAGGCATAAGAACTTTTTTGGAAGAGAACACAATAGTTAATACTTTCATTACCACGTAGACATAACTTACAGCCTTTCAGCTTTAAAAAAAAAAAAAAAAGGCAAAAGAAAAAAAGCTCTATTTCAAGTAGAGCAGATTTTCCCCTTTTTTTACTGTGTTGGTATACTTGAATTTTTTTTCAGTTGTAAAAAATGACCATGTCATTCTTTGTTTTTTCCAGAGAAATGGGTGGTTTTATAGACATGAAATACAATTTTGATGCTTTAAAATTTTAGGTTTTTCATTGTCTTCACGGTGTTACAAATTTTTACTTCCTTGTAAATAATATTAGAGATTTTTAATAGTAGATGATGTCTGATAACAAAAGTTTTTAAAATAATTTCTAGAACACTAGAGGAACTGTTGTCTCTTTATTCTAACATTAGTGTATTAATGCTCTACAAAAATTAGAAAGGATGTTACTGCTTAGAGACCTGTAGATTCTGCTACTGGCTAACTTAGTAGCTTTTTATTTATGTCATCTTCCGAAAAGTGTATTTTGTACATGTAGAGCACTTTTTTGCTTGTTATGAAATGTATGCTATTTGCTGTGATGTACATGAACTCAATTTTGATTAACTTAAAAACATCCCTTTTAATTTTGTTTTTGCAGAAGAGGACAAAGAGTTTATAGAAGACTTAAGTGGACGGGAGACTACAGAAAACAAGAAAAATGCCGAAACCAGTAAGTAGCTGTTTTTTACTCATCTTAAATCTTAAGAGGGTTTTCACATTTCAGAGTGGTGATCTTGAAGCAGTTCCAGTTGTTTTGACTCTGCCCTTTCTGGATTTCATAAGATCTGATAGTGTACAATTGAAGTTGAGCTTGTTTAGGACCAACATGTGGGAAAAAAGATCAAGAGAGCTTGGTACTTCAAATTGCATGGAGAACGCTTGGAAATGGGAGCAGTACTTGTAACTCATTTGGCTGGCAGGAGTAATGACTTTTCAGGAATTGTTGACTTTGAGATGAGCTGACATTCAGTTGTTAACAGAGGCATAATTTAAGCCTGTTTCAGTGTCCATGAGTATCAGTGGAAAGGTTTGCTGCAGGATTTGGCAAGGGAAGACAGCACATGTGTGAAGTGTCTGCACTAAGTTGGATTGTACTTTTACCGTGGTAGAGGGGGTCACAGAGAAGATAGGTTTTGAAGGGAGGAAATAAGCAATGTTTGTGGTCTGCTATTCCTCTCACTTCAACTGAGATAAGGGTTAATCAGCTTTCTGTCTGGGGGAAAAAACCTCTGACTTCTGTTTTAGTAATAATTCTAGAAGTCTTTGAGGAGATAATTATTTATCAGTTTGATTGTTTTTCTGTTGATGTAACATTGGTTGTTTAGCATTTCATCTGCCATGTATTAAATAACTTCTGGTTGTCTCTTCCTCTTGTATTCAGTGAGCAAAACATTCAGAAAGGGAACCAAATTGTCAGATTATTTCTACTCAACTCATTTGGTTTATGTAATAGCCTTCAGGCTTTCTTTGTTTTACTGATGTTTCATTTCAGTAGTAGACTGGGAGCAGGCAGATCTGTTACTAAGAATAAATGTGTCTATGTGCACGTGTGTACACACATACATACTTACACATAAATGTATAAAATGTTTTTGCTATTGATCAGAAATTACCTGTGTAAATAGTCTGTATTGCATGCCAGCATTTGGAAATGGTACAGCTTGATGAATGAGGTGAGCATGGGACTGCCCTAGGGCTAGAAGTTCTGTTCTGAGCTTTGTGGTTGGTCTGCTGATCAACTGGCCATACCTTGTTGTTTCTGTAATTTCTTCTTTCCCCCCCCAGAGGATGAGGGACAGTATCTTAGCCCTTGCTGAGGTTGGTTGCTTCTTACAGAAAGCTACAGTATAAAGGGCAGGAAAATGAACTAGCAGCATACAGTTTTCTGACCTGGCTATGAGCATTGAGTAGTGCCTTTGGTAGAGCTTCTCAGCTGGAAAACTGTGTTTTAAGAATGAGGCAAAAAGTTAGTATGAGCTCATTTGGTTTCTGAGGCCTTCAACCCCGTAGAACCATGAAGCAACAGAAGTGATGACTAGGGAAAAAAAAAAACCTGACTGAGGTAACTTCTTTTTAAATTCTGGGATTGAAACCATGAAATTTAGGCAGGCAGGGTTCTCTCTATTTTAAGGACCAGAGAAAATTGAAGGAAATGAAGTTTTAGACCTGATCACAAGGAAAGCAATACTCTTAGAACTGAGATTGCAGAGGTGTTGAAATAGCAAACGATCCACACTAATAATGGAAGTTAGTTACGAGATTTTGGGAAAGAGGCTGGATTCATGCTGAAGATAATTTTTTGGTTTATGAGGGACTTTTTATGAAGTGTGCTCATATGTCTCTTGATGATGTAGGTGCCTGTGAGATCTTAGAAGGAAGCCAAGTGAAAGGAGCCATTAAAATGAAAATAAATTGATTACATTTCCCAATGGCTTCCTGTGAACTGCAGATTGCTTTAATTATAATTGGTAATCAGTGAATAAAGAGGTAGCACACATGCCAAAGGTTAAGTGACTTTACTTATAAAAATCAAACCTCAGATTTTGTTCTGGTTGCTTCTTAAATGATAGCTGCTTTGGAGCTCTCTCCCTCCCCCTTTTTTTGGTTGTTGTTTGGGGGTTTTTTGCCACCTTTGAAGACTATAAGAGCATAGTCATCAGTTACGTTTAAGGAACCTGACTTTGTTCTCTGAAGAGTCTTGCTGTTCTGCTTGGATTTGATAGAACTGGACTCTAGAAAGTCTCCTGCTATGGATATTTTCCTGTAGCTCTTGGGACCTGTCTTTATAGACAGTTAGCAATAACCAAATGTACTTCTAGTCAGGAAACTATTTATGCTTTGACTCCTCATTTACTTTTGAGAGCTGTTGCAAGAAGACTGTCAGTGTTCTGTAGCTTTTTTGTTGGAAATCCTTTAACCTGAAAACTAAGGAAATAATCATGGGTAAAAACTAATAAAACCCACTTCTAACTGCTGAGATTTTTGACAGTGTTATTTTATCTCTTTTCTGTATTACTGTGACCTATTAAGGTTTTCTTTTTTCAGATTCTGTTCTAATGATCCAATTGATAGTTTTCAGAAAAGTCTGGTGGTCTTGTAACCTGTGCAATACTACTATAAGTAAATTCTCTCTGTGTTTTTGGAATAACTTTTTTTTTGTTATGCAAATAACAAATAATTAAGCCATAGATTGGTTCACACTGATCAGTACACATTGAATCACAGAAAAAACCCAATGAAATAGATTTTGGTTTCACTTTTTTTGCTTTCGCATTGAAAAGTTATATAGTATTCCAAACAAAATTAAGTAAATGAAGACCAGTAAAAAGTCTTGGCATATTTGAATTTTGTAGCAAGATCTACTAGTTTTCCTGGAAGTCTCACTCTGAAGCAAGTTTCATGCCACTGTGAATGATCTTCTTATATGTGGTAGTAAAAGGTCATTGTTTTTATGTGTTTGGAATTTTTCTCTCAAAGGCTAGTAGGTTAAGTAGCTTGAGTGAAAAGGCTGTTTGAAAGGGTAAAACTGGTGTAATATATTGTCCTGAGTTATTAAAGTAATGTGTCTGAAAAATATACATTATTGAAACATTTTCTTATTTGAATGCTTCTGTAGAAAAGTCTATTTGTTCACTTTGGCTGTGTTTGTAACAAAGTAGCTTTCCAGTTTTTCAAGCTGTTTACTCAGCATCTTGTTTGCTTTTAAAGCCAAAGAGTTTTGAGACTTAATATTCTCACTTCGACCTAGCAGTGTGAAATTAAGTTTCATTTAGCATCTGTTGTGATCCATCTAAAAAAAATTGGTGACTTCTTTGTTTAATTAGGTCCTTGCAGCTGTAATCAAAGTTTCAGCTGTTAATAGGTCTGTTCTCAGTGTGCTTAGCTCTCTGCATGTTGAAGAACAGAGTATTTGTTGACTCTTATTTTCAGTGCTTTCTTCCTAAAAGAACAGATATAAAATGCCTTTCAGCTATATGCCATTCTCACAGATCTTCACTGAAAATAGAAACATAGAAGCTAAAATTAGACATCATGGGTTACATAACTGTTAATCATTTCATAGGCTGAGAAGATTGTTTAATTGACTGAAATATTAGTTGCATTTATAGAGTGTAAGAGGAGTTAAATTATTGTCTGTTTCTGGTGGTAGTTTGCAGCACATTTGTACAAGACTGCAAGGCATGAAAGAGAAAGCATTATTACACTGGGGAGTAATGGGTAGATGTCAAAGTTACTAGTATTAAAAAGGATTCTTTTTTAGACTTAGTCAACATTTTATGATACTGTGTATTCAGAAGGAGTAAATATCAGATTCTGGAATAAGATGGTGGTTTAAAATTTGAATTAATATTTACAAGATCAAGTTGATTTTTGTAAAGTAGTTGAATTGAAATAATGTAAAAATTAATTTTTTTACTAGAGTGGTGTTTTACAGGAAAATCGAGACCATGTACTGCAGTTTGAGTATGATTTACTTCTGTAGCGTTGATAGACAACTGATGTCAGCTTGGAGGACTGCTTTCTTTTGATTTCTCTATTAGTAAAGTCTGTTTGTCATTCTGTAGCCTTTTGTACCTAATGCTGTTTAATACTTACCTTTTTATCTTATCTTTTCATAAAGTTTTTCGTTTCTTCCTATGTCTTGTTTTGAGGTTGGTGTGGAGAGCCTGCTGTGTATATTTGCTCAGTGTGTAAAGCAAGTGGGACTAATACTGCTACTCCTTAACACAAATGATTTAACATACAAACTTGAGATACTAATTGACTGAACTAGAGTGAAGAAACTCTTTGAACAGATGCTTTTTTTGCTATATGCAGTTTTCTTATAAATATGAATTGGACTGGTATCTGTGGCTTTGGCATATGACTAATTCATATTGCATTTATTAAATGAAAGCAAAACCTCTGGAAACCTCTTTCATGTTATTTTAAATGGCTTCCTTACTAAATATTGGTACCTACTCAGTTTTGGACTTCCTGATGAATGCTGAAGAGCCACCACTAATATCTGCAATCTGTGGCTGAATTATAGTAATAGAAAGTGTTAGATTATTGAGTCAGTTTTTGTGCATGTTCTGTGGACTGGGTCTGTGAGGAGAGATTCAGAGGTTAGTGTGATGACGGTGTAATAGCTCATTAAGTTGTGGAGGGTTAGTTAGGTACTACAGGGAAGTGCACTAATATTTTTTCAAGTCCTTAATAGTGGAAGAATACACCAAAAACATAATTCCCATACAAAATGTATGCTTTTATAAAGGTGCACATGAATGTTTGTTTTTCCAGGTATGTTCATTGATTATACTCTTTATTGGTTTTGATAAATTATTTAATAAGTAATTTGCTGTAGATTGATTTTTTAATGAATACTATTTTTTGAGCTGTGGCAGGTGTCTTCATAACCCATTAGCAACATTTGTTATCAGAACATCAGTTGTTCCCTTCACAAAGAATCTTATCAGCACATCAGTATGTATGCGGTCTTCCCTTTCCTTTGGCAGTGTTTAATCATTCTGAAGCAAGTCTGGTAAAATACAGATCAACTCAGGCTGCTAGTTCTGATGCCAAGGACCTGAACAAGCTCTAGAAGTGGGCCATTGTGAACCTCACAAGGTTCAACAAGACCAACTGCAAGGTGCTGCAACTGGGTTGAGGCAACTCCGGGTATGAACACAGACCGGGGGATGAAGGGTTTGAGAGCAGCCCTGGTGAGAAGGACTTGGGTTGCTGGTGGATGAGAGGCTGGACATGACCCATCAATGTGCACTCACAGCCCAGAAAGCCAGTTGTGTCCTGGACTGCATCAAAAGCAGCGTGGCCAGCAAGGCCAGGGGAGGGGATTCTGCTGCTGCTCTGGTGAGACCCCACCTGGAGTGCTGCACCCAGCTCTGGGGTCCCCAGCACAGGAAAAACATGGTGTTGGAGCAGGTTCAGAGGAGGATCACAAAAATGGTCGTCGGAATGGAGCATCTCTCCTGTGAGGAAAGGCTGAGTGAGCTGGGTTGTTCACCCTGGAGAAAAGAAGGGTGCTATCTGGTACTTCAATGGGGCTTATAAGAAAGGTGGGGAGAAACTTTTTGGCAGGGTCTGTTGCAATAGGACAAGGGTAATGGTTTTAAACTAAAAGGATGTAGATTCAGGCTAGATATAAGGAAGAAATTTTTTTATGATGGGAGAGATGAAGTACTGGAGAAATTGCCCAGAGTGGTGGTAAGATACCCCATTCTTGGAAACATTCAGGGTCAGGTTGGATGGGACTCTGAGCAACCTGATGCATTTGAAAATGTCCTTGCTCATTGTAGAGGGTTTGAACTAGTTGGCCTTTAAAGGTCCTTTCCATCCCAAACTATTCTATGATTCTGTAGGGTGAAGAAGAGAACTGTCACAATCTGTTACAAAGATGTGTGATTGTGGTGAGTGCAAGTTTGAAAAGCAGGCATTGAATGGATCTTGTGGTATGAGTAGTGGTAGCCTTCCAACACTTGCTACAGGAAACCTTTAGACATTTCTCTTGTCACCATTGCAAGAGCTCCTTCCTGTTCCTGTGTTTGTGGTAAAGTTGGTTTAGATTAGTGCCTGTCTTCATAATTTGTGGTTCAGATAATTTCTCCCTATCACCAATGTCACAGAAAGAGAATTGCTTCAGAGTAGCTGAATACTCAACAGCAGGTTACATCAGTGACAATCCATTGCTGAAAGACCTGGGCCTTCTTTCACTTGCCTGTGTTTTCCCAATTTCCTGTCCCCCCATGACTTTTGTTAATGTAGTTTGTCAGCTTTATTTTACAGACAATGCAACTGACACCAGAGATTTTATTTTTGTTGAGAGGGTGCTTGCTGTGTAGTCAAGGTCTGAATTAGAGAAGTAAACCTTTGGGTCTCTGTCACAGGTTTTGACAAAAGTAACCTTATTTTCCATGCCCAGAAATAACTGAAACTGTGAAACAATGTTACGAGGTTGTAAAAGCTTGGTATTTGTATGCCAAAAATCGAAGTCAGTCCAAATGCCTTCAGAAGGAAAACGATCAAGTGTAGTGTTAAATTTGTAAGTCTCTTCTTAAGGAATTCATATCACAAAAGCTAAAATTTTAATATTGCTGTAATTTAATTTGTGACTTTCTTATTCGAATTGAAAGTGTAATATTAATTAGCAGTCAGGTGATCTGTTAATTAGAAGTTCAAAGAAAAGCAGAATTTCTAAAGACTTCAGCAGTTACTGTGATGTGTGTAAGTGGCCAGACAGTCCTAATGTGTATTTATACCTATAGCAGGTGCAGCAGCTGTGTAGGCTTTGAGCACTCAGATTTTTTTTTGAGGCAGTAACATCCTGAAGCAAACAGAGTCTACAGGGTTTGCCTCTGTATTACATCTATTATTTTATTGTTTGCGTACTTAAGTTGTCGTGAAGGATGAACTCTCAGGTAGTACTTCCTGCATTTGTAGATGACTTTTGTTGTAAGGATATTCATAAAAGAAGTTTCTGCTGCCTGCTTCTGCAATTAGTTGATCTTGCTGTGCTTTGTAGATCTTCTGTGATGCTTCTTGTTTTGGCAATGATGCTGTTACATAACAGAGTGCTTTGGCATTAATAAAATTACTTTTTGGCCTTATTCTTTGTAACTTGCTCATTTGTAGTATTGATTTTTTTAAATTGAAAAACTGCTTTAGAAAAATAGCTTCTTGTAGTTACGGGACAATCCCTCACACTTTAATAGTGCAACTGGCAGTGAGTTAGACCTGCCATTTAAAATGAGTTGTTCTGTTCTGTAAGGAATTTTTTTCTGCTCTTGAAATGGGCAGAGAAAACATCTCTTTTTCCCTCTTCCTGACACACCCTCTAATTTTTTTTTGGCAATATAACTTTGCTATCTTTTACTCCAAAGCCTTCAACTCTTGTTCCTTATCAGTGTTTGCACACCCAAAAAAAATTTGCTAAGCCCCTTCTATCATCCTTGTTTGCAGGTCTATAACCCAGAGGTCCCCAAACTCCTGCTACTCTTGTCTCACATATCTCCCTTCTGCCCAAAGTTGTTTAGCTTGACACTAAGGGAAGGAGTTAAGCTTCATTTGTTGCGTGAGGACAAATTGTTATCCAACTTTTTTTTTTCACACTTTAGGTCTCCATTCCATCTTCTGTCCTGTCTTTTCCACACACTAGCTTCTCAAAGTATTCCACCTGGTGGCAAAATTAGGGAAATAGTTAATGGAAATGGTTCACATGTGCATAGATCAAGTAGTATAAGAACCTGTAATGTAAGTCCTAATTTATTGCAGTCCTCTTTTTTACAGCAGAGAAAAATTAGAATATATCTGTGTGCCCTAAATAAGTTTCATGAGTTTAGTTTTTTTGCATTTATAGCAAAGTATATTTGACCATTAACATTTTACATTCCTGTGCACTAAAGATAAATAAAGTGACCCCCTGACAGTAGTCATGGATGACCATTCTAACACTGAGAAGACAGTACTGCACATTTATTACTATGTTCTGTTTCATGAGAATTCTCACTTCTGTGGGTACCAGTTGAAGACAAATTGAAAGAGACTCTTGTACTTTCAAGTAAGGTAGGCATCCAGATATCTTCTGCAATATTTGACTTCTTATTTTATCACAAATTAAAACAGTGATTGTCAGAAGTCATTTGGAAAATGGCCCTCCCTTTCAGAAGTTCGTTGAATGGTGATGTCTTTTCAATCTTGTAGTAAGGGCATTGAAGGGGATTGGTGTTAAGGGGAGTTAATTTCTGTAGTTTTGCTACAGATGAAAAATCTGCTATTAGTCTGGCCTGGAGTTTATTAGCTCTAGTCCTATATACTTTTAAGACTGCCAAACTGGTTAATATTAGAAATGACAAGCTTGAAGCTGCTTGTCTTCTTATATTTCCAGGAATAAATACCTTAAAATGATATGTATATGACCAAGAACATTTTCTTCTGCTTGCATTTGGGAAGCCCTCTGAAAGACAGTGCCTAGTAGCTGAATGTCACAACGTTCTTCAAATGTGTAGTAGTGATGTCAGCTATCCCAGTAAATGAATTTTGAACTTTGTTCTCCGGTTTGACCTTCAAAGCTGATGGTAAATACTATCCTGATTATGCTTTTATACTAAATAAAAGATGAAATTTTTTTCGGATTCAAATTTTATGTTATTGTAACTGCTGTGTTCTCTGTGTTTGCAAGACCATTTAAATTGTTGAATTTACTTACCATATGTTGTTTCTTACAGGCTAATCACAGGATATAGAAACATTTCACTGTTACAGTATGATTTAAATATTTCCTTATTTTCTGTAGATCAACGTCAGAGTAACCACAATGGATGCAGAGTTGGAATTTGCCATCCAGCCCAATACAACAGGCAAGCAGCTCTTTGATCAGGTAACCTGTGTCTCTATGTATATATGAGTACAAACAGATAAAAGTATTGTGGGGATTAAGATATAGTTTGAAAAAGTGGAAGTGTTCTCATGTACAGATTATTTTTTTCCTTATGTTATCTAAGCTATGGTTTGAGTTAGTGTGAATTTCCTAATTACTTCTCAGGAAATGTATTGAATTCAAAAACAACTCTGTAACTACATTAGCAGTGAAACTTCAGTTGAATCATATATATAACTGCTTTGAAATTAATAGTATTTCTTAAGTCTAATAACGCTATAGTTGATACTCCAATATAGTTGTTAGAATTACATGTTAGAAATATGAATGTAACAGTAAGTTCGTTAATGAAAGCTAACATTTTTTTCCCCAACAATGGAAGCTGAAGATAGTTTTTCACTTGCCAAATATTAGAACTAAATAATGTTATCCTATGAACTACCCTGAAATATAAGTTAAAAGAAAAAAAAAAAGGAAAAAACCCCAAAGAATAAGTGAAAATGATGGCATTAATGTGCTTCTAGATTGAAGACCTATCAGAACTGCACATTCTCACTTGATAGTTTCTCTGTTGTACATCAGTCAAATGGAATAAATTAAATGATTTCTTATAACAGGGTTGTTCTTGCACTCACATAGTGTTAGCCATCAGAATCTTGAAACAATTTTTTGATCTGGGTTGTGGAGGGTTACTGAAAATGTTAAGAATAGAAGCTTGTCAACATGTTGTCTAGTTTTTCCCCAATATACAAATAAATATGTCTACAAGACATTTATGTATGTATGTGTTGTTTAAAAAATGCTGCAATATCTGAAACTACTCTTCAAAAATAGTTTAACTAGATCAACAGTTACATCTAGTAGAACTGTTGTTTCTGTCCACTCCACTATAGTTGCTTGAAGTATGTAATGATGATTACAAAGAGAAAGTAACACATTGAAAGTGTTCTTTAAGGGCATTTAAACTTTTAGTTGACCTTTTAGAGTTGCTTAAATGTCTTAGCATATAAGTTGAAAAGAGGAGAATGTGTACTGTTGGTAGCACTGAGCTTCTTTCAGATGAAGAAAATTTCATTTGCAATTTTCATTTGAAATGGCTGTCTGACTCTTTAACACTTATATTGCCTGCCCCTTTCTCTAACATCAGTAGCAGTATGTCTTCAACCTCTGCATTTTAAGAGTCATGAAGTCCATTCCTAAGACTTCTTGGAAAAAAAAACTGCTGTCCTGTTTTTTGTCTGACCAACATCACCAACAAATAAAAGTATGGTATTCTGTGATGTAGAAGGCTCAAGCTGTTACTTGTCTTCTGCCAACCTTTGCTATCTTCTGTCATGCAGTATTGGGTGGGGTGACATTCTGCTGTGTAACATCTTGTGCCCAGGTAATCGGGTTCATCCGAATTGGGGCATTCACAAACAGGGAGCAAAGATACAGCTCTGAATTTGTTTTCATGCTCTCTTCTTTGTTCTCAGTTCACTGTGTGGTGTTTGACATCTCACCAACTCTTACCTCTGGAAGTTTAAATTGAAACAATTTTAGGTCGAGAAATACCAACCAGCATAGTTGTATGTGAAGAGGGAAGCATTTTCAGCCTGATCTTAAATTCATATGTGAGTTCTAAAGAATAATATTAAGAGCTGAACTGTACTGGAAAACCAGCGTGAAATTTTCAGACAAAAGTTATCCTGTTTCTCTATAGAAAGAGAATTTAATAGCACTATTATTGAAAGGATTGGTTTATGCAGAAGTGGTGAACATGAGAGACTTGTTGGTTATTGATTGCAGAAAATAACCTCTCCATGAATTTAGCTGTTATTTAGTGGTCCTGTACGATTTCAGTGAATAGCTTGTCTGTTTTTCAGTCAGTGTTCTTTTAAGCTTTTAAGTGGTAATTTCTGGAGCTGTTGATTTGTTTCCCATTCCATGTGTGTGCTTGCGTCATCTTCATCTACTAGCAGACAAGAATGCAGCATTTGACATCTGTGGCTTTCTCTATTCTGTTGTCAAACTCAGCAATTTATTGAGCAAACTATTTTTAAATTATTAGTATTACTTGCATTTCAGAAGGTGTTTTAACATGTTTATCATCGGTCCTTCTGTCTATCCTGTTAGCAATCAGAATAGGCAAGAGGGAGTCTGTCCTGTTGTAGTCAACCAGTTAAGCATCTCTAACTTTCCTAGGAGAGGAAGAACCCTGTGGTGGGTATGTTTCCACACACTGGTTGTAATGATGGGGGTTGTTTAGTTGTGTTGATACTGGGCATTAGTAGTTCTGGTTTGCTGTAGTTACCATTCAGAGAGAATGGGAGGGTTGTCTTCTTTATTTTGAGTTATACCCCACTGTCCTTTCCAGATGTCTCAGAAGCCTTCCTTACAGTCTTTCAGAAGGTGACTGAATGAAATCCTTGTTAGGTTGTCTTTGTGTATATTTTGATTTGCCAGATCATATCGTTTTGATTGCTTTTCTTCTCCAGGAAGTTTTGGTGGGGTTTTTTTGCCTATTAATAGCGAAACTGTAGGATGTGATGGTGGATAAATCTGTTTTACATGTGATGAAGACATGCATGAAACTATGTAATGAAATGTTTGAGCCAAAATCAAACTGCTAAGTTTCTCATTCTGTACTTACTTTTCATATCAGGCTACTGCAGTACATAAGTGCATATATTCTCTTGGTACAAAGTTTCAGAAAGTTTTTTTCTCTTTCCTTTGAGCTGAGGCAGCGTAAGCAATGCTTTTTCCTTATTCATGGGTCTGAAGTAAAACAGGCTAATATGTAAGCTGTTTGTAGTGTTGGTTTGCAAACGTGTAACTCTGCATTGCTGTATCCATGTTGTCTGTATTTAAATCATGTGCCGTGTGCATCTCAGTTGAGGGCCATAGTTAGCGGGTGAGAGCAAAATGTTTTGACATGAGCATAAGCACTTGTCCCCTTGTGCCTTACAGGCAGAGCTGCGGAGCATCTGCAGTTCTTTGCAGCTCAGAGAGCTAATAAGGTACAAAGGCTCAGCTTGGACATCTGCAAAGAAAGAGCATGCTCAGTCATCTGATAAAGCCATAAGTAGTTTGATCAACGTTACGTGGGAGAACTGTGCCAAAAGAAGCAGCAGGTCTGAAATTTGTGTTGGGACACCAAATTTAGTGTTACTCAGGACATACTAGCAACATACACTTATTCTTGACGTTTCTTATGTTCTAAAGTAAACTATGTGGGAATTCTAGAGGAAATAACTGTGCTCACTGAAGACATCAATCAGGTTGGATCCATGAACATTGTCCATTTTGTGCTTTGGAGCTTGGCAGTAAGAGGGCAGAGGAGGAAAAAAAGGTGCACAATTGAATGATGGTTAAATGATAATTCAAATATACAAGGCAGCAGAAGTAAGTTTGCACAGCTATCTTATGACATTTTCTAATTTTCAAAATCTTAATTTTGCAACCCGATAGTACTACTTTAAAATGGAGGAGGATCTATGTGTAAAATTCTATTTACTTCACATGCATCTGAATACTTCCATAAAACAGCCTTCAGTAAAGCAGCTTGCCAGCATGGTCCAACCTGAGGACATACGTAAGTATTGCCATATGGGATCTTTTGGAGCCAGAGCTTACAGTCATTTAATAATCTTTCCTGGATCTTTCTGATTAATCGCTTATTGAATTCACATGTGCTTTTGCTGTGGAAAAGACATAAAATAGTTCTGAAGTTTTGTTACACTCTGTAGTAAAAGTGCTTCTTTTTGTTTGCTTTGAGCCTGCAATATCATGATTTGTTGATTCTCTTAATTCTGACATGAGAAATAACCATTCTCTATTTTCCTTGTATGTGCCATGCAAGTTTTATAGACGTGTATTGTGTTTTTCCTTTCCTGATTTCTCTGTCAGTAGCCCTAGTTCTTGTCTTAGCTATGCAGAAAATGTTCCAAGTCACTGATCAGTCTTTTCAACATTTCTGAAACATTTCCAGTGCTACTGCATCCGTTTTTACGTTGATGTGACCAGTCCTTATGTAGTATTAGAGATTTGGGAATACCATACACATGTATAGTAATGAACAGGTTTCTTGCCTTTTTATTTTACAACTGGAACTTTGTTCACCTAATTTAAATTGTTCTCTTTTATGTACAGTATTTTGTTTTTGTTAAATACAGTCTTTTATTGACGTTCATGTTTTTAGTGTTCATTCACTGATCTTTATGGAAGGTTTTCTACAGCAGGTTTTCTCACACTGGTTTCATCCATTTTAGAAGTGCTGGGGGACTTCCCTCGTAGTTTCTCTACAAGTCTGTTATGAAAACAGTTAGGATATGTGTTTTCTTTCTTTTTAACTAATGTATTCATGAAATAACCTTCCCTCTATTCAAGGACAGTAGCTTTTGGTGATAGATGTGATCAGAAATCTTATAGGAAAGTCATGTATGGTTTATTAGTTGGATCATCCTTATCCCTTTTATTGTTAACTCTCTTAGATGGTATAAATATTTGAAGGAGGCGATTCATCCTCATTACCTCATACTTGAACACAAATGTTATTCTTTATTATCATTTCACCAGTCTTCATCTGTTGAAGTGGACTTAATTCTCCATAGGTCTGCAGATCACTTCCCAGTCTAAGGGTCCTGTTTACTACTTTCAGTTCCTCAGATGCTGATGTACACAGTAAGCTCCATGCTCCATTTGGTAGTTTGGAAACACGGCGTTGGAGTTTATTTAGAGCTGTGGGATTCCCTGAACCTGATGTTTTGCTACTGTTTTATCTTTTTTTTTGTTCTTGTAAGGCTTGATTATGTTTCAGTTTGAGATTGTTTATGAAGCTTAATTACCATTTAAAAAATTGTAGTGATTACTGATGATTATGGCTCATTTATCTTTAGGTGGTGAAAACTGTTGGTCTTCGTGAAGTCTGGTTTTTTGGTCTACAGTATGTGGACAGCAAAGGCTACTCAACTTGGCTGAAGCTAAATAAAAAGGTAACAATTCCCTAATATTTAGCCAAGTGTACAGTTTGAAATATACATTATAAACTTTTATGCTTTAATGGTTTAGGTGATGTATAGCTGGCTTCAAATTTAGTTGAAAAATTGCTTTTCATTTGCTTAAAATGACAAAATACAGTGTTAAGTTTGGTTAGTTATAAAAGAATATGCAAAGTGGCATCAATATTTAATTTGAGAGGGAGATACTTGTCAGTGTTTCCAGTACCATGATGATGTACGCATTAGAAAAACTTTAATTCATGCAGTTGTCCTGTTTTCATGTAGCAAAACATAATAGAATAAATGTTTTACATTTTGAGCATGTGTAGGAAGCTGTTTGGGCTTCAGGAATTTTTACATAGCCAGCTATAGATCTTTAAACAAGGCACAAATAGCAGGCATCTAAATTTTCGATATCTAATAGGTAGATTGTAGGATAACTTTTGTTTTGTTTTCCAAACATCATTGAGCGCCCTGTATCTTCCAGTTATTGGGGACCAGATCATTTTACTTCAAACTGTATTTATGAATTTGAATGGTCACTTTTTAATAGTTGCGGTCAGATTGTTTATTCATGGCACTGCTAAGAATGGACACTTTTTAGTTCACCTGAATAAAAAATACCTTTCTAATCTTCAGTATTAGATTTTTATTATTTTATTATCTTCAATATTAAGAGTGAGAATTGGAGGTTTTTAGAAGCAAGTCTCACTGCATGTATATAACCTTTGCTTCTCCCGTGTGGTAAATCCAGCAAGTTAAACCTGCTGATCACCAAAGCTGTCTCCTAGAATTTCATGTGTCTTGTTTCATACACAGCAAACATTGCAGTGCTACAGGTACTTTGTTTGCTATAATGGCTTGCCTCAAGGTGTTGAAGGCTGTGGGATTTAGTGCATCATTTGTGAAAAATACAGAAGAAATTGCTCTATGAAAATCTTGAGCGAATTAAGTTGCTGGTACAGTTCAGGAGCAGCCAAGGGTGTGCTCATTTTTTTAGCTTTGACTAAGCAGTTTCGTTTGTTGGGTTTTTTTAAAAAAAGCTTGTAACAATTGGTTCTTTAATGCATTGTCATAAACTGGCTCTCACTTTTAAATTACTATTTAAATATTTGCAGTAAATACAGATAATCTTATAAATCAAAGAACAGATGTGCAAGTAAGATTTTATTATGGCAGAGCACAGCTAACTTTTCGTTGGTGAGATTTATGTGAAATACTGCACATGTAAATAATGCATGACAATAATGAAAAGTGAGCAAAACTTCTAAAACTGACATCCCAAATGTTGAATATATAGGTACTTACGCTGTCTTACATATGTAGTTAAAAGGTTGCATTATATTTACAGTTTTTGACACCTTGTGCAGGTCAAGCAAACAGATAATTTCAGGTGTAGCAAAGAAGTTCTAGTGAAACTAGTAGTGCACATAAAATTAAATACATAATAAACTGCTTGAATGAAGATACACGAGAATCATTTTACTGTGAATGTACCTTTTAGCAATCACTATTTTATGTTAAAACTTTAATTTTGAATAATTAGTTCTGGAAGCTGAGCACAAATGAAATGAAAAATTCTACATAAAAATGAGATTTTTTTGAAATCGCAAGTAGATAACTATTTCGGACTTAGAAAGACCACATCTGAGCTCTTCACAGAAATCAGGATTATAAAGCTTATCCATTCTAGAAAAATAGTGTGATTAAAAAGATTACGTTTTTTTTTCAGGAACAAAGCACATGTATCTAGTTCAATAGTTCAAAGAGACTTAAAAGAATGCAACTTTACACTTATATTGAAGAAATGTGCTGTAGTTCTTGTTATAGAAATGTTAGACCCTAATTTGTTACTTCCTGAAAGTCACTCTTAGATATAGTTTTGATTTTTTTAATGTCTATTACAGCTTCTTTTTTACCAGGTCTTTATTGTGATAAATAGAAAATCACACAAGCCTACAAAAAAAATCTGTTAAACAGCCTTGAAGCAGTATTTCAAGATTGTCTGGTTTATCCAAATTGGTATACTTGGGAACCTTTAGCAAATTCCACAGTGGGCTTGCTAGGAAGCACTGGGTTTTAGTGTAGAGGAGTTATAGGATTCAGTACTACTTAATTGTATTTAATACATATTTTAGTGCCCTTTTAATTTTTTTTCTGTGTTTCTCTCCCTCAGGTAACGCAGCAAGATGTACGGAAAGAAAATCCTTTGCAGTTCAAGTTCAGGGCCAAGTTTTTTCCAGAGGATGTGTCTGAAGAATTAATTCAGGAAATAACTCAGAGACTTTTCTTCCTGCAAGTTAAAGAATCGATCTTAAATGATGAAATATATTGCCCACCAGAAACTGCAGTTCTTCTCGCTTCTTATGCTGTCCAGTCCAAGTATGCAGATTACAGTAAGGATATCCATAAACTAGGCTACCTAGCCAATGACAGACTTCTCCCTCAGCGGTGAGTGAGACTGGGTTTACACCAACTGCTGCATATAAACTTAATTATAGCACATTTTTTATAAACAAAGTATTCAGTGATAACATGCATTTAATGGTGGCTTTCTTAGGCGTTCATGTTTTGCTAGTAAAATTTAGAGATCCTAATTTAGCCTTTAAATAACAAGGAAGTGTCACAGCCAGATTTCTTGAGACGTATTTCCTGTCTTGTCCAAAAACACCTGCAGAGAACACATTTTCAAGGTACTCCAAAATGGTCTAATGTTACTGGAGACCTGCTGCTAAATTAAAATCAAAATACTCAAATGTAGAAGTAACTGAGATTCATTTGATACTCTCTCTTTTGCATCATTTTCAATGTTTTTGTACACTGAAACGATAATTTCCTGAAAGTAATTGCAAGGTGTACTGCAAATTAAAATATACTGCAGGAAAATGCTAGCCTGAACAGAAGATTTAGCAACTAAATTGTTGCCATTGCTGTTGAGTATAAACTCTTGTATCAGTCACTCATTTAACTGGTTAAGGACAGTAAGCACCAAGATTACACTCCTGTTTCTTTATGCAACTGCAGCCATGCTCCTGGTGTCTTTGGCACGAAGTGAAGCATTGCAACACAAATGTACAAAGTTAGACAATTTTGTTAGTGTAGATGAATACATGGTGATGTATCATGGGGAAATGTGTACTTAATAAATATGTAACATTTATTGTCCAAGAAGTGAGAGACATGGAGCAATGTGAGGTTTAAGTCATGTGCTTTGTCTCTTTGGTTTGAAAACTAAAAGTGGAAACTCGCTTATTAGTGTGACTAAGCTTGAGAATTTTTTAGCAAACAAAAAGGCATTTCAAAGATTGTGGTGAAGTAATGAAAGAAATATATCTGCAAATGTTTCAGATTTTGAAAAATTCTGCTGAAAAGCTTGGGTTTGGCTGTTTGCCTCCAGCTTGTTACAGTGAAGTCTTTACCTTTTCCTAGAAAAATACCCTTTATTAGGCAGGCAGGGCGATGTAGAACCAGTAAAGCTGTCATTACTGAGTATGTTCACAAGTCTTGGGTTTTGACCAGTTATCATGACAGTCTGTGAACACTAAAGTGCTTGGGTGCAGTACAAATTAAAATACTTAAGCTCCTTTCCAGTAGACAAATGTTCAGATGATTTTTTAATTCTCCTTTAAAACAGTTTCTCCAGGAATGCTTGAAATGCTGCATGCATGGAATAAAAGCATAATAAAGTTATCATGTGCATTTGATTTTTTTTTTACTGCAGTACTACATTGAAAGTTCTAGTAGGCCAAAATAAAAATCCCATCATTGCAGACTCTTGTAGACAAACCTCAAATAGCTTTCTGAAGGTGCTTCCTTATTGATTTTATTTCCAAAGAAAAGAAACCAACAAAAAAACACTTCAGCAAGCTCATCTGCTAACTTGTCTTACTGTGTTACACTCAAGCTTCTATTCTGTTGTCATTTGAAAGTATCTTTGCATATCTAGAGATTCATTTGCAGCATTGTCTTATGAAGATTCTATACGTCTGCATTTTCAAGTGTTCCAGATATTACATTTTATGACTTAACTGTGAGTTATGCCAGGGTGTGATCTTTTGTTTTAAAAAGAATATAGAATACCAGGAAAAAAAAGAAAGTGACTTTCACACTATTTTAAAAGTGTATTTCTTCAAATACAAAGTTTGTGTCTTGTTTGTGTTAAAAAAGATGAGCAATGTATAGTAATCTTTATTCAATTAAAGCATATGTTATGCTGTGTAACTAAATTTATTTTTATAGCTTGGAGTTTAAATTGTTTGTCAGTGTCGTTTAATAGCAACAACTTGTATTCACAGTGTGTTAGAACAGCACAAACTGACAAAAGAACAGTGGGAAGAAAGAATACAGAACTGGCATGAAGAGCACAGGGGAATGTTAAGGTAACAATGTAAAAAAATGTTCCCAAGACCTTTTATTTTTATTGGGTTGTGTTTTGGGAGGTAGTATCTTCCTTTGGAAAACTGCTTTCTTTTATTCTGACCAGGGTAGGTGGTTATGAAAAACTTTCATAAAAGTTACTGATTTACCTACATAATTTCTGGTAAGACCGTCAACTGCCTTTGCTAATAGTTGCCTGCCCCTAAAATACATTTAGTGTTTCCTTAGCTCTTGGAGTGGAAAGACAAAGTGCGGTGATTGGACTCCACTTGGATATTAGGGTGTAGAGCTCTGACAAATGTCTGAGTCAAACTACACATGAATTTCAAAGAGAGATTTAATTTTTAACTAAATTTTACACTAGCTGGTTATTCTGCAGTTCCCTTATTCTTAAAATGTACTCATGATTTGTTGTCTATGCTATGTTAATTTTTCTTCTTTCATCAGGGAAGATTCTATGATGGAATACCTTAAGATAGCACAAGACTTGGAAATGTATGGAGTCAACTATTTTGAAATAAAGAATAAAAAAGGAACTGAATTGTGGCTGGGAGTTGATGCTTTGGGTCTGAATATTTATGAGCATGATGATAAGTAAGTGGCTGATACTCATGTTCCAGTTCCGTTCTAGGAGATACTGTCTGAGATTATGCAGCCCCCACTTTACCTTACTGTGTGTTCAATAAGACCTGGCAAAACAGGTTCTCAAAGACCTTCTAATCTATGTAAAAAATAGAAAAAGAGAGATAGATGTTAACTGCCAGAATATTTGAATTTTAAAGATTAAATAAGAATGCAAAAGAAGGGAAAGGAAGAGCAGTTATGTGGAACCTTAAATTTACATTGCTTAATATAGATTTATGACAGCTAGACTGTGTTTATATGGTTTCTTTCTGTACTTTTCACTCAAGACTTCCCTTTCAGTCAGGATGAAAAGCACGTTTTGAAGCTGAGCAACATATTTAATGAGAAACATTTTGTAAGAGCCGTGACTAGGATTATAGATGTTAGTGCATGAAAAATGTCAGTATCTAGAAGTGAAACCTTTTGGACATCAAAGAAAATAGATCAGTTTTGTGTCCTGATAAGGCGATCAAATAATCTGTCCTACTTGAAGAGGTATAAAGCTGAAATGTACAAAATCTGAAGAATTTGGAATAGAACAACAGGCGTATTCTTTCCTTTCTTTACAAACACTTGCTTAGTAGTATCTGGTGGCAACAGTCCGTTCGCAGTGGTTTGAACTTAAACGCAATGTGTCAAACTCCAGGTAGCAGCAGTCAACTTTTGATGTATATATACCCTGTAACAAAATTCTGTAATCCTTAATTGCCATTAGATGGCAATGTAACTCCTGAAAGAAGGAAATAATTAGAAAATGATCTGATCAGGTTGAATGATGAGGCAGTTTTTTTTGTATTCTTTAACTCCTGATAGTTAGCAGTCAAATACTTAAATATTTTCTCTTGCTTGTAAGTAAGAGAATTGAATTGAAAAATTCTTCTGTGCAGATGGAGAAAAATATTTACAGGTATGCAATTGATGCATAACATTGTAACAATTTCTGAATGTAATTTATTTTGGTTAAAATGCAGTGAAATAAATTAAATTTTGGAAACATAAGACCACATCTTAAATCTAAGCTAAACTGAAGTGCAGCATTGCTGAAAGGTACTTTCGTTTCAGTATTTGAAATGTCAGTTTCTGAAATTTAAGTAGTTACTCTTTTTGCTGAAAATAAAATTATCAGTAGTTTATAAAGAATCAGTACATGAGTGTGATTGGCATCTAGCTGATAGAAGTACAGTAAGTCACAAATCAAAACTCCTTTTGTTACAGTTTCATGTAATTATATTCATTATGCAATTAATTTGATGGAATAATATGTAAAGAAAAAGTAGTCTACCAAAATATACTTGAACTGTTGTTAATATTTTAATGTAAACATGATGTTGTAAATATAACATTCTAAATGTAATGAAGTGTAACAGTGAAAATGGTATGGGAATAAACCTTATTGGATATATATATATAACGTGCACAGCCTTGTTGCTTCTAACAAGAACTTTTTCTCTTTGAAGGCTGACACCCAAGATTGGTTTTCCTTGGAGCGAAATAAGAAACATCTCTTTTAATGACAAAAAATTTGTCATAAAGCCAATTGACAAAAAGGCCCCAGTAAGTAGTGTGTAGAATAGTGTCCCTTTGTATATGGATATGAAGAGATTTAAGCCTGCAGGGACTTGCTCTGGCATTATGGCATGAGGAATTACTTTGTGGCACATATTATTCTTACTGGTAGAATAGTAGTAATGTTTATTTCTGGTTAATATTCTTAAATTTTTGGGTTTTTTTGAGTCGACTTACACTTTGTGATGTGTTGAAAAGATACAGTGTAAGATGCTAAATTTTCTGTCCCTTTCTGTTTTTCCTTTTTTTGTTACATCAGCACATTTCATGAGACTTTCGAGGTCAAATCTCTTCCGAATAGAGAATAGTTTCACTTTTTTAGAATTTTAAATAAATTATGTAAACCAGCCAATTTCTACTTAAATTCAAAATTACACCTGGAATACTCTGTCTTACAAGTAACTAGATTTATAGGTTATGGTGTTTGTTTGCTCAAAATGTCAAAATACTTGTAAGTTTGCATTTAGCTGATGCAAGTCTGCAGTAATGCTTTGAGTCATGTCACAAATGTGTTTTTTAGATTAATGGATATAGTGCAATTATTTTTGCTAGGATTTTGTTTTTTATGCACCCCGTCTGAGAATTAACAAGAGAATTTTGGCACTGTGTATGGGAAATCATGAATTGTACATGAGAAGGAGGAAACCTGATACAATTGAAGTGCAACAGATGAAGGCCCAAGCTAGAGAAGAGAAACATCAGAAACAATTGGAAAGGTAATTAACCAACTTCCATGAAACAGAAAAAAATTCTCCTACCCTTTTAAGAAGTCATAGAAGTATCAGGCATCTTAGTATTCTAGGAAAGAGAGAGCTGCTTTTCTTTCTGCACTGTGTAAGCGGGCATGTAGATTGGCACGGCTCACCTGTCTTAGTAGAAAGCCGTATCTTCATTGAACTTTCAGCACAGTAATAGTAACTGCACCATTGTTTCTAGTTCTTTTTTTTGTGTTTTAGTGTTCTAGTTTTTTGTGTTCTAGTTATTTTTTTTGTGAAACAGCCTTATCTGTCTGTCGCTGGATCTTTAGGGACTTTTATACTCTATATGTGAGCCTTTAAAGCAAATTAAAATGAAGAATGGCATGGCTTACCTTTTGTGTATTTAAAAAATACTGTTGCCATTTCTAGCCCAGATGAAACATCGTGGCTAAGATGCAGATATAATTGTGGATTTACCTCCTTGAACCATAACCAAAGTTGCTTATCAGTTCTGTTCATAAGTTGTTTTTCTGTACAGTATTTTGAAAGAGAAAATGAATTTGAAACATTTAAAGTCATATGCTTCCCTTCTATCTGAGTAAATCTGAAAAATGGACTAGCAGCGTCCAAAGAGTAGAAATTAATGTGTTTGAGGGCAAAACCCCCTTTTTATCATTTTTTTCAGGGCACAATTAGAAAATGAGAAGAAAAAAAGGGAGATAGCAGAAAAGGAGAAGGAAAGAATAGAGCGTGAAAAGGAAGAATTAATGGAACGCTTAAGACAAATTGAGGAACAAACAATGAAAGCTCAGAAAGGTGAGCTCTTACTGATCATGGAGTTCTTAAATCTGATGACAATGTTTAGTTTAGTTGGGTAGTTCAGTTCCACAATTCTCTTTGTATGTTGGAGGCTTTTTGTTATTTTGTGGGGTTGTTTTTAACGTTTATTTTACTAGTAATAGCAAGAATTTAGTGATGTTTTATTTGATGTAAAAGATAATTCTTTTTTAGTGTTTAAATGATGGTTTGCATGCATTTGTGTGTATCTTGTTAACATAAAACCAATTTTTAATATAACAAAAGTTTCAATTTAGTAAAAGGGAAATTAATGCATTAATGTAGTTCAGCTCAGAATTAGGAGATGCTTAAAGTGCTGATAATCTGGAGTTGGAGAGAGCAGGGAAATTATAGAGGAAGATTCAAAGTACTTCCTCTAGGGTTTTGTTGAATTTAGCTTTTAATTTGGGAATTCCTTGTTCCTTAGTTTTCCTATTCCCGTGTAAGATCTGAGAAACTCAAAGTTAAAATCTTATCAGACTTTCGTGACAGAATACTTTTCACCAATCACAGTTCTTTGTGTTTAATCACCCTGTAGAGTCCCTGCGTCCACGACTTCCCAGTCCCTCCTCTCCATGTTACTTTTTTTTTTTTCTGCTTCAGGTTGGGTTCACATTCATAACATAAAAGTTTTGTTGCTCCTTTCTTTTCCTGACTGTTGGCTTCAGGCACGATAGAGAGAATCACTGACTAAATCTATGCAAACAAGTTACATGTGCCTGGCGCTGCTCTCCAGTTCTACCACTGCATTTTTCAGTCTTTAAATGCAGAACAGGTTGGGCACATACAGACAGGTAACACACTGACTGTGCCATGTAACTTTTTCATAGTCACTTTTTCACATCAGAGGAGGAGTGTATTTTGTCTGTGTAAATCTTACCTTGCAGTACTGATAGATTATTACTTCCTCCTGTTTCACTAAGGGCTCTGCCCTTTAGATTTCATTATTTTGCTAACCAGGCAACTACAGAACTATTACCCCTCCCTTGATTTAAAACTTTCCTCCTCTTTTGTTTATTTTTCTGACCCTTGCAATTGGTCTTGGGTTACTTTGCTAGAGGCACATGCCTACATTTTCAGCTACAATTAAGGAGTCTGTCAGTCATTTCAATAGACTAGAAGAGTGTTTTGCTTTTGTTGCTGCAAGAGAGTAGATTTAATGTACATAAAATCTCCTCACTAGTGAGAGTGGAAGTGTGTGTTCATGTATATGTACATATATTTGGGTGTTTAGTTTTATCAGTGAGGTGAAAATTTTCTGAAACACTGGGCTATCAGAGCTGCCAGGTGAGATGAAGTATATGCAAAGGATGTTTTGGAGGGTGGGAGCAGAATCAGGCATGTAACAAAGCTCCAGGTAATGTGCTCAACAGCTTTTCTTGGCTTGAGGCAGCCTTGTAAGTATTTGTTAGTGTTTTAGGTTACTTTATTTTGCACGTATTACAGCTGTTATCTGTGTTATATATGAGGAAGAGCTTGGTAGCGATACCTTGTCTGCAAACTTTCCTCTCGACAGAACTGGAGGAACAGACTAGACG
Source organism: Acropternis orthonyx (assembly GCA_035583155.1). Taxonomy (NCBI): domain Eukaryota; kingdom Metazoa; phylum Chordata; class Aves; order Passeriformes; family Rhinocryptidae; genus Acropternis; species Acropternis orthonyx. The sequence continues at coordinate 44,211,233 of JAWWEU010000001.1, read as the reverse complement.
AGCACTAGAGCTGGATCAAGAACGAAAGCGTGCAAAAGAGGAAGCAGAGCGCCTGGAAAAAGAGCGTCGAGCAGCTGAAGTAGCTAAAGCTGCTCTAGCCAAGCAGGCAGCTGATCAAATGAAGAACCAGGAGCAGCTAGTAAGAAACTTTAACCCTATTTTTGGGGGTGGGGGTGGGGGGAAGGAATTATAAAAGATAGTTGAAAATTTAGCTGTTATTCTTGGTTATGTCAAATGAAGAAGTACATTGAAAAGTATGTGAGATACTGTTACAGATTGTTGTGGGAACTGCTTTAGAAAACGGCATTAGATTTGCCACTGCTTTGCAAGGCAAAAGTAAAACTCTGGAGCTGTAGGAAATTAAACAAAGAAGATGACCTTTCAAACTGACAACACTCATTACATTCTCATCCTAATAGTGTTAGGCTTATCCAGCTGAGAACAAGAATAGCTTCCTTCTGCAGTCCACTGGGAAGCCTGTTGTCTGAGGCAGGTCTGTTCTGAAGCTTGATGGTGGTGGGGAGTTGGTGACACTGGTTTCTTGGGGTTGAGTGTTTTTTGTTGTTTTTCCCATCCCATTTCCAGCATTTGCAGTATCTTCTCACATTCTGTGCTAGACTACGTCTAATTGAAGATTTGTGCATAATAATCGAGAAAGGCATGAAAATAGTAGAAGAAATGATTTCTCAACTATAGATCAGCTTTTGATCTTCTGTAAATTAGCACACAATTCTGAAGGCAAGATTTAGCTTAGTTGTACTGAGACTGTGATTCAGAATCATACTCTTAACAGTGGAACCATTTATGCTGTATTAGACTAAAACAGCCTGAAATGCTAATTAGTAACTACAGCTTGCTGTTTCCCAACAAGCTTTGGAAGTGCAGAAGATAATTGTTTTTTTTGGTCTGGACTTATTCCTATCAGACAAGAGTGCTCTCATTCATTACCTCTCTCATGTATGCCTAAAATTTCTATTTTTAGAAGAGAAGTGATGGATGATAACTAACTCCCTTCAAGCTGGATCACAGCAAAGGCTCTGCTTTCTTCCACTGCAAAGCCAAAATGATACCAAATTAAAACTTCTACTTTGTTTTCTTGTTTGTTTCAGGCAGCAGAAATTGCTGAATTCACAGCCAAGATTGCACTTCTAGAGGAGGCCAAGAAAAAGAAAGAAGAGGAAGCTTCGGAGTGGCAGCACAAAGTAATGAGCTCATGCTGTGTGAAGTCAGAACTTCAAAGAAACTAAGGGAGATGAGTGCAGAAATCCCACTGGAAGTCCATGGGGTTGAACCTCTTTCTTTCCCTTGGGCTTCAGAGTAGTCTTTCTTAAAGGTTTTTGTTCTCCGGTCTACTGAAGACAGCCTATGCTTCTATTTAACTTATTTCTTGATACTGCATAGTTGTGAAGGAGGGCAAATTCTGATCACAAAAATATGGTCAAAGATTAGAAATGGCCTCTTTTGTATGGTGATGAAATAGATTGGAGCGTCATGTTAGAGAAGACAAGACTTCAGGAGGGAGGTGTATAGAATCATGAGTTGTGGTGGAAAGATGAACCAAAACAATAACAAAGGCACATGAAATGCAACTGGACACTAATTTAAAGCCAAATAGTATTTCTTCACAGAATGTAATTAACTGTGGAATATGAATACCAAACTGCCTTCATGGGTTCAAAAAGTGATGAAATAAATTTTCATGTGTCCTGGTTGAGTATGAAGTTTAAAGACATCACCTTTTATTTAGGAAATCCATGAGCCTTAAATTTTAGGAGGCTAAGAAAGGTGGAAAGCAATCAGTATGACTGTCCTATTCTTTCACTCTTTTCTTGTCTGTTGCTGGAAATAACTTGATTCTGGTACAGCTGATTTTGAGTCATATCTTTTTTTACCCTGTATCTTTATTTGACAATTTTCAGTGTGTAAGCTAGTCATGCCAGTTATAAAAGATAGTTTCCATGTGTCTGAGAACATCTCAAATACTTATTTGTATTTTTCTGACTACTGATAAATCACTTTAAAAGATGCTAAGTACTGTTTACTGTATTTAGGCTTTTGCAGCCCAAGAAGACTTGGAAAAGACCAAAGAAGAATTGAAATCTGTGATGTCTGCTCCTTCTCCACCTCCTCCCCGACCAGTAATTCCTCCAACAGAGAATGAACATGATGAACATGATGAGAACAATGCTGAAGCCAGTGCAGAACTGTCCTCTGATGGTGTTATGAATCACAGGAGTGAAGAAGAACGGGTAACAGAAACACAGAAAAATGAACGTGTTAAGAAACAGCTCCAGGTAATGAAGATTCATAGTTGTATCAACATAAGTCAGGCCTTGGGTTTGCATTCTTTTTTTATAAAAAATCTCATTGAAGTTACGGTGTGCCAAGGAAACAACCTTTTATCATTTACAAGGTTTATTAGTAATTTATTAATCGATATCATTCATAGTGTTCTTGAAGTGAAATAGATAGAGAGGTTGGATGTAAGATTGGACTTTGTAGCTTAAAAGTGTGAGTATGTTGTTGCATTGGCCAGTAAATATGTCTAATAATTATATAATGTCCAGGACATTGAATGAAAAAAGGTAATGCTTTCTTTTCTCAATGCCTGAACTCATTAAGTGGTATGAACAGATGCTTGCTTAATATTATTTGTGTTTGTTTGCAGTCATTCACAGATGTTGTAAATTCAAAAACTCAATTACGCCAATTTTGGATTAATCTTATTTCCCTGAAATTGAGTGTTTCCTCCTAGACTAGAATTACCTCTCAAAACAGAATAGTCTACATTAGTGGTAACCCATTTCCTGGTTTTGAAATGTCTATTTGAGAAGAAAACAGAAGAAATGGAAAGCTGCTACTTTTTCTGGTGGCAGTATCTTAGTACCATGTACGTGTAATGTTCTTCCTGCTTGGTCAGTCACAGAATAGGATCAGAGAGATAAACAAGAGCTGTCTTTAATCAAGCAAAAATTTAAAAATAAGGTGATTTTCCTGCTTTATCCTGCTGGTCCCTTTGTTCTTGGATGTTATGGTGTATGAAGCACTCTTTTTTTTCTTTTATTTGATGCTCACACTTAAGTGAGGGAAGAATCCTATGCTCTCCTTATCTTTCCTTCTGTGTTCTTTGTGATAGACCTCACAGTGTGAGTTACTGAACAGCACAGTAAGTATTTCATAGGTTGGCATTCAGGAAATTCTTATCCAAATTGCAAAGTAGTTGTAATCAGAAATGCCACAGTCATTAAAAGATTAGTCAAAGCACTTAAATGCAAATATTTTATTCGACAGGCTTTAAGTTCTGAATTGGCTCAAGCCAGAGATGAAACCAAGAAAACACAAAATGATGTCCTTCATGCTGAGAATGTTAAAGCAGGCCGCGATAAGTACAAGACTCTTCGACAAATCCGACAAGGCAATACAAAGCAGCGTATTGATGAGTTTGAAGCAATGTGAGAGCTGTTAATTTTGCATATATGTTCCTCGTAAAGCTGAACCACCAACAGAGAAAAAAAGCAGGCCTTTGTAGATTTGATGGATTGCACCCCACTTTGCCAAAGCACTTAATACCACGTTGACTACAGTGACTAGAAGACAAATTTTTAGGGGAAGCTGTTCAACAGTAAGGCAGTCTGTCAGCCCTAGGTTTTGGGTGGGGAGGGTGTGGAGATTAATAGCAGTTTTTTCCCATCATACTTTCAGTTTC
>JAWWEU010000001.1:44137534-44207275 GCA_035583155.1 Acropternis orthonyx | reverse complement strand
CTTTTTTTTTTTTTTTTTTCCTCCCAAGTGAAATTCTTTGGTGTTTCATGTCCTGTCATCATAGATGGTTTTCTTTGCCTACCTGTTCACAAAGGTCTGGATGGCAGGTGGTAGTTCCAGGATATGTTTTTAAATGGAACGCTACCTGTGGGCAGCACATAGCTGCTGATAGGCTTGAGTAAATATTGCTTTTCCTAGGTGATTCTTTTAGATGTGCAGTGTTCTAATGCAGCAAAGAGGGGAAAAAAATAAAGTTTAATGTGCTATTTGCTTGTAATTATTTTATTTGCAGTAGGGAGACCTGGACCTTTCTGGCAAGGGAGCATATGAAAACATCAGTCCCAGGGAGGGGACAGTATCCTACCTCACTACTATGTACATGATGACTGGTCCTTCAAACACCATGAAAAAAACTGTTTAAATTTACTATCACTACACAGTGATATCGTAGATTGCTAGGAGCCCTTACTCCTAGGATTTTGTTTTACTTTTTGATGGATTTATAGTGCTAAATACTGTCTAACTGCCTTCTGTTGTGAAAACATCTGATGTATTTTAAAGCTGTAACCTGTCACTGGTATACTATCTTCTGGGAGGGGTGTAGAATGTGCATGTCAGTCAGTTTGGGTTTCCAAATACAAAATAAAACTTCCCAGAACTGGAGTAAAAGTGTTGTAGCTTCAGTTTTTAGTGAAGCTAGTATTGTCATTGTCATATCTGATGTCAGATCATTAAGTTCTTTCCCTCTTGAAAAGGAGACCTGCTTTTTTGAGAAATTGGCTTCTAAATTGAACATTAGTAATAACTTTACAGTTAATGTGGACTGCAGTTACCCCTTATGTTAGAGTACCCTAGTAAACCTACAGAGGAAGAACCTAACTTTCTCTGAGGATGGTTCAGCTTTTTTCTGTTTGATATTATGCACTCATAAATTTACACTTATCTATTAAAATTTGCCATTTTATTAAACATTTTTTTCATGCACAATAGGTTTAAATTTCTTATGAACAGTCCAACTAAGTTTTTTTTATTTTGCAGAGTAAAAGTTTGGCTATGTGGGGTGACATCATGACAATTAAATAAAGATACATTAATATATTTTTGGTTTGTGGGGCTAAACATATCTGCTTCACCTTGAAGACTGATGTGCAGATGCTGTGCACATGCTTCAAAATGCTGCTTGGTGGAAGTTGGTGTTTCAACTTGCAGTGCATTGTAAGAACAGTTTTTGTTTCATAGGCTTCATACACCGAAGCTTAATCAAATTTCTGAAGGATTCGAACAGTTTGCCACAGCGGGTGAAATACTGTGCTTCCAGTGAGTTTTCATTTTTCCCTGTAAAGTGTGCACTAACACTGATACATCAGTTTCAGTGTTGGGGAAAAAACACCAGTAAAGCTTATTGTTCATAAATCTACAACATGTAGGGTAGGGCTAAATGGATTAGATCCATTTATAAAGCTGTGTAATTTTTTTTTTTTTTTTTTAAATCTAAACAACCAGGAACAACCATTTGTAATACAGATTTTTCACAGTGAACAAAGTGGTAATAGCTGCTGTCACCAGCAGTTGGGAACACTTTCTGGTGCAGAAATACTAAGAATACATTTAATGATTACTTGGTGAAGTAATTTTCCACATGCTTTATCCTTTAGCATCATGTTTTGTGTTGTACAATTAAGCTACAATTACATCTACTTTTTGGATAACATTCATTCGTTAACAATAAAGAGATACAGTTAATTTCTCCGAGGTCCACTGTTGTTATTTAATGCCCTTTTATTTCTAACAGCTTTACTCAGCACACGCCAATGGTGTATTCTAGAGCAGTGTACAAATTTTGATCATCTTTTCTTTCATACTCTGGTCAGAATGGGGAAAAAAAATTGTGTCCCTAGGGAATGGTATTTTGCTTAAGAAATTACCACATATAGTTGGGAGAAAGCACTGGTGTTTGTTGATTCAAAACAGGATGTGAATCATCAGAGCAAATTTGCTGTCTTGAGAACAGAGGGTAATTTGGCCATATCTGTCGGAAATGTAAGAACTTTCAATCACTGCCTACATATTGCTTAGCCCCAGGTTAAGTGAAATTTAGTTTAATTTAGTTTATCTTAAGCTTTGAGAAACCCTTAAGTGTTTTTTTGATACTACACATTACAGTGGACAGTGCTGTCAAATACATGTGTGGCCATATATTTTAGACAATGGCAAGTTAATGGGCTTTCTCATCTCTCTAATACACTCAGAGAAGGCAGGAACAGTGTAAGTAGGCATACAAATAATCTGCTAAGGAGGTCTTGCGTAAATTAGACCTCTTCTCAGGTGACATTCCATTCGGTCTTGTATTTGTTTGGCCTTGCACTCAGTACAAGCACATGATGCTTTTTGTTACTCCGTGTGGCAGAATTGCCTTGAGGAATTAAAATGTGTACTTGATACTTTTAACCATGCGTATTTCTAGATTGATATTTCTCTCTCCTTGGAGCCCCTCCTCTTGAAGCATTAGATTTGAGGCTTGTCACTTTTTAGCAAGCTTCTGTGTAGGTATGTAGCTTCAGAATGTTGTGCTTGAAAGGGGAGGTACGTGCTTTGAAAGTTTGGGTTTTTTTAAAAAAAAAGTATGCTCTTGAGGTGGAGCGAAAAAGATGCAAGGTAGTGCGCCCCTCTTTATAGGCCAGACTCTGATACAATCGAACAGAACGCCTTGTGAAAGAAGATACTCTGTCTTCTTGAAGTAGTCCCCTCTGCACGTCAAAACCTACATTTTCTGTTGCTTGTACTAGTTTGGAAAGCAGCATTGTACTTTTGCTTCTTTCTTAAAACATGTTCTCTAGGGCTGTTCATGTTAACTGCTTTGAGTACCAGTGAGGGGGAAAAGGAGGTTTATTCTAAATGAAATATTTCAAACTTCTGAGGAGAAAGTACCTCAAATGTGTTTTGTAAATTTTTAAAGAAAATACAGAGATTAAAATAATTAGTTAAACCTTTTGCTTTTGGAAAGGAAGTTTTGTGCAAGCATTTTCCATGTCTGTGCACACATGGATAATCTAAAAAGTTGTTCTGTCAAAGACACCAGGATAGCTTCCAGAATCAGGGATTTTAACACAGATGATGTATCCCAGTGGGATAGTTGATCCCAGTGTTCTGAGTGAAAATATCAACATAAGAAAACTGAAAGCTTTCTCACAAAAGAGCAGAGTTCCCTTACTAGTAGAAGTTGTCTCATATTTAATTTATCTTGGTTGGGTGATGGGATTTTCCTGGAAAATGTAATAAGTGTCCATGGATCAGCATACAAACTGTGGTGGTTTCTTTGACCCCCCTCAGCGCACATTTTGCTGTTTATACTCAGAGATGGAGAGCACCTGCCTCCCCAGCTGAGATGCTGTGCTGGCTGCCAGCTGCGTAGGTGGCTTAGGAGGTGGTTCTGGCTGGTGGCTGTGGGCATCTGCTAAGTGGTATGGCCCGCTGCTCTGAGCAGCATGAAGCTGTGCCTTTCCTCTCCAACCAATTGGTCTACAATCATGTAAGTTCTACATGACTGGTCTTTGTCCCAGTCAGCAGCAAGGAGCAACTTAGGGCCTGGAAGGGGTGGTGAAATGATAGGGAGCTCTAAGAGGGGAAAAAACCCCAAACACAAATGTTGTGTGCTAGAATCCCTTACTGGCCCACTTACTCATTTGTGCTGGAGGACTCATTTTCAGTGTACTACTGCAGCATCTGTGTGACCAATAATTTGTTTAGCAAATTCAGCAGCCAGTTTACTGAAATGAGTTTCAGTTTTCACTTCACTGAGCTAAGTCTAGATCTATAGGCATAGGCCAGTTGTCTGATTTTGTTTCAATTCATGGAGTTTGTCACTTGTGTTCACTTTACTGTCTGAGTTGATAAAGTGTCGCTTTGGAATGCAGTTAGAGAAACTTGGCTTGTTTTGCTTTTTATTCCTTCCAGGTGAGGAGATTGCTGCCATGTCAAGTGTATATGTTTTGTTCAATGTGAGTGAAGTGGGCTCACCAAGCCCAAAAGGCTTTCCCACCAAACCACCAAATTTCTTCACAAGAGGGGACCACAGTTATTAGCAGCAGTGTCTCATTCAGAATGAGACAGATTGTGCCTGCATAGCTCATAGTTCAGGAAAGACAAAGTTAGCATAAGGAAGTGGAACATTTTGAATTGCTGGTATTTTGTGAGGTATTTATATTGGCTTTTGTAAATAATGTGTCAGAGTGTTTCTGTTCACAGCAGTAGGCTTTAGGCAGCAGAAGAAGCGAGGGGAGATGGAAATGCACTTCCAAGGAGGCGGCCTGCTTGCTGTAAATATTCCTAATGCACGTGTTCATAAGAGTTAATGTTTCCTGTGCTCTGGATAAGTGGATCAGGTGAAAAGAGATCAAGCTCAGAGGTAGGACAATTGCATTGCTTTTTTTGCTTGTTTGTTTTTTTTTTTTTTTTTATTTGTTTACTTTTAAGCTACCTAATTCACAGAGGAGTTGTTGCCATTATCTGAAGGCTGATGGAAAGCCTGCTGCCCAGAACTAAAAAGTCTTGGAGTTCTTAAGGCCGTGTGTTCCCAGTCTGGCCTCTGTGCTATAACTTGCTAAATTTCAGCAGAAGACATTCTCTGCAGTGTGGTAATTTTGCCTTAGCACATTCCTGCATTGACAAGAGCTGTGTACCTTCACTGTTCTGGCTGCCCCACTGCTTGTTCCAGCAACACAACCCCTGCGTACCCATGTGAAACAGTAATCGCGCAACAGGCTCTGTGACCCCGTACGCTGAACTCTGTGGGATCTTGTGTCCAATCTGCAGCTCCCTATGGTCTCAGCTTTCACACTTCTTATTCACCCTTGATTTCTTCGTTAAACTTGATACAGTATTTCTGAATCTATAGCTTCAATAATGTTCTGCTAAAGTGCGCTTCCAGTGAATGGTTGACTACTGTGTCAAATGTTTCCTTAAAATGTACCAATAAGTTAAATAGCCACCCTTTGCTTTTATTCAAATAGTGCTTCTGATTAATTAATAATCCCTGTGAATATGGTAATTGCAGTTGTATTGCCAGAAAGAGATTAATTTGCATTGGGACTGAGGCTCAAAACTTTTCTGCCAAGTGCACTTCGATCTTCAACAAAGTAAGTTAAGAAATGACATCCAGAATATACAGACCCGTCGATCCTGATGCTACTTGTATTGCTGGGAACAAATTAATTTAAGCCAGAGTGAGCAAATTCAGTGTTTAGGGATTTGGGACAGGATTGCAGCCTTGTTCACACATTGAAAAATTTCTAAAAATGATAAATTTTCATATTGTTAATTGGTACTTCTGCTGTTTGTTTCCTATTCTTGATAGTTTTTCCTTCAGTTTAATTCACCTTCTGAATTCTTGGATCTCTTCTCTTGTGAACAGTGTTTCAGGCATCCATCTTGCTGGTCTGTGCCAGTTGTACTTCATAGCGTTTGGAAGCACAGCTCTCTTCTTTTGCATTTGGGATCTGAGTGTTGTTTTCAACAAAGCCAGTGAACTCATCATCTTTAAAACTATTTCTGCTGCTTCTTGGAGTAATCTTTGGATTGATTTTGGCTGCATGCCCTCTTATCAGTTCATGCATGGCATATGCCACCTTATAAATAACTGTATTGACTAGTAATAATTGCTAGTAGCTTTCTGGAGAACAGAAAATGTCAGAAAACAAGTATGTTAGTGCCGAATCTGAATCACAGTGTTTATACCCATGAGGTTTGACTTTGCCCAGCCCTACTCCATCACATAAGGGAGCACGTAGAAGAGAAATTCTGTGCTGTCATTGTGTAGCTCATCTGTCTGTCTGTCTGGACTAGGCAAGAGAAATCACTGGAGCAGGATGGTTATGTCTACTCAAACAGTAGAGCTGTCCGGCACAACTGTGTAGTGCTACAGCTTTTCTGCACAACACATGTCCTGCATGGAAAAATACTAAAAATAACGCCCCCCTCCAACGTTAAATAGTTGGCTTTACCTGTGGAGTCTTATTTAAGAGAGTTGTGGTTATATTCCTGCCTGGCTTTGGACCTTCTCTGCAGGTCACCCTGGTAAAAACTGAACTGAACTGAAAAAAAAAACTGAATAGCATAAGCACAGATACCTGAGAGGCAGGGCTGGGTATCCTGTGGCTCCACAGCCCGCCCTGTCCTTAAGAAGCAGTGGCAGGTGTGTGGGGAAAAGGTCTCATACCTGTCTCTGTTCATTTTAACATGAGGCCATGAAAATAAGAATCTGGAGAACCTTCTTTCTACCAGTGGCATCTGTATCCTTTAGGGTGGCCCTTTTGTATGTTTCTCCCACTCTTTGAACTGGTTCTTGGCTTCTCACCTCTGTTTTCTTCTTTGCTGCCAGGTTTGGCCTTGTCTTTATTTTGTTGTTTTGGTTTTTTTGTTGTTTTCTTGATAATGTGTCCTGCCATTTATTACTTCTGAGGAAGAGATTTCAGTTTAGATCATTGAGATCTTTTAAGGCAATTAAATAACTTTGTTTCAGTATGAGAGTGCAAATTAATACAGGCAAGGGAGATGTTATATAAATATTAGTTTAAAAAGCATTCTGGGGTGGAAGTTTAAACCTTAAGTCTTAGCAAAAAAAAAAAACTGCATTAGCTAACTCCTTAGACTACAAGGTGAAAACTAGAGGCAGATAGCTACATATGGCAAGGTGGACTTCGCAAACTAAATTCATGATAGAAAAGTACTTTGGTAAAATTCACCAGGCTTTCTATTTATTTACATTTGCTGGATTATTTAGAGAGCACTGGAGAAGAAAATATTGTGTGTTTGATTCTTCAGTAATATTTCCTTTAATTACTTCTGTTGCGGCTTATTCTACCAATTTAAGAGTAAAAATACTTTTTTCTCTCCCCAGTGATTTTGTAAAATTTTGTTTTGCCTATGACACTGTAACTAGCTTTGCAATCTGAAGCTTAATGGATGAAATTGTTTTCTGAGGGAAAGGTATTATGATTTGCTTTGTGTTTAACTGAGCTTGATAGTTTATATGTGTGTGTGTGTATATATATATGCACATATACATTAAATATATTTATAAAGCATGGTTAAATTGGAGATTTCTAATACAGCATGTGACATCAGGCCTTGTAATGGCTGTATTAAAGTGAAATATACAAGTTGCTACTTAAGTAACTTCAATCTTGAATACTTTTAGAAATGAGATGTTTTAAAACTGTGTTTAAAATACAATTTAAAAGAATATCATAGCAGGCAGAGTGAGTGTGGTTCAGTTTTGTCCTTGATCTCAAAATCAGATCTACTTACCTGCATGTTTGATTTTATCTTCCTGTGAAAGCCAGTTGTTTCTGGGGATCTCTTAGTACCAGGAAACATTTCACTGGTTGCAGTGGTGCCTTCCCAGCCTGCCGTTTCACTGGCTGACAGAAGCCTGTTTCTTCTCCACACCCCTGTCCAGTAATTGCTGTCAGACTTTTACCACCAGAGTCTTAACCACACATCTTACTTGTTTATGCTCAAGCCCTGGAAGTTCTCAGTGACTTTCCGTGCCAGAAAATGATTTGTGTGGGAAACAGACTGTGGTATAAAATTTGACATGATGTCCCTACATGTTATATCCAGTGGCTGCACTCATAAATGCAAAAAAAATTGCTATTCAAGGCTTCTTACTTTCAAATAGCTACTCATTCCCCGTGCTTACTAGTGACAAAGAGACTCTCATAAATTTTTTTTCCTGATTCCTTTTAAAAAATTCTGATGTATTAATACTTGCAGCTGAAGTGTTTCATTCTCTAAAACAATCAGAATGAGAGGTTCACACTATAAGAAGGCTGAATGTAAAATACTGGTTATTATTTTATTTAAGGAAATCATTCCCCAAAAGGAAAGCAATTTTCAAGCCACTTCAACAATGAATTGTAACAATTCAACATGGAAAATGCATAGTTTTGAAATGTATCTTCACTCAAGTAAGTTTTGACTCATTGTTAAGATTTCTACCAGAGAACTTTAAACTTTAGGAGAGAAATAAATTTGAGAGAGATTCTTCATGCTGTCCTCACTTTTTCTCCAAAAGGCTCATGCAAGGCAACAAGCTGAATAAACTAAATCCCAGAGTTTACACAGCAAATGGCACATGTACTGTGCTAAATGGAAAAGATGTCTGAAATCATATTGGCTGTGATTGAATGTTCTACAAATATGTCTATATTTGGTGTATTTGTGCACAAGGCACCTTAGTTCAGCCACCTTTGGGAGCCGTTTTAACACAGTCTTACCTATGTTGCACTCAGCTGTGGTTTGTGTTACCTGCAATAGCAAATTGGTCCTTTAAAACTACTCTCTGGGTAGATTTTCAGTTGAGTTCTTTATAATGCTAAAATTTGATATCAAAACTGAACTGGTATGTGCAAGAATTTGGCATACAAAAGTCCTTAAAGAGAGTTGGACCTGCCCTTCAAGCTGAGAGTCAACAAAGATGGGTTCTGCATGTCCCTGGGGGCCTTGGCCAAGTGTTTCTTAAATCACTCTTGTTTCTAATGCTCCCTCATTCTGCTGACATCTTAGAAGTTCAGTCAGACATTAAATATGGAATAGTTACAGGGAGTGAAGCATGGCTCATGTGACGTTGCTGCATATTTCTATCTATTGTTTTTCTTTAGTATACTTTTGCTAAATCTCTTTGATCTCTCTGTGTCTTTCTGTGCAGGTTACAAAAGTACGATCTCTTGCAGCCCTTAGGATAGGAGCAAGGTAAAGATGAGCAGAAGACCTGGGGTCTGCCAAGGCCTGCTATTGCACTTCTGTAAATCTGGACAATGTACAACGCTTTAAATTAGGTGCTGCCGGGTCAGTGAAGAGTTTTTGGAAGGACCAGGAATTGCAGTTACAACATCTCATTAGTGTTTCGTTCTCTCATGGTATCTAAATCTTTCCTTGTTGTCTTTTCCCAGGAGAAAATTAGCGTTTTGAAGTACTTAAGCTGTTGTTCTTCCCAGAAAAACGGGAAATAATATTAATGTGTTAATCTTTAACATGTAATGGGATGTGCTAGAGTGAACAGTGATGTGACCCTTCAAAGTGCTTGAGGGACCCTGTAGGCTTTGCCCACAGGTGTTGTAGTATGGGAAGCCTGACTCTATATCCAGCCTGGGTAAAGTGTAATAATAGTAGATACTTTCCAAGTTTTATTGGTTTTCTACACAATTTCTAATAGCCTTGATGATACATGAATAGTGTCAGATAATTTTCTAATGTAAAACTCCCCGTTTACTATGTCTGTACACACACGTGCAGTGTAAGCACCCGTTGCTCCTTGCCCTTTTGTACGCTGTCAGGATGTGCATACCGTGTATACGTAACTGCGTCCAATTGTGCACCCTGCACAAAAGCCTAAATAAACGGGTTTTAACGTTAATTGAGAGAATCACGATTCATTTGATGATCAGTGGTGCTAGTGATTTTTGTTTGGCTTCTCTGAGAAGTTTAATTCATTTTGTTGCACCAATCCGAAGCAGAGTTTCCAGGTAAATGTCTTGTGCTATGACCAGGTAAGTCAATGGGAGGCTGTATTTGCAAAGAATGGATTGCTCTTGAAGAAAACAACCTCTGGTAATTAAGGAAGCTGGTAATTGAGTAGATGGACACCCAAATTATTCCCGAATTCAGCTAGCACCCCTTGGGAATATAGCAGACCTTGGTATATTCCTCACAGTGCGCCTTGTGTTCCTTGCAGTGCCTCCTTGCTCCATGGCTTTCTGCATTGGGAACTCTGCAGGTGGATCTCTTGGAGGACTTAGATCTTAAACAGCAGCTGCCAAAGCCTTACAGCCTGTGCCCAAAATCATTAGCTGGTAACTGCCCATGGAGGGAGCCATTTTGGTGCTCTGCAAGTATCCCACGGACCTGGGACACTGCCCTGGTGCTGCTGCTGTGCCTCCGTAGGCAGCCACCACTGCCAGCTGGGAACAGCAGCCAGCTTGGCCAGTGGAAGAGGGGCTGTGTGCCCTGGTCTCTCCGTTCTGGCAGGGTTGGGGGCCATGTCCCCCACACCGCAGGACTGTGGCTGGGTAGAGTGGGCTGCGGGTCATTGTCATCCTCCTGCTGAAACCTCTGCAGAGTCAGGGCCTGTCCAGAAGAAAGCCTCCTCTGCCTCTTAACGGTACACCGGGGCACCACCAGTTGAAGTTAGGCCCCAGCTCAGCCCTTGTAGGACAAGGTTTGGCTTTAGGATGCCAACAAGAATATAAAATCCATAACTGTGTAATTTCAGGGTCTGCTTTGCACATGCAGGGCAGCACTGGGGTCTCGAGACCAGCTTGCTCAGCACTTGAATGATTTTTCTAAAATTGTTTCTGCAGCCCCCCCTCCGCTGTGTGACTCATGCCAGTGGCTAGAGATGTTCCCAGTGCTCAGGGGACCAAGGCACAGTGGCCTCCATAAGGCCTCCTAAGTTTTATGTCTAGCAAGATTTTCAAGTGTTTGTGCAATAGCTGCCACTTGGAGCAGCCTTCTTTAGGACTGTGTTTGCTTCAGGTACCAACAGTGAAAGGTAATAAGACCCTTCTGTGCCAAATGCATCTTCAGTACAACCACGAAAAATTCAGAGGATTTTATCTATTCCTGTGCTGCTCTTGCTGATTCTGCCTACGATGCTTTTTGGCTTCTGTTGCCAGTGTTGAAGTTCTCTGGTGGATATCCTGAAGAGGGGAAATGGGGGAAGTTGGAGTGTAATCATGTACCTTACCAGCCAGATTTAAAAATGAAAGCATGAAAATAGTGATTTAGATGTAATGAAGGCTTTGGGTTCCCTCTCACTGCTGATTGTAGCATTCGTAGCACTGCTGCTTTGTTCAAGCTGCTCCTGTCTAGCTGTAACAGCTTGGCAGCTTGTTAGCTGGAATGTACAGGTTCTCACCCGCTGCTAGGAGCTGGCAGGAGCTGGTCTGGGAAGGGGTTGCAGCTCTCCACTGGCAGCTGCTGGAGGACCCAGCCTGGGGATGGCGCTTCTTCTGCTACAGCAGCCACTTTGTATGAGCCTAAATGGCTGGAAATGGTCACGGTCTTCCTGTGGTTGAACACAGGAGGTTTCTCAGTCACCTCCACAGCACTCAGGATTTTGCCCTGGTGAGGATGTTGTTGAAATAGCAGATTGGTATTTACCTGTAGGTAGAGATCTGTCTGAAGTGTTGTAGCAGGGTTCTGCGATGAAAAAAATGCTGTCCCACAGGGAGAGAAACCATGAATTCAATCGTGCCTGTGAATACCCAGCATCAAAGTGTGGTGCCTGCTCTGCAAGACAGGAAGCAACTTGATTGCCACTTCAAAGTGATGGTGTCCTTCCTTGTCCCTTTCTCTTCTGTGCTAATTCCACACTCAGTGTCTGGCCAGCAGTTTTGCTTGTCCCTGTGGAAGTTCATCGTGGGTCTTTCCTCTGATTTCACAAGTGGTCTTTGCAAAGTGGTCTTTTTGATGGCAGCAGAGTCTGGATTTGAAAGCAGCCAGGCTGCAGCTGGCCTGAGTCAGGTAGTCACCGGTGTGCAGACACCCTGGGTCTTAGGGCTCGGCCACCTCGCTCCCCCAGCTGCAGAGGACAATAGTCTAAACCTACAGCCATTTTGGGGTTTTTATTCTGCAGTTTTTGTGCTGGTGTTACTGAAGTTCTGCTGCTGCTTTGCTTTCTGTAGTTGATGTGCACTGACAGGTTAGTGAATGAAAGCCTGCATGCCTTCCCAACCCAGCAGGCTCCTATGGCAGCGCTTGCTGACCCTCAGCTGGGAGGGGGGGGTTATCCCATTAAATTAGTTTTAAATGTCAAAAGGGTGGGGTGAACAGGTTAACTTCCATTAAAAGTCGGATCCAGGTGTAGAACAGGGTAGCAACCCCATTTCCTTGCAGCACATGGCACACTAACACTTTCCATTTTTATCATGCTGACATCTTCCTTTCTCTGAAGTAATTTTATAGATGTAGCACATGCCAACCATGAGCAGCTTTGCTGTGTCCTGTGTGCACAGAGTTTCAGCATTTGGTAAATCACTTTGTCATAGAAGGAGCCAAGGGAAGCTCATTTAATCTGGTATTAAATAAATAAACAAGCAGACATAACATCATGGTTCTCTGCAGTTCACGGAGCATCTGCTTGTCCTTTGCCATAGTGACCATGATGAGACCAGGGCAGAACCTCAGCCTGCGAACAGTGGAGGCAGGTTAGTGGTGACGGTCACCATGGTCTGCACCCCCCAAAAATCCCTAAGTATTTAACTGTGTTTGAGCCCCACTGGGTCTGTGGTTATAGTCAGCCTGCAAATGTGGCTCATGCCAGAGTTACCAACAGCTGCTGGGGCAGCACAAGGTGCTGCTGTGATCTGCGAGGTGGCTACAGTGGGAGATCAGATAGGATACACTGCCTGAGGGAGGGAGTTCTGCTCTGTTAACTTTTTTCCCCAAGAAAAATAGAATTTCTACTTCTGAAATCGGTAAAATAAAAATTAAAATCTAGGATTATGCATGCCTGAAAGCTTTGTACAGGTGGATGAAAACCAAATTCCTTCTCCCTCCTCCCAGCTGCCCTGGCCAGACCCCAGTGCAATTTTCCCCTTTTCAGGGGTGGAAGTTGGGTCACCCAAACCACCGCTGCCAGGTCTGGTTCCAGAGTGCAGTCGGGGATCTGTGTAAGGCGAGCCCGTAAGGAACCTGCCTGGTGAATATTGCCAGCTCCTTATCCTCCACGCTCCCCTTGCTTACGCTTCACCCAGCTCATGTAAATTAATAGCAGCGTTGAATTTCCATCATATCTACCTTCTGCTCTTGGATCAGCTCTGAGCGGGGAGGGGGGGAAAAGCTTGGCTGTTGCTATGGAGACCATTAGATAGATTGATACCAGGAACATCTTCGGCACCACTACCCCAGGGTGCTCACATGTATGTCCCAGCACCCAGCTGGTGGCCAGGGAGGGAGTGGGGAGCCCCTGCTCCTCCACCTACCCCTGATACTGCCCTGCAGGATCCTGGGGGGACTCATCTCCTGGGTCTCCTACAAACTGGATTTAGGCAGGTCTTCCTCAGTCTGAGGCTTCTCCAAAGCTCTCCCTGAACAGGCTTGTGGGTTGGACATGTCCCCAGGGACAGGCAGAGAAATGTAGGGCAGCAGCTTTTTCCTGGTGCTGGCTGTAGGACTCTGGGAGCCTGCTGTGTGATTGGGAAGGCTTGGTGAAACAGAGGGTGTGTGACGAAACAGCTTGGGCAGGAAGTTTCAATCATTTTCAACACCTCTGCTGCTGGTTCTGCCAGGGTAGGTGTCTCAGGAGTGGGTCCTGAGGATACTGAACACAGGTCCTCTGTTATGCTGAAGAGCAGGACGATGGTGGCATTTGATGCATTTGCACATAATGTCCCAGTTCCTTACCAGCTTTTTTCTCTACGGTCAAAGCAAAGGGGACAGTTCAAGCCCTGGGGCACAAAATCTTTAAATCTCCCTTCTATTTCTTCAGCACAGAGTGAGCTCAAAGATCTGGCAAGGCTAGAGGATGCTGCTCAGAGGAGCTAAAGTGACAGTTTTTCCCTGCTTGGAAATGATCTTGCAAAGAGCATCCCTCTGTGCCTGTACAGCAGCCTCTCCTGTAGCTCCTCTAGACAAGGTCATGCAGGTTGTCAAGTTCAGGTTTCAGCTCCAGGATGACTGACCCAGCTCTTTCATCTCCAATGTCACAACACATCAAGCAGCATCAGGGGCTGCTGTGGTGCCTGTTGGCCTGACATGCATTTTGTTCATGTCACACAAGAAATTTGTAGCCTGGTGAAAGGCTCTGCAGGCCTGCCTTACGTGATGTGGGCAGAGCCTCATGGGACTTAGACTCCTGACTGTACTGGGGAAACTCAATGTCCTTGATCAGCCCAAGGGAGAAATCAGACCTATGGAGGAGAAACCTCAGGTGGTGATGAGGCCACCATCCAAAGAGGCTAAACTAAATTACACGAACACCAGCAGGTCAATGTTTTGAGTAAAAAAGGGCTGGATTTGGCATTTTTGAAGCAATCTCATAAAATTAAATCCAACCTGTGCCAACAAACTACCTGTGAAGAAACCAGCATGTCTAGGGACTTGCCAAATCACACTTGCAGCTTTGTAACTCTCCTGCATTATCCACCTTACCCGTTTTCTCAAAAAACAAGGAATGAGCATAACCCTGGTAGTGACTGTGAGGTCTCACTGAAGAGAAGAGTTACAGCTGGGAATAGTGATGCTTAAAGCAGTTCACGGGTCAAGATCACTTCTGCTGCCCTGCCCTCAGTGTTTAACACTGCCACTGATGAACACCCAGTATGGAACAGAGGGAGTGGATCTTTACAGCCATGTGCATCTGGAAGCTGGGCTCTGGGCGTGCTTGGCCCCCTTGCAGGACAGAAGAGCATGATGGTCACCGAGCATTCCACAGCTCAAGAGCTGGAGCATCCTACAGTTGACAGTCAAACACAGGGATGTGAGCAATGCAACCAGGGAAGTGGCAACTGTTTTTTAGAAAATAAGTAACTTCAGTATGCTAAGTAACTAAGTAACAGAGAAAGGTTATAATCTGTTCATTAGATCTTTTACTGGGTTTATAGCCCAAGCTCTGGATGTGCTCCAGGCCCTGTTACTTCTCTTTACAGGGACAATGAGCTGATGGTTGTGGTTGGGCATCCACCCAACCCCACCGTCTGCTCCTCAGCTCTCAGGAGTTACCTGCAGTTTGCTTCTGCATCTCCAGTGGATGACTTGTTTTTTTCTCTTCCTTTGCCCTAAGCAATGCCTCCAAGAGAACAGTCACTTGCAGGAAAGGCAACCTCTGTTCTCCTTAACTCACCTGAGTGGAGGCTGCAGTGCAAGTGGAGCAGGATAGGGCCCTTGGAGACATGCGTGTGGTGTCCTGGAACAGCTCTGCTCAGCCTGAGAAATGCAGCAGAAGTGATTTGCAGCTCTGAACCCATAAAGTGAGTCCTTCCTTTACTTGCGCTTTGGGAGATGGAGCCTCTACCCTCCAAAATTGCATTTCCTAGCCA
The DNA here is from genome assembly GCA_035583155.1 of Acropternis orthonyx. NCBI lineage: Eukaryota > Metazoa > Chordata > Aves > Passeriformes > Rhinocryptidae > Acropternis > Acropternis orthonyx. The sequence continues at coordinate 44,192,237 of JAWWEU010000001.1, read as the reverse complement.
GGTGAGTAATATGAATGTTTAAAAAAGCCTAAAGGGAAAGCACATGGGAGATGCTACTTAATTTCCTCATCTCCTGCAAATAGATGATTTCTCCATTATGCAGGGACATAACAAAAATACTTTGGAGAGAGACTTCCAGCACCTGGCCAAAGGAACTGACAGCACTGTGCCATGCAGATCAGCAGCCAAGGAAACCTCACCTCATCATTGATTCATCTCTTCACACTGGAGATGTGATCATCCACCCAGATCTCTTTTGAATACAGTCTTTGCTCAAGCTCCAAGCACTGATTTACTGAAGAGTAGTTACAGCAATTCAGAGAGTGCTTCAGAAAAAATTCTGTATTGCCAAGGTCAAGCAGTCTCACACCAGATCTAGCAGAGGAGTCACCACATCAAGCCAAGGAGCGTACCAGTGATACATCCTGGGATGGGGCCACGTCACCCTGTGAGCCAGGGAAGCGCTGTCTGCCCCTCACATTGCACACATGGAACCTTCCCATCACTTCTCCACTCTGCTGCTCTTGTGATCAGTCCAGTGTGTGCACACCATGATGAGTCTGGAGATCAGCATCCCCAGAAGTGCATCACTGCAGCCTGTCCACCAGGCTGCTGGGGAGGGACCTTTACATCTCACTCCAGTGCCTCTTGTCTGCCCTGAGAGGAGGCACAGCCATATGATGCCTTCAGGCTGGATGCAGTGGAACAGCACACGTTCACAGTTGTACAAAACATTGGCATTAAGCAAACTACAAGCAGTCACAACTACTGAAGGTCAAAACCACTACATTGTTTTTCCTTTTTTTTAGGAGAACTGCTCATTTTATCTGCAGTCATACCACCCCACTTCATACCGCATTGCAGGGCTGGTAGGATGCTCTGGTGCCTGCACCCAGGGCTGTAGAGGGAAGGAAAAGGGTCCCAGCAAGCTCTGACTGCCAGCCCTAGCCAGGCACTGCAATTTGGAAAAACTGCAATTCAACAGCTCTGTGTATTTTGGGTAGTTATTTTATCACAGCTTATAGGACCTTCTGCTGCATCTTTGCCTTCATCAGATAATGTCTATTCTAAATTCTATTCTATTTACCCTAGAATGGCCAGAGCTAGGCCACACTAACAATTACTCAATTGAAGACAAATAAATATGTAGCAGTATTGGAAAGGAGATCAGGTCCAACATCTAAATCCGTGACACAGATGAAGGGATCGAGTGCAACCTCAGCAAGTTTGCAGATGACACGAAGGTGGGTGGTAGAGGTGACATACCTCAAGGATGGGATGCCATCCACAGGGAAGTTCAGTAAGTCCAAGTGCAAGATGCTGCACCTGGGTCAGGGCAATCCTAGACACGAGTAGAGACTGGGAAACCTCTTTGAGAGAAGCCCTGTGGAGAAGACTTAGGGTTTCTCCTAGATGAAAAGCTGGAGCTGAGTCAACAATGTGCACTCACAGCCTAGAAAGCCAAGTGTAGCCTGGGCTGCATCAAAAGCATTGGGGCCAGCAGGTCAACGGAGGGCGTTTGTCCCTCGTCTGCTCTGGTGAGACCCCCACCTGGAGTGCTGCATCCAGCTCTGGGGTTCCCAACCACAAGAAAGAAATGGACCTCTAAGAGCAGGTCCGAAGATGATCAGAGGGCCGGAGTATCTTTTCTATCAAGTCAGGCTGAGATAGTTGGTGTTGTTCAGCCTGGAGAAGAGAAGGCTCTACGGGGACCTTATAGAACTTTCCAGTACCTCAGGGAGGGTTTATAAAAAGGAGAAAGGTGACTTTTTATATGGGCAGATAGTGACAAGACAAGAGGCAATGGTTTAAAACTGAAAGAGTGTAGGAAGAATTTCTTAGAGGGTGGTGAGGTGCTGCAACAGGTTGCCCAGAGAAGTTGTGGGTGCCTCATCCCTGGAGGTGTTCAAGGCCAGGTTGCATGGGACTCTGAGCAGCCTGGTCTACTGAATGGTGTCCCTGCCCATGGCAGGGGGGTTGGAATTAGATGATCTTTAAGGTCCCTTCCAAACCAAACTTTTCTATGGTTCTATGTTTGAAACTGCTCCGATTTGCTCAAAGTGAGCAGTTTTGTTGTGCAGGTAGGAACACAAAACTGTCTATAACTCACTGTTAACTGCTCTAGAGATTTTTTTTTTTTATGAAACAAAACCAGCCCATCAGTGAGGAAAATGAATCTTTATTTTTTTTTCTCTAAAAGCAGAATCCATGTACATGTTTTTCTGTATGGTTTAAAGGTGGCTTTAAGATGTGAATAGTCACATCACAGAAATAATACAGAACAACCAGTGAAGGAATGAAGAGCCAGTTTGACAATTGCCTTATCAAGTAGCCCAAACATTATTTTAAACTAATGGTTTTGCCAGAGTGGACTTCAGGACAGTATTAAAATCTCACCTACTCAACACAAGTACATAGATAATGAGTGGGAAAAGAACTACAAAACACAGTTATTGCTGCTGTATCTGCATTTGTTTCCTTGCAGGATATTCTTGTATGCTCGGAGAACAGTTTTAAAATATCAGTTTCATTAAGAATGTCATTCAGATAAATAGAAAGTAACCAACCAGCCAAACTAGCGTGGTAAATTAGACTTCATCTGACACCAAAAGAAAATGGGTTGTTCTACAACAAAAAGCAGAGAGGTTTTGTTTTGTAAGGCAAAGAGTAGATCATTATACTTTGAAACACCAAGGAGGGATGTGCTTAAACCACTCAGTAAATGCGGTTGTAGGTGTTCCCAACAACTGCAAAGGGCAATCCTGGCCCAGGGACTTGTCAGCACCAGGGAGATCTCATCTCTCTTTGGGAGGAGGTGGCTCTCCAGCTGTGCTCCTCAAAGCCCCAGCCCTCCTGCACTTAACACACAACCAGTTTTACTCAGGTCTCCTCTAACATCACTGGAACTGGCCCATGCAAGTACTTCTGCTGAAGTCAGGCGTGCATGTCAGTGCTCAGGAGACTGGGCCCTCCAAGGGCTATTGAGTGTGAGATGGAACGAGAACTATTGCAGTCATTTAGGTTGAAGGGCAGACAGTAATAAACACGTCAAGTGCAAGTTATGACAACCCTTTAAGACCTGAAAATGGAATCTGATAAATTCTTTAAAGCACACTCGTAACTAGGAACCACACACTCTGTTCAGTAGTGCCTTTACAAACATCTACTACATAGCCCATGTGTATCAGTGTATTACCTTGTACTGCATGACAAGGAAAACCCGGCACACAGTACAATGTTTCATACACAAAGGGACATTTCCCATGGGATTAGGTGCCTAAATCATGAGTTTCTGATGAAACCTTAAGATATATGAAATCTATTCTAGAACATCTAAAGATGAAGTCTGAACGTTGCTCATGTTACTGAGCAAACGGTTACCTGAAGCAACCATTTAACACAGATGATTCTAGGTTTAGTTAAATGATTAGTCTAAACAATGTGCCCATACATATTTAATTTGAACAAAATTCTTAAACTATGCCTCTCTAAAATTTATGAAGTATATAAACACATGATTTGACATTTATAAAACCTCAGCCCTTTTATAAAAAACAAAACAAGGCCATAGAGTTTTAATTTTAAATCTATTTGTTTTTCTTCTCAGCAGTTTTAGTTCCTATGATTAAAAAAACCGCAACAAACAGCACTCCACCATGGCCTTATAGTGCCAGGAATAAATTATCAAGTCACACTGTAGATAAAAATAAATAATTTCTAAGTTATTTTTATTTTTTTAAAAATGGTCTCTTTAATTGCACAGTATTTAAAATTTTCAGTAGCAATGAAGTCATTTGGGTATTTTTCTAAATGCTCCTGAGAGTAGGAAAGCATTGTGTCTCATTTTTCAAGCTTTACACATCAAAAATACCTTGGTCAAACCCATCAACTGATAAAACTGATAAATGTTTTGGTAGTCTCTTACTGTGGCAAGATGCTGTGGTATCTCTCACTCAAGGCATTTAGTCCTCCGGTGCTCCCCTTGCTGGGGAAAACGCCGCCAGCTTCCTGTTCCAAGTGAGGTACTCTGGTTTTCAGCAACAGCTTTGATATTTTTGGAAAGGTGTTCACCATTAGCTACAACTTTCCCAGCAGAAGTTCATCAACAGCTCAACAACAGTCCACATCCACCAAGGCTGCAAAAATCTCCTTCAAGGGCTTCACCAGACTGGTATGCCTTTTTTTTGGGATGTCACATGAACACATCAGGCTTTTGGCTCTCCCCAGAGCTATTCTGTAGTGGAGGACCAAGCTACAACTCAGACATACCAAATAAAATGGGACACCTGAAAAGATATGATCTTCAGACCATCAGCAGTATCTTAAACCCACTTGCCAAATATATGTGTGCATATATACAAATATATATATATGTATGTGAGTCCACACACATATTTTAAAAAATGAAGAACAACAAAGTGATTAATACTGCCATAGTCTGAGCATGTTTAGCTCAAAGTTAGTTATCTACAGGACATATTTAAACATTCTAAATATTTGCAACATGTTGTTGTATAGAACACAGTTGTGGGCAGATGCCTAATGTATGTGTGTTCAAAATACCGTGTATCTATATACTATTACTGATGTAGCTATAACAGCTTGGGATTTTATCTAAAAATACAGAGTTTCTGCTAAGTATCAAAACAACTCTCAAGTACTGAAGACAAGAGAAAGTATTGCCCTCTTCTTAGCGGAGGGACAGCCCCAACTTGAAGGTTCTTAATCCTTCACTGCACCTCTACAACTCAGCTGGGGCAAAGACAGTATCACTGAACTACCTTTACTAGATATCACAGGACATTAAAGGTCAGTTATTTGCATCAAAATGCAATTACACAGACAAAGGTAGTATTTGACCAGTATCATTGTGTCCATGTTTGTTACTGGTGTCCTCTTTAAATGGTGTTAAATATACAGACTGATCTCCTCATCATGGAGGAATTAACACACAACTCCTCAGTCTGTCATCTCAGCAAAACAAAAGGAAGTATCAAGGCAAGTACTTTGTCCACAATAAATTTGCTTTATCCAACATAAAAGAGTTAAAGGGGAACTAGCACTTCATTGCACAACATTAAAACCAACTAAATTACTCCTGCTCTTACATTTTTAAAGCATTTTCAGTGTTTGAGCACAAAGCACAGAAACTATTACAAGGATTCTCTAGCAACCAACACACTCTTGGGGATTCAATACTGCACTGAATGTGTGCAGAGGCAATCAATACTGATAACTCAGGTCTGGGCCCAGCAGCAAACAGTCCCACATGCCTCCTCGCACCATCATCACAACATGGCTAAGCCTGCTGGTCCAGTGCTCTAGGCCAGACTGAACACGTACATGGTAGCAAGCATTCTGATGTGCTCACATGGTAGAGAAAAAGACAAAACACTTCTATGATATGCACACTTCTGTTCATGCTTAAAGGAATTGAACTTTTGGCAGAAGTAAATCCCTACATAAAAAATAAATGTAGAAACCCATTGAAAACACAAATCTAATAACTGCATTATCAAAACAGCTGCATCTACACTATGGTGTAGTACTTCAGTGTAATTCAATTTAAAATATCTTAGCATACAACTAAGATGAGACCCATTTCCCAGTCCAAACCTCAGCATCAGTGCTGCATTGATCTCTACATTAAAGCATGCTCTACGGATGGCAACCAACCAAATCCAGGGAAACACTGTTGCCACAGGTGGAGGGGTCTTCTCCCTAAACAGACAACACAGGACAGATGGTGTAGAGCCCCTCCGGTATTGCCACAGGGACAGGCAATGGCAGAACCTGCAGCACACCAGCAGTGGGAGCTGCGGGAGCACTACGTCCTGAATTGGTTTGCTGAACATGGTTCAGATTATTGGATATGTCTATAGCACAATGCTCTTTAGAAGCATTTACTGTATACCCAAACCCTACTTGCTGCAACACATGGTGTCATACAAGTAGTGAAAACGTCTTCGTATTCAAAGGTGCTTGGACATCATTTTTCAGGCAGCATTTTACCTTTATTTTAGTGGGTTCCCACTACAAAGACTTTAGAAGGAAGAAGATGCCAATAGTTTGCTTTTTCTTTTTAATATGTAAAATTGAGACAGACATCTAAACAAATACCTACTGTTACTTGCCTAAGTCTATTCTATGTCTGAAACCTCTAATTTTTAAATAAGGGATAAAATGTTGCCCAAAAGACTAGTTATAATTATACATTTCTGTTTCTACTAAATCTAAAAATCAAAATAGTTCTCAGTTAAAAAGATACAATTTGTATCAACAGTAAAAGGTACTTTCTGGTTCTTTAGGGCCTTACTTAAAATTCCAGCAAGTGTATCAAAATTATCAGCTGTAATAGTGTAAACTAGTGACTTTTCTTTAATACTGAACATCGTTATAGTGGATGGAAACCTAAAACTGTTGGCAACTGATTATGTCATGTAAGTACATCTGACATCAACTGCAAAATCTATTTTATATATATATATATATATATATATACACACACACACACACATATATATATATATATATAAGATTATGAGGTGATAGTAAAACCCATGACTTAAAACCAGAAATATCCCTTACTAATACTAAAACAGACTGGGTTTGTCTGTTTCTAAAACTACACTATTTGTGGCAAGAATCAGGCCTACAGGATGCAAAAGGCGAAAAACTAACTTCAGGAACACATATGGTATCTTCTTTCCCCACAACCCTCCCCTCCCCAGCCGAAAGAGAAAGGAAAAAAAAAAAGTTTAAGTTATTATTTTGAGCTACAATATCATTACCATAGTGCAGTTAATAAATGTTGCATATCCTGAACACACAAAACCTTTTCAGGCCAGCCTTGATAAATAGCAAGAAAATTCAAACAGTATCTTAAATACAAAAGTTGCATTGAGAAAATTAAATTCATTTAAAAACAGGTAAATATTTTATGAAAAGCATATTTTATCCAGTACAGTTGTGCAGCAATACAAAGAAAAAACACATAAGACAACTAAACAGGACCCTGTCATTTCAGGTCCCCTTCTACTGACCAGAAAAACACAGAGCTGGGTAACAACACAAGGGAACTGAAACAGGGTAGCCTGATTTGGGGTGGTTCTGAGCATTTACAGCTTCTCTTACCTTCAAAGGGGGCTGCAAATTCTCAGTACCTTTTACCATATCCATAAATTAGTAAAAAAAAAAGAGGTTTTTTTCCCTCCTCAGTTTGAATCTGATCTTACTAATTGACTGCATCAACAAAACATGTAACTATTTAAACAAAACAAAGTAAGTAATGAAAAGTGCCATACTATAGATTACCAATATATTGTTACCCATTTCACTGTTAACTGGTAAACTTATTTATTTGTTTGAAAAAATTAAGTCAGTGCTGTAGTAAATCTTTGTTTTCTATAAACAGAGGATTACAGCACAAAAAAGCTCACAAAACCAACCAAACATACCTCAGACATACTTATGGTGTTGTAAAAAGTTCAGAAACTTGGCTTGAAAATTGCTTGCCAGAAGTAGCAAAACCCTCTTTCTGCAGGTTAATACCCCACAGCCCAAGGACAAGCATCCAGCAAGTTAAAAAAACTAAACCTAAAATCCCAACAACATGTAACAAGGATAGAAAGTGCTGTATATAAACCCCTGATGCACCAAAGATTATAACCAGAGACCACAGATTATTTTTTTTATATATATATATATATATATATATATTAATTTAAACTGGAACATCCTCCAGCTGTGAAAATAGCCATTTAAAAATTTTCAAACTAGAACACAAAACATATCTGGTACTTCCAATGCATGGGGCTATACACACAGACTCCATGATACAGTATTTCACATAAACGGATTACTATATAACCTCCTTGCTGAGAAGGAGATCACAAATGCTATTGTAGCAAACCTCCCTCAGCGTTAGAGCTGAGCTGAAAACTACTAGACAACACAAAGATGCATCATCTCTCAATAACCTAGCTGAGATTTTTCCACTAAGATGGCTGCAGCGAGCTCCTGAGCGTCCGTAACGTGAGGGTTCTTCTTCATAACGATCCTCACGAGATTGGGAGGGAAGATGTTGCAGAGGTTAATGTAAACCTTCTCACGGGTGTCTTGGTGCCTTGGAGGGTCTTGAGGGATTCCACAGTAAGGTACACGCCAGGTCTGGTCCTGCTGCTCAGGGACGCTTTGGAAGGCAAACTGCTCGTAGCATGGCTGCGTGGGGTTACTCGGCAAGGAGTAGGTTTGGCGGTAGCCATATGCATCCATCCCGTAATTCTGCCTATCCCAACCTCCAAGCCCATCTTGGCCAGAGTAAGGCTTTCTGTGTCTTAAAGGAGAATTATCATACAAACGTGAGTCTGAAATGCTGTCAATTCTCGTGGACACGAGGGCTCTCCCCAGGTGCATGGTCTTTGAATGTGACGAACTTGGAGATGCAGAGTAGTCATTCGGACAACTAGAATGAGCACTGACTGTTGGATGCTGTAGATGCACAGCCATGTATGGAATTGGAGATTTGTGGTGATGCTTTGGTTCTTCAAGACTATAGCTCTGCACTTGTGTGAGAGGCTCGTGGTAGCTCTGCAGGAAGGGCTGAGTGTTAAGGCGGCCATGGGGGTGCATATGTTGGCACTTCAAGTTCTCCTCCAGCTGTGGGTCAGGGGAACTCATGTAAGAACGATCGCTGTAACCCACGTAGGAATCACTGCTGCCACAGCTAACGCTCCCCTCACTACTGCAGTCAGAAGCTACAGAGCTAATTCTATAATCTGTGTCCAAGGAGAAGCGCCTTTCAGGACTACGCGGACCAGATATACTTAGATTTGAATATGCACTCAGCATAGAGTAATACCCTACATCCACCGGAGAGTCACATTTTGGATATTGGTCATAAGGCATTGGCGTTCCATGATTTTTGGTTGCCATCATCACTGTAGGATACTGGCCCTGTGGTCTTTGATCCTGAGGTGGGAAGTGGACTCCGGATGGAAGGCCATTAGTTAAAGGTGCAGTACTTTGGGGTTTTCCAGCAGAGGAACTTGGTATACTAACTAAAGAAGGTACAGACCTGGTTTCCAATTTGTTTTTGGTGGGAAGCTTTTCCTCCAAGTCTTGATAGACTTGAGTCCTTATACTAGGATCCGATTGCCTCTTTGGAGCAGCACGCTTCAGCTCAGAAGTGCCATCATTTTTAGTGCTACAGGGAACACTATTGCTTTTTACCAGTCCTCCTTCACTTGTAGTTTTGGCAGCTGTGCTTCTGGACATGGCACGAAGTTCATCAGCTACAGATCGCTGAGGCTGATTTCCTCTTTCTGGATGATAGTATTTGCATTTGTGTCCATAGGTACATTTCTTCCCTATTAGTACAAACATAACCAGATTTAAAAAAAAACTTCAAACAAAATCTGTTTGAATTAAATGTAATAGAAATAATAATAAATATCAACATCATATAAACATCAAATAGTAGAAATGCCTCTCATTTAAAGTTTTACTGTGGATTTGAAAGATCTTGCAAATGGTTTTGTGTGACATGGGGTGTCATCTAAGATCTCCTCTCTTGTATTGCGGGGAAAACAGAGGCAGTGGTAGTGTGCTGCAGCTGTTGCTCTAGGAACTCTAGGAATGCAGACCAACACTATCAGCCACATTTTGAGCTGAATGTGACACTGTCAGTGTATCTGTACACACTGGCTGTACTGGGTCAAGGTGATTCACAAGTAGAAAACTTAAGAGAACTAAGTCCCACAGAGTCATAAGACCAGCAGGTTTCAGCTCAGTCAAGATGCCTGCAGGGATGCTCAGTAGCTAAATTTCAGACAGCTCACTCAGTTTTCTGGAAGAAAACCTCAGTGTCTCATTACATTAGAAAAGGGCTTCTGGAGCCTGCAAGATTTAGGTGTTGTTTTGGATCTATTCCTATGAATGATTAATAAAGTTGCTCCTTTAGTTCAACTAGTAGATAGAAATGTTCTCTAACTAGCACATGAAAAAAGCCACTTCAGTTTCCACCATCAGCTCAGCATTTTAACCACTCTCAGGCTAAGACAACAATGTTAAAACAAATGTTAGAGTTTTTATTTTTGGCAGTGTTAAAATCAAGCTGGAGCTTTGTCCCCAGTCCCAGCAGTACAACAAATTGATGGGTTAAATCAAATTACCATAGGGACACGGTTGCTTCTTATGTTCTGGCACAATAGGCTTCTTCCTAAGAAAATTGTCCAGACTTGGACCATGGCGGCCTAGAGGATCATCAGGAGGCATAAATCTATTTTAAAAAACAAAAGAAGTATTATGAAAGCAAACAAGCCTTTCCATACCCCTCATGCAATGATCAAAAACCTCATAACTCTGTCCTACCATAATCTGACATCTTCTAATTTTTAAGCCTGGGTACCTTGAGAGTGGATTTGGAAGGCCATCTTTCTGCTGCAGGTACTGCCTGAGAGGTAACTCACAGAAACAGACTGTGTGGACACCACTCATCTGCTTTAGTCTAGCTCAGTTTACGGTCTGTGGCAAAGCAGGGCTGTACACAACCCATCCCTAAATCAGAAGTGAGGGCAGCAATACAGGCTGTGATTTCTTAAAAGGCCACAACTAACTTTACAAAACTGTGGTGACTTGCATCAGTATTCAGGAACTCAAACACCAGTGTCTGCTCAGCAGAGTACTGAGTCCCTGCTCTTACAAGAAGCCACCCTGTGGTAAATGCAGTTGATCTGTATGCCGGGATACAAAGTTACTACAGTCTCACCACAGGCACTCAGAGACATTGGCTCAGTATATCAAGAGACTTGGAGTATTATACCATAGCATACATCAAATATACACTGGAATATACCAGAAGAGAAAAAAATAGCATAAAAAGCCATAAAGGATACCACAATAAAAACAGAGTACTTTTAATTAGATGAACAAATCTATGATCAACTATTCCTCCTGTTTTTCTACAGATACCTAATGATTTGGGTGTAAGGTAAAAAAACTCATACAAATCTTCAAACTGTCCTTTCCTCAATTATTTTAGTGGCACATATAAAGACAGAATGACTTACTTGTCATTAACAAATGAATACATCAACAAGCGTTCATCTATGAACTTCTTCCATTCTGGCTTTTCGTTAGCTAGATCCCTGTAGTTATCATTAGAAACAATGATGCCATCTGACTCAAAGGCCAACTTCACTATAAACCGGTCATCGTAGCACACCACCCTCCTCCCTTGCACTCGTCGGGACGGTGTGAACACAAGAATCTTCTCCTTTTCTAATTTACGCAAGATTTCTTGATCTAGAAGGTATAAGAATCAAAAGTTACAAAAGGAAGAAAAGGAAAATGTGTTTGTTTAATCTCTAAAGACCTTAGACTTGAGGAAGAAAACCCAAACATTTAGGACTAAAAATGTCTTAAATAGTTACATTCCAGCAGAAGGTGTACAATACATGATATTTGAAGTTAGAAGCAGCAGCCAGCTGGCAATGCTTTCAAAAAACCCCACAAACAAATCAAATCCTCCTGCTCCACACTATTTCTCCAAGACTAACATAGGAGATCTTGTTCACATTCCTCTGGTTCAAAAGAAATACTTATCAAAATGCCTGTGAAAAACTCCTCGGGTTGAAGGAGTGGTTTTAAACATCACTAAATGTTTCACTGAATAGGAAGACTACACCAAAGCCATGGGTTTCCCATAACTGAGCTCCTTGGTAAAAGACAGATCCTTTTCATCTATTTGTGGTACCCAGCAAGAAAGATCTTCTGAAAGAGTTCCAGTAGCTCACATTAATGCGACTGTCTCATAGAAGTCTCTGCCCATCAAGAGAAGGGGTTACTACCCACAAGGACTAGAAAACCCACATTCTGTACAAGCACTCAGGGTCTTCACAAATATTAACAGCATTCCCCCAAAGGACTTCTGATGTAAGTTTGTAACAAGCAGCAAAAGTGGTGGTGGTGGTTTCGTTTTGGGTTTTTTGGGTTAACACCAGTAATAGTTCAGATTGTATTTTTCCTTGAATGGTTAACACATTATTTATACAGAAGTTCTTATCAAAGCCAAACACATTTCTTTTTAATCCTACTAAATAAGCATATTTAGCATTTTATGTCATTCCTTCTTGTCCTACACAATATGTGAGTCAAATATCCAAAGGCATTTTCTCTTTGTGTGAAACCTGGAGATCCCAAGATGCTTTGAAAGATGGAGCTCAGGCTACTGAGGAGGGCACCTAGCACTGGGGCACCTACTCCTTATGTTGATTCTCCTACCTAACACTCTCCTCAGAGTAGACAAACTATGAAAGGAAAAATACAGAGAAAACTAGGCAACATCTAAAACAGCACAAGAATATGAGTCATGGCTCTTAATAATGCTTAAGATCTCAAATAACTCAACTGTTTTGTAGAATAAGAAACTTGACAGGGAACATGTTCCATCTGGAAAAAAAAAAAGACTCCAACAGAAAGAAATACAGCATTAATACTACATATAAGCAATATATTTGATACAAGCATTTATCTGCTTAGTAGAAAAAGCACAAGATTTTAAATGAAATACAACTTTTTGTATTCACCCCTCCACAATGTGGTAAATGATAAATTAGAGTGTGATGGAAAGTGGTATTTCCCCACTAAGAAAGAATAAAAAAATCTGCCATGTGATGATTGGCAGGTACTAGTAAGAAAGATGTGTCTGTTGTTTAGTCCAAGAGGCTTCTCATGAATACTGATAGTCTAGAACCAGCCTCACGTTAGTCATCTAGGGCCTTTTCAAAATTCCAGGTGGCCACATATTTCAGGTGTGTATCTCTGGAAATGGAGCATCAGCACAATGTATTTCACAATGTAGCACACAGGCTCCCTGCATCCTGACAAGAAAACTGAAGAATCTCTATTTTACAGAAGGTACAATAACCTGCTTGGATCTTCCTCCCGTTTTCAGGGTCCACAATGACACATGGCAAACTCATTCCTCACTGCTAGACAACTGGTCATTTTTTCGCCTTGTTACTTTCCTAAAACTTCTTTTGGGCCTCCCAGCCCTATGCACACTACTAGCTGATGGCCCAATTTATTTCTAAGTAGGCAAATTTTTATTACTTAGCCAATGCTCTTCTCATACCTCAAACACTAGTACAGTGAAAGAAAATGTCTTCAAAAGAAAGGCTCCACACTGCCTGTGATGATAGGAGAACAGCAACTTTCCAAATACTTTCATGCAGTAGCATGATATATTCTAGTAACAACCATGCAAATGGAATTAAGATCTTCCCAGATATTTGGAAATGCACACAGCAATCAAAACATGCTTCCATATTCTTTTAGAAGCTATATCTACTACTCTCAAAAGCTTCCCCATTTAAAGGTTGCCACTTTGGGCCTCCCCTCAAAAAAATATTTTCCCTCCTTAAATTCTAGGGAGTTTTAAACCCCCAAATTCCTGTTTGTTTCAACTTCAGGGCAGATGGAGAGTGCCTCTTCAGTCTTCGCACAGAACCTGTAAGTTTGATTAAGAAACAAATAACTCTACACAATTTTTGTTTGCTAGATAAACACATTCAAAATTAAAATTTTCAAACGCTGTCTCAGTTGTTAACAGTAATGATGAAAAGAAAACCACTCCCTTTCTGTCAGGATAATTCCTGTAACCTGAAGCACAGGCAGTGACTCACTGCAGGTGACTAGCAGACAGGCCAGCCCGGCAGAATCTGCTCACCACAAGAAAGATCACCCAGCAAATAACTAACTTCAAACCTCTTCACTGCTAATGACACATGGGTACAGCAGACTTAAAAAATGGCAATTACATTCTTTAAGAAGTAAGCAGCAATGTTAGTGGAAACTTGATCAGATGAGCAGAAAAGGAGGACTTCGAGAGAGCATTGCTTTGTCTTTCTTCTTCCTAAAGATCAGAGTGAAGGTACTACCCCAAAGATATACTATTAGAACATTTTATTTCTAAAGATTTGTTCATTTGAGCAGTACCAGTCAAGCTGTGCAAAGCATCAAACACACCAGCGAAGATGGAACAGAGCTTACCTGTTATAAGAGCATCAGGTCTCGACTGTTCTTTCCTCCAAGCTGGCACAAACACAGTAACATCCTTGTGGCCTCTTTCCAAAAACCAGTCTACTGCCAATTTGATTCCTCGACAAGAAAATACTTCTTTGTTCCCGTGGCTGAAACACACATTCAAATTCTTTATTAGGTGACTTTGTTCTTCTTTGGCCATAAATGGAGCTTGGCGAAACGCAGATCTCAAAGCCATGCTCTTCACTTGCTCCATGATTTCTAAAGGCATCTGAGAGTCAGTCTGAGTCTTGCTCAAACATGACCATCACTTGTAAAATAGTGTGGGAGAGGGCTACTAAATCTGCCAAACAATTTTATCATCTCTACACAGATTTGACAAGTAAGAAAAAATAGAAATAGAGGGTGTTAAAAATCCTCACAGCCCAACCAAAAGTATGGGGTGTAACAGGCAGCTCGGAGACTTGATGAGGGAAAGCAGAAGGCCTGAAATGCCAACATGGGAGCACAATGTGTTTAGGAAATGCTAGCAGGTGAGTACTGAGCACTGGTGCACATGGCAGCAGGGGAAGAGACAGCTGGAGGGGCTCCGTGAGCTCCCACGTAAACAAGGAAAGAGAGAGGAGAAGGTCTCCAAGCCCAAGGGGATGGCAGACACTCTGCAGGACAAATTACGCAAGCTGGAAGACTGTCCAAAATAAACACGACAAAACTAAGGATTTGCTTAGTACTGCACTACAGAAGGAGAAATTAACATGTATTAAAAAAGCGTGGAGAGACAGTTAAGCAAAAACCAATCAGACACAAGCGAAACAAAATCTGTGCGTCTGTTGTGCAACAACTGTCTGAGGTAAGGCAAGAGACGCAATTATGTCATTTTCTAAAGGCAGATGAGTCCTTGCCTGACTTTTACATCCAGTTTTGGGCACAACATATTATAAAAGACACAGATGAAATGGAAAGAATAAAAAAAAAAAGTAAAATGACATCTATGGCGAAAGGCTGAAGGAAGTACATTTAGTTAATCTGGAGGGAAAAAAAGCAGCTTGTAGAGGAATAAAACAACCTACAATATATAGGAAGTAATTAAAATAGAGGACAGCAAGCAACCATTGGGTGCCCATAGAAAAGTTCTGGGAGCAGGGGGCTACAAGGTGGTTGCTGCCAGTAGAGGTCAGATCTGGCCCACACTGGGCATGCCCAGTTCTAGTCGGCTCCACAATGGAAGAGAAGAGAATGAGGGAACACTAAGGCTTGAGGAGAAGGAGGTGCTTCATGAGAAGCAGATACACCCCCAGAGGGACCTGCAGACTGTGAAGAACAGGAAGAGTGAAAGGAATAAGGAGCAGCAGAGACAAACTGACAGCCCGACCCCAATCCCCTGCACTGCTCACGGCCACTCTGAAGGGACGGACTGTCACCTGCAGCCATGACAAGGTGTAAGAGAGGCATCTGAGTGAGGCTGTGATGAGACAGCACAGAGGAAATATATTTGGAATGAAGTTAGCCTGGGAGAAGGAGATGTTCTCCTTAAATAATGTTTGCCTCTTTTGTTTCATAATTCCTGAATCAGAGTTAAATATTTATGTTAACCCATGTTTTTTCTTGCATCTGTTCCTCTTCTTTTCTCTCCCCCATTCTGCTGGGAAATGGGGAGCCACAGCCAACCCACCATAGTCCCACTGGATAAGGACATAAAAGTTCTTAACTAGCTTAAGGAACTGTTAAGCACTATGTTAGTAAAAGCTTTCTACCTCATCTGTGGGACAGCCTGGCCTCGGATTTTAAGAATAAATTAGACAGCTCCTCTGGGGCAAGTCTGGGTTCTCCATGCACAGGAGGAGACAAGCCACTTTTATGAGGTCCCTCCCAGCCCACAGCTCTGCGTAGCAGAAGAAACACAGGGGCATGGAAACAAGCCATCACCTTTCACTAGCCTGGCTTGTTATGTATAGCAGGTATGCCACAATCTGCTTTCCAGAAGGGTAACTCTTTCTCCATGATTTGTGAAGGGGACAATATCATGCTGAATAGCTGCAGGACTTTTAAAACCTCTTTCCACTTGCATCTTTGAGGTAAATAAAACCACCAGAAAGTTATTTAAAATTTTCTTTCTCCCCTCAGTAGGGAAATTTTAAGTACCTACTACTTCCAGCTTTCTAAAACATAGCACTGTTGTATGTTTCTTGATACTGAGGGAGCTCGAGTCACTGTGCAATGGACAAAGTGCCAATGTAAAAGCCAGAAAAATTTTGAAACAATGTTCAGGTTCCAGAAGACTGTGAAGGAGGTGGCATATACACTCACCTCTTTTGAGAGAGAATGAGTCATGGCTAACACCTCTCACAAAGCATCATTCTCAGCACAGGATGTGTTGAAGGTCACAGATCCCAAACAAAAGAAAAAAAGTAAAAAAAAAAAAAAAAAAAAAGGAAAAAGGAATGATACTGGAGACAATACCTGAAAACTTAATTACATACTAAGATGTTGCAATTGTTGCCAACCATAATAACCCAAGTTTGTTGATTTTAGCTGACATGGGGTACACTCCAAGCAGAGTTTTAGGTCCATCTTCTGTGCCTACACTAGGAAGGCTGTTAGGAACAATACATCTATTACCACAATATTCTGTTTAGCTATGGTTATAGGCCTCTGCATTCTCTGTTTTGTATGATAATATCATGCAATACAGAATTACATCCTAATAACACTGTAACAATAAAACTCCAAACAATATTTTTTCTAGGCATTGTTTTATACTATACAACTATTCTTGTGCTTGTTTGGCTGTAAGAATAGTATATTTGTATATTTCAGAAGTTACTGGGAATGGGAAATCAAACCACATGAGATGTGTCACACTTAAAATGCACATGCACATATGCACAGCAAAAATGGCCAGCAGTATTTCAGCCACGCAAGGTCTAATTACATCTCCGCTTGACAACACAAAAACAGGACACGTGGCGTGCATTCAGTGTCCAGTAGGCAGCCATAAGGTCTCCTTTGCAAAGCCTTGTGCTATCAGCAGGCTGTGTGCAACCACAAACATACTGTGATCCATTTTAAAACAGTCAGGAAGGGCTTGTTCCTGCTACTAAATTCCATTGGAATCACTGTACTGTTAATACTCTAAACAATCTCCATGGTTTCAAATGGATAAAACCACTTTTCACTCTTGACAGTGAACAAGCGGTGTGTTAGACTACATTTTAGTAACACGGTGTTTGCTCCTGTAAGTCTGAAAAATCATTTCGGGAATGAAATCCTGGACTCTCTGAAAGAAATGGACATTCTGGCCTATTGCCTTCTATCTTGTTGTAATTCAGGCCACACTTTTAAAGGCAGAGGGAGGACCAGGCAGTTCAGCTCCTTAGTTTTCTAAGCTAATATAGACTATTAAAATTCTTTCATCCAGGGCATAAATTTTAAATATATTTAAACTCTATGAAACAGAACCAGGGAATGCATTACAATGCATATTAGCTATTCTGCACTACTGAGCAAGTGAATTCATAACTTGTATAAATCTTCAATTTTTTTGCTGCTCTTTTTCAAACACATGCCTAAGCTGGTATCTGAGTGGATACAAATTCAAAGAAATTTAAATGATTAGTGAGAAAGTCTATGAAAGATGTGTAATTAAAATTTGTTCTTTTGTTTTGTTGTCATGCAGATTTGATGCTCTTCATTTTGTGATTTTTGTGCTTCATCAGCTTTATGATACATCATATGGTGAAAAGACTGGAATCATGCTGCTGCTTCTGACTTCCTTCTGCGTAGATGTAAAAAAGAGGAGAAATGTTTGTACTTCTTTGTTAGAAAATTTTCTTTTAAAAATCTCTTCCCAATTATTAGGAGTATGTGAAAGCTCAGACCAGTCAGGTTGACAGCGGTAGCCCTGGGTGAGATATCGGCGTATACTACTTCAGTTATGCTTGCTGACTATGTTTAATCTACAACTCTTAGTTGGAAGATAAAGTATATTCCTTCAGAAGTACGTATTTCTCTTTCATATCATGCATGAGTGATTCTTTTTAACACCACTTTTATATTTGGCCTGTTCAAGTTGTAGTTTTATTTTTAAATGGTAAAAATAAAACAGGGTAACACCTCCTGTGCAAAAATCAATCAAGCATTTTCTAGTCTAGGAGAGTTAGTAGAAAGTGGTAAAACATCTGATGAGAACACTTTCATTTTCTCCATTACCTTCCAGACCCCAAACTAGATTTTCTAGTGGCTGTCTTGAAAAGACTTGTGGTACACACTCCTGAAAGACTGACTACCTAGAATACTAGCAAGACTTTGTGCTCTAATTTAATGCTCAAACCAACACAGAACCCAGATTCTGAAAGCTACAGCAAACATACACATTGATGACAAAAGCTGAGGTCCACAATAATGCCTATTGCAATACGCATACAGGTTTTTAAACAAATGAAATTTGCACACATCAAGGTACTTCCCATGTAAAAGCATACTGACTAAAAGCAAGAACAAAACTCAAACACATACCTGCCCAATATGAGTTATTACAGATGTACCAAACTATTTTCTTCTATCATATCATAGGAGGAAAACAGTATTTAGTCCACAGCACAAATACAGAATTTCCACCCTGTATTGTATCAGTGACTCCTAACCCTGGCAGCCTGACTTTGTAACTAGCCTCAACCCTTTTTATATATTTTTAAGCTCTACCAATTTCCTAATCACAGAAATCATTTGTCCCAGAGCATTTCTCTGCAAACCGGGTCTTCTCTAGGTCCTGCATTTGTTCCATGTATATATATTTTGGTGCTCACATGAAGCAGACAGAACAGTTCCCAAATATTTCTTTTTTTTTTTTTTTTTTTTTCCCATTAGCCTGTGGCAAATTACTTCAGTGCTTTGAAGTCTTTGAAGGAAAAGAAGCCTTGGAAGCTGTAGGGCTTCCAGTGCTGGGGCATTTACAGAGTACAGCAAGCGCTGTTGTCAGCCAGACACACACGGGTGTCTGACCAAGCCAGAGTCACGCACTCAGCAGTCAAGAGGTCAAAACAGGCAAAGGGAAGCTATACTCAAAGCTGCCAGTGACAAGCTCCTATCCATGTGACTGCTATTTGTTGGAAAAATATTTTTATCTATTCCTTACTGACCTCTCAAAAACCCCTAAAAAACAGACAGACAGTGTTGCTGAAAGATGTCTTGAACAATGTACCAAGATACAATCGTGTCTACCAAACTCAGCAACACACAATCTGACGAGAAGCTAATGCAGCTAAACTGTTAGTTTTTAAAATACATAAGCAATTAAATTGCCATACAAAAACTCCACATGATATAGATAAAACTATCCTTTGGCTGACACAATTTGCAGTTGTGGAAAAATTTCTGTGTAGGCAGGGTATCAGTGAACCTTTTATTACAGCCAAATGACCTGCCTCATGGTTAATACATGGGGATAAGACTCAGTTGCCTGAACAAAGGTCTCTAATGCTGGTTGGGCACCACAGTGACACCTCCTCCAGCTGACTGCCACTCCCGAGTGGCACTGGGGTCTCAGCCATGACTGCCAGGCCTGGGTGTATGTTTCTGATGCCACCAAGCACCTAGAAGATCCACAGCTGGAAGGATGGCTGGACATGAAAGATTTAAGAAAATTGTGAAATACCTGTCTTAAAGCAGGAATGTATTTAACTAAAAACAAACTCCCCGAATTGGCATCTTCCTCTCAACGAATAAAAATTAAGCACACTTGTTATCCTGTGGTGCATTTTCCCTTGTGCAATGATGTACAAGCAAGTACTATTTAAAAAATACAGGCCAAGGTTTTCCAGAAAGGGAAACTGAAGTGCATCACCTCCATGGTCTGAGAATCCCAAGGGAAAAGTTTTCAGAAAAATGTAATTGCTCAAAACAAGATTAATTGATTTTAATTTGCAAATCAAGATGGCACATGATCAAAATACTTTGATTTTTTTGCCTACAAAATTCTGAAAGTTGTTGGCTAAAAATAATAATACAGCACGTAAAATATCCAGTTATTTGCTCATAACTGTTATCTTCATGTTACACTCTCTGTAAGCACAGCAGACTTCTCTTCTGCCTATATGTTTTCAAAATAAAGTTTTATATATATTTGAAACATTCTTTTCACTGTTAGCAAAGAAAGTCTGAAGGCACCCAAGGTAACCAGGGAAAACTAACAAAAGCAAATTGTTAAAATAGTTACTATTTTCCTACTGTACTTGTAACCAACAACTCTGTTCCTTATACCTTACTTCTTGGTGGCAAAAGCCCAACTTTGATTTCAGCAAAGTAGCACAGCAATAACCAACTTTAGGTCATTTTCAGCATCCCAACCTTATCCTTGAAAAGGATAAGCAAAAGTAAATGCCTGTGCAAGTATGTTGTAGCATATTTGTCTCTTCAGAAGGAACTCCATCACTCTCAACCTAGCAGTAAAGGGAAGTCTTAAAACAAAGGAACAAAAGAAAACCTCAAAACTTCACCTCTGCTGCCTCACAGAGAAACAGGACCTACTCCCCTCCACCCCAAGCTGCAGGGAAGCTGAAGAATCATGAAGAGCAGGTCCAAGAATGCACTAGAGAATAGACAGAAGTAAGGGTGACAATGACAATGAAGAACTGACAAAGTGCTGTTGTTAGATGGACAGAAATCACCTTATTTTGCTTATCTCAATTATGTAAAGGGTAAAGTTAGGGTAGTTAAAATCTCACCACACAGGGATACAGAACTACTATTGACTGAAATGTGTCACTCATCTATTACCTATGCTGTGCAGTCTACACTAAATAAGGTCCTGAGTGCATTTCTATGGAAGACAAATGCCTTTCTCACTCACATGGACTAAGGTTCTAATGAAGCTCTTTTTTTTGGCATCATCTAGATGCAAAAAGTCAACCCACCTTATGAAGCAGGGTTGACCTATACAGTTCTCTGGAAAGCTGATACAGGTCACTGCTCAGATATGACATGACTGAGTCCTGGATCCTACTCCTCAGTACAGCCTCACTCCTTGCTGTGGGAAGGGTCTATCAGAAGTTCCACAGCAGCTCCAGAGGGTTATTTAATTTGCTCTTTAGCTTTGATTCTAAGTTTAGGCACACACATAAAAAAAATCAATCTCATCTATAAGAGCATTCTAACAAAAGACTGGGTGTCTGAGAGACTCAAATGTGTAGGCATCTTTCCTCTTCTGATAAAGGATTAAGTGAACACTAGGAAAGCCAGAATAATGAAGGAACAAGACCAAATTTTAAGTGTCCTATAGAAACTGAACAGCAATTCTTCACATCATAGCCTGCAAAAGCTAGTCAGTTGAAAGAGAGGGTTTGCTTTGTTTTTAAAACATTCATATTCTCCATACTGGAGCTTTAAACTTGAAATACAGAAGATGCATCTGATCAATTTTCAGTTTCGGGCACGAATGACAAGCAATGCCATCTCAAAGTATAAGAAAAGCTTTCCAATCATTACAAGAAGGGAGGAAGATTGAGTGTTGGGTTTTTCTTAATCTACAGTTTGCTAAAGGAGCTTGTCTGTAACAGGAGTAGTCACCAGACAAGACCAGCATACATGCTGGCTCTGGCTGGCCAGAAAAAGCTATTCAGGCCCAAGCATCATTCTGTGCTTGCTCTCCAGGAACTCACAAATCCACCCATGATCGACTGACTAGATGCAACCAGCTACACAAATATGAACATTCAATCATGTAATCAATATCCTTCCTCCTTTAAGTCAAACCTAGTTGTTCTCCCATCGACAAAACCAGGTTATGTTTACATCTCTAATGGAAAAAATAATCCTTTCTGATTCCCCCTCTCTGAACTAGGAAGCTGAATCAACTCATTTTGCAGCCATGCAATCACTAGATGAGATGCAAGTAGGAAAGCATTGCTGGCAGTGGGATAGAGGCAAGGCTAAAAGTAAGTCACTGTGTCACTCATTGGATGCTTTGTGAAATGACATCCTTAATTAGTTATGCAATGGAGACACAAGGCAGCATGTTCGACCCTTCCAGGAGGGGACTGCTATCTCATCCTACTTGTATTATTGGATATCAGTCACCTCACTCTTCTCCACAAAACTTACCCTCCCCATTAAATACATGCTTTAAATGAAAATTAGTAGTTCTTACCTAAAATAATCAAGTATGTGTACTACAGCAACATGGGAGTAAGAACACAAATCACAGTCTAACCATTCCTGTGAGCACATGTGAGAAAGTCTTTTGAGAGATGTTCTTGGAAGGTATCTACAGTCTTTCTTAGGGCACAATCCCATTTCCCTTTAGCAATTCCAAAGTGAGCTCATTGGCCATAGCTTGGAAGAGGAAAGAGGCAAGAAGAGACTGTGACTATATATAGTTACTCATAACAGGATTCTGGATATTTAGATACAGAACTTAGAACAAGATTGAACTGCAAGGGAATTTCTGTATCTCTCCCACTGCTTTGAACATTGCTCTACATGTAAAAGCTGAAATCTTTCCAGTATTTAAAGTGCTTATTTACTATTGCCTGTTTTCTTTAAGGGGAAAGGATAGACCCTGTGGGTAAACAACTGGTTGCACAGCTGGTGTCAGCAGCTGGGACTCATCTTTTACACACATGGGACTGGCCACTTTCTAGTAAAAGATGCACTTGACCAAGCAGACAGTTCTAAGATAGCAAAGCATGAGCAATCCAGGAAGCTTCTTAACTTGGGTGCCTGACACTGGCGAAAGCATTGCTTAACATCTTCACTAATGACCTAGCTAACAGGACAGGGTCTACCTACACCAAGTGTGTAAGTGTGGGAATACACCAGACGGACAGACTCCCATTCAGAGGGACCCTGGCTGGGGTAGAGAAATGGGCCAACAGGTAGCTCAGCAAGTTCAACAGAGGGAAATGCCAACCCTGCACCTGGGGAGGAGTAACATTAGTCATCATTACAGGCTGGGGGCCAACCAACTGTAAAGCAACTCTGAAGTGAAGAACACTGAGGTTCTGGTGAAAACCAAGCTGATCACGAGCCAGTAAAGTGCATTTGCAGTACAGAAGGCCAACAACCTCCTAGGCTGCATTAGGAAAAGGTCAAGGAAGGTGATTCTTCCCCTCCACTCAGCCTTAGTAAGACACATCTGGAGTGCTCGGTTCAGTTCTGGGCTCCCCAGTTTATAAGATAGTCATAGACAATACTGAAGAAAGGCCAATGAATGACAACAAAGTTAATCCAGGGACTGCAGCACCTGTCATACAAGGAGAGACTGAAAGATCTGGGACTGTGTAGCCTGGAGAAGAGAAGGCTTGGGGAGATTTTATCCATGTGTATAAATGCCCAATGAGAAGGAATAAAGAGGACAGAAACTGACTTCTCACTGGTGTCCAGTGACAGGACAAGAGGCAATGGGCACAAAATGGAATAGAAGAAATGTTGTTTAAACATAAAAAGAAGAGACTTTCTTACATGAGGGCATTCAAATACTGGCCCAGAGAGTATGCAGAATCTCCATCCTTGGAGACATTTGAAACTCAGCTTGACATGGCCTTGAACTGACACTGCTCTGTGTAGGGGATCTCCATAATGATTCCATGACTACATGGGGTAGAAAACAAGTAAAGACCTGTTAAATTCGATTCTTGGATACAGAACTCTTCTATTAATAGATTTAATCTGTCTTAAGGCTCTGTAGTATGCATTTGTATTTGGCTCAATTGATGTACGTGGTCGGGAAAGTAAACTGAACATGGGAAGGCAGGTCCTAAATATTTATGTTAATAGCTGAATAAACATTAAGGAAAACTGACAGATACTGAGCTAATTCTGGAATGAGTTCAAGGCAGTTTGTAGAAGTTCAACACAAGTCCACCCACCAAGTCTAAGCTGCACTAACTAGCTAACACTTACACAACTGTTACGGATTTATGTGAAATACAGTCTGGATAACTGGTTGAGTACCAGAACAGTGTTTGTTCAACTGGACATACTCCCTTGACTACTTAAGATGAACAAAAAGATAAGGAATGATACATCCAACAGAAAGAATTCACAGAAATGCCCCCTATTAAAAAAGTAATAGCCTTGCTTTATGGGCTAACTCATCTGCTTAAACAAACAAACCCTATTATATTGGCATAAATAAGAGGTATATTTAAATTTAATTTTAAAAAGCCTTATTTAAAGGAAATTGACTTGATTAGAAACTTAAAACAAATCCAGAAATGCCAGGGTTTCAGGTTTTTTTTTAGCTCAGAAACGTTCTGCATTAACCTTTAAACCTAAGCTAATGAAAACCACATCAAATCATCAGAAGACTAATATTGACCTCCTAAACCACAGTGCTAGTAATCAGATAATCCTTATGAGTTACCCAAATAGTTACTAATCAATTTATCATTTAATCAATCATATTGCCATAAACTCCTAATCTCTCAGCATGTCTCTCTGCCATTTCCTTCTATCTTTTGTCACTGTTGAAGCACGGACCTCTCACCTTCAGAGGCAAGGTTCTTGATATACACGTAAATTACTGGGATCAAGACCAGCAAATGCTGTAGGTAAATGTGTTACCTGTGGGCATGTAAAGGAAAGTCTGAAGCACACTAATCTCAACAATTAATGGATATAAAACCTAACTCCAAAACTGATAATCAAGACCAATTTTATGGAGAAATCAGTTCTCACAGATTAGTCTACCAGGGAGAAGTATCCCTTAAGCTGTTTAATTCTACATCACTATTTTATAATCTTTAAGAATCTTGCATTTGCTTTAACTTTCTGTATATAACTGGATACAGCAATTACCCATAGCAATGGTGCCCCCAGCAATGGTGCCTACCAAAAACTAATTAAGGACCAGACTGGTGGGAAGGAGAGATTTGATAGCCGCCTACAAGGGGAGACTGACATTAACACATGGTTGCTCTAACAGTGAGTATAAACCACTGAAGCCTTACAGACTCCTAGCCTGATTATGAGACTGGCATGCCGTGTGGTTGACAAAGATGCTTGCAAGAGAACCTGCATACAGTTTTAGACAGTTATACTGAACATCAGTGCTTGAACGGGGCAAGGCCATTCTGTTTCCATTTGAATAAAAAAGCAAAGCCTTGATGGTCACATACCTCATTGCAACATTGCTGCCATCAATAACTATTGGCCTCAGGTTGTCACCATCCTCTGTCACATCCTCCTGCAGTGGAGACTCTGACCTCTGAGACTCTATGGAAGACGCTTCACGCATTACACTAGTGTTAGCATTAGTTATAGTCTGATCAGTCTCAGTTTTATTCCCAAGTTTGACAAGTTCTCCCAAAATATCATTTATTAAAGCATCAGTACCAAGTTTATTGAGTACAAGTTGAACCTGCTCTTCAGAGTAACCCAACTTAAGTGCAAACTCCAGTTTGGTTTGATATTCTTTCACCACATCAGGGGGCTTTTTCACTTCCTTAGGTACTACCTGAGCCTCCTCTATCCTAAAGTCTTGCAAGATTTCATTTCTTTTTAGTATATGAGGCTCTAAACAAGGAGATCGGCACAGCTGTCGGTGAGTCTTAGGCAATAAATGTGACTCCGATGCAGAATTATTCAGCCTCTCTGAATCATTATCAGAATTTGTGCTTTCTTCAGAGTCACAGCTGGAGCTTCCGGAAGTCTCTTCAGATGCCTCCTTTTCTACATCTTCTTTCCTAGAATTAACCTTATCCATTGTTGGCTTCTCCGCCATTGACCAAGGTACAATTGCATTTATTTGTGTGCCAGTGCTCCCCACATAAAGGTGGCCTAAGTCATGCCCCAGATGATCCTTCAAGCCCATGAAGCTGCTGCATGTACTTGACTCCACTTTGTTGTTTTTCTTGTGTTCCTGAATATAAAGTGTTCCGTATTCCTAAAGAGAAAACAAAAATGTTGCAACTGGTTACATGCATTACTTGTTTTGTATTTTCTTCCTGCTTCCTCAGAACTGCATTTATTCTCTCCAAGCAGAGAAACAGGACATTTTTCTTTCTCTAAGCATTGAAAACTTTTTGTGGGAAAAGCTTTTCGTAAGGAACATCCACAGGTAAGTGGATAAATAACTAACCATTCTGAGTGTATCAAATGTTGTTACTTACACATTTCTAGAAATGGGTTTATGAAAGAATACGAAACCAAACACTGCAAGTTTACCTACTATAGCACAGAGACAGGTGTCTTGTCATGATTTAAAAACAATGAGAGATTTCTTCTAACTTAAGTCTATATTGTAACAATGAAGAAAAGAAAAAGGACTATAAAATACAAGTACTAGAAAAGCTTTTTAAACTAAGTATCTTAAACTATGTTGAATAGAAAGAAATTAGCACAATATTAGATTATCTGGCTTATTTGTAACAGAAAACATGATTAAATAAAAACTTATTGGCCCTGAGAAACACTATCCATTCAACTGAACACACTCAAACTATTTCTGAATTCCCTTAAAAAGTGGTAATTAAGTCAAGAAAGACTAACTGCTCTCAACAGAGTGCTGTATTACTAACACATATGGCATCTAGAGACATGGATTGATCTAATGGACAATAAAGCCAATGGAAGTCTTTGCACTGATTGCAAAGGGCCATTCATCAAGCCAACAAGGCAACAAAATTAAAAGTTGATCTCAACTCTTGGATTAGACATGTACAGGCCTATACATATATAGATAGGAGTAATTTAGGAAAAACAGAAGAAGAAAAGCTGCAGTTTTCTGGACTGCATACACTGTCCATATCAGTCTTTCTGGAGGAATTTTGCATAACAGTAGTTACACAGAAGTTAGCCACTCAGTTCATCACAAAAATTACTTCCACAACCTACATTTAAAGGCAGGTTGCCACCTCTTTCCCTTACGCTGTTCTTTCAAGCAGGAATATTGGCTAACTGCTTCAATAAAGAAAGCAAAAGATAAATTATTTCTTATAAATAAAAATGGACCATATGGACCAGTTGTACTGCAGGGTTACCATGAAAAAGAAGAATTTAAATTAAGGAAAGACTATGAAACAAAGAGTTCTTTCACACTTCCATCTTGCAAGGCAGAATATAAAACAAGATACAGAGGCAAAGGACTTCACTTGAACTTGACAGATACACTACAGACACAAATTTAGTCATGGAGGATATACTGAGAAAACACATTATGTCAAACAGAATCTCTTGATCCACACTAACACAAATTACAGGTGCATCTCCTGAACAGCCAGAATACATTAACTCTCCCATCCCCATACAGGGGATGAATGACCCAGTATTTTTAAAATACAGTGTATTCTGCTCTTCTTGGGATAAAGATTTGAGGGTGCGCACCACAGAAAATCATCCTGGTTTAAGATTAGAGTGAATAAAAAAAACAAATCCAATCCATGGTTCAGTAAGAGCAGACTCTATAGTCGCTGAGTGCCAAGACATCTCCACTTTGGTGGAGCTTTTTGGTTGTGAGGCACAAAAACTTACTTTACCCAAGCATTTCTAGCTAAAATAAATAAATCTATCTATCATCAGTGTTTTCATCTCCAACACCTTAATCCAGGCAAGACTGATAGGAAGAAAAACAAAGTTTTATTTAGATCTTATCTTGTTAAAAGGCAGTAAGTACCACTGCAATTCTCAGGCAGTGTATTAATGAATATTGCCTTCTCTTAACTCAAAGCTTTAGGATTTCAAGCGACACCACAGATTAAATACAACAAAAATTTAGGAAATGAACCTTTTCACATGGTGATTTATTAACTAAGATAATACACTCGATAGCACAGAGCTAGTAACAAATCACAATATCCCAATAAAAGGATACAGTTAAAAAACCCACACTGTGGCCTTCACAGAACTGACCACACACACAAAAAAAATAAAATAATTAAAACAAATCGCAAACAAGCAGCCCCTATTGGAAGCCAGGCTGCTTAGCAACTGGCCTCCAGTTGCTAGGATGCACTCCTTTAACATACCATCATGAATACTAGCACAGTGAAAGAATAATTTGGTATGAACAAAAGCCCATGAAAGAGAGAGGGACTTAAGTGCGTCTGGTTTCCCCTCCGAGAACAATGCAGCTGCCAAACCAATCTGGAAGCCCCGACATCATTGTTCCACCAACCCCACAATCTGCTCTGACTCGAGGAAGTCTAGTTAATGGGCAACACTTTTAAGCTGGACTGAAAAGTTGAACTGGCTCATGTACCGCTGCCGCAGAATACGGGGAGATAATGGGTCACTGCCTAAATCCGTGTACTGTGAAATGTCATTTTAGTATGGAACTAGAAGTGGAGGGAAGGGTTTTTTTGGAAGGGGAGGGGGGTGGAAGAGGAGGCTGCATATTAACAGCATCAAATAATGAAAGTCTGAAGTGCATAGATTAGAAAGAGGATTAATTTATTTTTTTTTACTGTTAGTTAAAATAATACTTAAGTCATTCTCCAATCGCTTCTTTCTTGAAGTTTAAGTGCTTTACAGCAACTACTATAATAACACCCTCCAGTGGGATTCAAAGAAGTCACTAGCATATGAATGTGTCTGAAGATCAGGCATTATATGAAACATACTTTAGATAATTTGCACATCAACTGCGTATGAAAAATGACCATAGACTGAGCCTGGTCCATTGTTAGGAATATATACATAATCAGTCTCACATCTATCTGCTTTAAGTCTCCTGTCAATCTCCATCATGCTCCAATATACAATTGTTTATTTTGCACAGAACTCTACTGTTTTTCAGAAACTACTTAAAAGAATAGAATAATAAAAGCAGCAGCTTTAACATCTCCCACAGACAGTATATAATCACTATACTATTGCTTTAAAAGGGTAGTTAAAATTATGTTTGTCCTGTAAACCCAAAGCTAAAGATTTTTGTAATACTTTTGCATATGAAGCACACTATTCTTGGCATTTGGCCTAAAACCTGCAAACAAACTGCATTTATTTTCAGACAAATTTTTACAATGCATGTGAACTTTGTATACCACATCTGTGGTCAGTAGCATCTCTTGGAAACATTACACTTTGGAGCTCCCATCATGATGTCCTTTATGAGATTCATTGATTAGAACCATGAAAATCAGATGTTACTTTCGAATGCTGCCAATTATTTAATCTTGATTTGGTTAGTGAAGAGCAACATGCCAGCCAGTCAATTTGAATGAATTTGTATTCCAAATAAACACTAGCGTACCTCTATACAGGACAATGAAGCTCGTGAAAACCAGACAAGGTCACATTTATCCAAAGAGTAACATCAGCTAAGAACTTCTTCATTTAGAATGAACTCTCATTACAGACATATGGTTTTAAAGTATGCTTTCTGACCAGTGCAGTATAGCTAACAAAAGTATCTGCGATGAATTCTGACTCAAACAAGAGCTAAACAAACAAACAAAAATAATTTTAAAAAAAATCATGTCAAGAAAGTCTTCAACTTCTGGTTCTGCTCATCACAGCTTAGTAAAAAAAATGTGTTTACAAAAAAGTTAATAAAATGGGTAACTCCCAATTTAGACATAGCTGTGGTAACTTAAGTTTTAAACTGTAGCCTATTTACAAGTACAGTATCTCACAGTAGGTTCACTGTTAAAGGCCCAAAATACTGTTTCAAAGACATTTATTGAGTATAAATGTAATAATCCAGATGAGCACTGTGCTATTACATTGTAATAGTGTAATCCTTTCCCATTTCTTAGAAGCTGCCACTATTTTCCACTAATCATCAACAATCAGCCCATTGATTCACCTTCACACAAAACAGAAATATTTCTCAAAGGAATGTGGGCAAGTAGATAATCTAATCTTTTACTGTGTATTCAGAGTATTTTCCACTTACAGATGAGCACAAGAAAAGCAATTTAATGCAAATTTAGTTCACAGAGGAAAATAACAAGGAATAAAATAGTGTGTCATGGGGCACAGCATAAGAGAAATTGTGTATTCTCAAAAGATCATCAAAAAGTTTCTGAAGATACATTCTACAAGGAAATACTTCAACATATTTTCACACAGGCAGACTTTTTCTAAGTCTTCTATACACAACATGGAAAATCTTGAAATCAGTTTGTTGAAACACTCATTACTTGCACAAACAGAAGTGCAGAGTTGTTCAGAAAAAAGAATGTACCCAAATGATAAAGATACTGCAACAATGCAAATAAAATAATGAATATGTAATAAATACCTACTGCTGTAGTTTCTATGTATTTAATTACCATTGTATTTCAGCGAGTGCTGTTGTCTGCATCATTCTATCCAACAAAGGAGGGATGTCCCATTGAACAGATTGGTTAATGCTCTGGGGCAACAGATGTCTACTGGAACTGCAGGAGACCAGCAACTGGTGGCCTGCCCATCTTCTGAAAACTTTCAATAGACTCATGCATATGTTCACACAATAGGGCATGTGGTAGAAATGCAAACCTCTTTTTAACCCTTTTATATGCTCTCTTTCCCTCCCAACTGATATATGAAGGTCTTTGTTTTGGTTTGGGTTTTTTTTTCCTTTACAGGATCCTTGGAACACAGGCTCTTGGAGTACATTGTGTTTGTTCTTCAGCCTAGTATCTGAACACAAAACATAAACTAAAGCAGATTAGAAACTTTATAAAAACGGACAGACTAGATCTGACACACCAATAACCAGCTTTCAAGGCACAAAACCTTTGACCTGGAACACGTTCCTATCTGAGAGCAACCTAATGCTCTATCTTACACTACAGTATCTTCAGATAGCTCACAATGAAACTCTTTCTATTTTCACAAAAAAAAAAAATTCACCCATTGTATGGTACAATGGAAAAGGTGTTTGATTTTTTTTCTTAAAAGATTTTTCTACTAGCTACAATTTAAATAATAGGTTATTCACAAAAGGAAAAAAAAAAGGCAAATACCTATAACTTAAAAGTTGAAACCTCTTCATCTGCCCAGTGGGTTAGAGAGAATTTGTTCTGTTGATGGCTACTGCCTACGATTTTCAAATTCTGGAAAATGCACCATTACTGATGTTTTTGAAGGTTCCTTAATAGAACGCACTGGGCGAGATGACTGCTCTTAATATACTTAGTCTTAGGACATAACTGGTTTTGTTTCCCTCTTTTTCCAAGAGACACATAAAGTGCGCAAATCTCAACTGACACACAGACTAGCTTTTTGTCCAAAAGCAAACTGATAACACTGAATCACCTGAAAGGTGAAACATCCCATTTGTGCAGAGAGAAGCCCATATACTTACATTCACTGGAAAACACACAGACATTGGTTTCTCGTAGCTGTTCCAGAAGCAACTCCTTAACACGATTTCAGCTGCAGACTTCAGGCAAGCAGGCAGAACAATGAATGGACGAACAGATGGACCCGATGTCTTTGCTTAACCTATTACTGAGCAGCCGCGGAGCCAATCACGGCCCGCAGAGCTCACAATTAGTTGGCCGGGCAGATGCAAGGCAACCTCCCCACCCTGCATCAGGTTCGGAGGTTTCTAAGATAAGCAAGTTGATGTCATTCTCAGGGTCTGCCCCGGGCAGCATGTGTATTAACGAGGGGTGTGCAGCAACAATAGGCCATACAAAAGAGACTAGCAGGCAGCTGCTGTATGAGAGCCAGAGTCATTAGGGAGCAGGCTGCCAACAAGAAACACCTGGCTTGGGCAGACTTCAGCTTCTCCTCATTGTTTCTAATTCATGAAACAAAGAAAAGAATTATTTTTTTAAGTAGTAAAAATTGTGAGTCTGTATTAAAATATATCAGTCTTAAGTAATAGAATCCCCTCTATTATGGAAACAAAAAGTTCTTTGTCAGGAAAAATATTAAAGAGAAATAAATCTATCAGTAACTATTGTAGTCCCCTTTTCTTGTTAGCAAAATTAATCATAGCGGTATAAAGCGCAAGGAGGTATGAAAGGAGCCCACACTAAGCAGTGAAATGTATTCAGAAACAGCTTTCTGAATTTTCTGACACTTTTGTACATTAGTCAATAATTGAAACAATCTTGCATTTATACACAACTCTTAGAGTACTTATGTGTAATTTCAATGGAAGGTGAAAGTGATTAAACTAAAACCACATAATATGTGGAATAATGGATATTTTTAAGCAGTGGAAACATTAGAGCACTTGACAGAAAGACTATGAACCACTCTTTTGTTCTCTAGTCACCCATATTTGTTTGCAACAGAACTTCTTTCCTTTTTTTTTTCCCCCCACCTCATAGATCTGTTCTAGATGCCAAGATCTTTCCATTTCTTCACAATGACAGAATATTTGAACAAAAGTCTGGAACTAGGCTATAGCCAACTTTTAATTGTTTTTACTTTTAACTGAAGTAAGCCACATAGATACACAAAGTCCAATCCATATCTTCCCTCACTGTCCACATTCCCATTGCCCAACATAGACACTTAGCAACATAACAGTAGCAAGGTTTGATGCTTCATAAAAAATGGTGGACCACTGTGGACTTTCAAGTAAGAAGTTGCCACTGCTGATAACTTCAGTGAAGAAAAGTCAACATACAGAAGCAAGTAATTCTACATTTGCAAATGCTCATCTGAATGACTACTAGAAAAGTGTATTTCCTGAACTTCAGCATCATTAGATGACTAAAAGCAATACTGAGATCAACAGAGGCAGCTGTTCTCCTCTGCTTGCGAGGACAGGCAAACTGCTGGGAAATACCTACTGTGATTCAAAAGCAGAAAAAAATCAGAATAGGTTTGTTAGAACAGTTTTGAGTAACTTCCCAAGCTGGATATTAAAGTGGTTATTAAAAAAATTCAACATAGTAAATGCAATTACACACCATCATGCTATTACACTGATGCATTTATCATGTGCCCAGATATTAAGCTTCAAAGAAGAAACTCCAACTATAGTTTCTCCGCACTGTACATTAAACACTCCTACAAACAACTGCTAACACCATAATTCTGAAGCTTTTAAGATGCAGGCAGGAGGAGAAGACTCCTCACTAATTTCTGCCACTGCGAACACAAAGATTGAGAGAAAGCTATCCACGAGCACAGTGGGATGCCTGATCTCCAGCACTGGATTAAGCCTCTTTGCAAACAGCGAATAAAAGCAGTGATCTGAAAAAGCTAATCAGTCCCTGCTGTGGTATTTAGACTACCTCAGTTGCCAGTATTGGATAACGTTAAGCATATTAAAACTTCTGCAAGCAAAACAGGAAACTGGTCTAGTTCACCTATGTCCAAGAACTGCCCTTAAATTCAAGCAGGATCACTTGGCTAGGCATTCCTGGAGTATCAGCCTGATTAGAGTTAGGCAGTTCTTTTCCAATACCAGGGATGCTTGCTTTGCAGAGGACACATATTACACCCTTTAAAGACATCTATAGTAAACTTAGAACTCTGTAGCACAGAAGTGGTATACTTAGGGCTCTACAAGCACATCTAGGGCAAGTGTATGATCTGGCTGAGAAATCTGTCTTAAAAATAATGTTGTAAGAAGTTCACTTACAAAGACCTGCCCCTTCTATGTCTTCTACAGTAACAATAAGGATATTATCTTGTCCCATGTCCGCCCCCAACTCTCCATACTCCAAGTGCACGTCTTCAGGGAACCAGGGCTAAACTTTAGTTGCAGATCAGTGTTCAAGCAAAGACCATAATGCAGCACTGTGACCAAAGTAAGAACAGATACAATCTGAAGACATACTGTTACACTGTTCAATTTACTGAAAATATTCTAGCAAGCTGTAGTTGCATGAATTAAGAAGACATTTTCTAATTCTACCTTGTGCACAACATCAGTTCCTTAAACCAGCTGCCTGTCCTGGGAGCATCTTTTCAGATCTTCTCTAAGAGAAGCTGGGCTGTCCAAGGTTTACAAGGTGTCAGTCCTATTATATCATGCTCGTGATGATAGAAAAGCATTCCTATTAAGGTTTAACCAGTACATGAGGCTTCCTTCTGTGAATGAACTCACCACAGAGACCTTAGTACGAAACAGTGTAGCTCTCTCATCACATCAGTGAAAGGCTGTAAGAGCATCACTAGAAGGTGTACAGCACAAGTTCTGCTTCTTATGCTAAAACCTCCAAATCCAGTAACTAGAGTTCAACAACTTCCCATCACTATACCCAAAACACAGAGTCAGTAAGTTAAATCTGGTCCCCAAAATAACCACAAATGTAACAGCTCCTTCCAATTTCTGGTCTTGCATGATGAGTAAGCTATAAAAACCTATTTTGGTGGCTGCCATGTATTGGACATTTTGTACAATGCTCCTCAGGTTCCTAATGCCACTTGATTAAACAGCAGACCTGCACGAAATCTTGAATTGCCTGGAGGTCACGGGCTTGGGGACTCCATGGTAGATTTCCAAAGGGCACACAGCAGGGTGATGGGATGCTGCATAGAAACATGGGCCAGGGTGAATCTCTTGGTTTGGGCGAGGGGTGGGAAGGAGAGCATGTCCTGCTTCCACTGCCTAGTTTGGTATGAAAAGCATGTGTGGAAGGATGAGAAAGACCAAAGGAGGAAGAGTCGGAGCAGCTGGGATATTCAGACAGCATAGGCTGAAGATATTAGGAAAGTACTACTACAAAGGGGGGAAAAAAGTACTAAAAAAAACCCCACAACCTCCTAGTTCCAGCCAATTCTTGTTGTTTCAAACACATTGAAAACAAAGCCTTATTTAAAAAGAAATTGTTTTATACCAGCATACAAAATGGTCATTCTGTAACTCAAGTGGTACTATTGCACCAATTAGAAAGACAACTTGTCCCATTAAAGTAATTAATGATTTTTTATTGTAGAACTTTACACTAAGATGCATTTGCAAGAATACGCTGTGCAAGTTAAATTGATCACGTACCATTGCATGTAGGAAATAGAAATGAAAATTAAGGTTGTATGCTACAGACAAAACTCACCACTGTGCCACTGCAAAATATCCTACATTTAATGCTGGACTTGGGATCTGCAAGGGAGATGCTTATCTTTAAAATTACAAGGTGAAAATATAACAGAAATTCTTTTCCAGTTAGTACGTGAAGAGATGCAAACTATCTTAAGTAGAATACTTGAAAGACGTTTACCTAGTTTTGAGGAATGGTAAGTGGTGCTCTAAACTGTATCTACACAGTCATAAAACCAAACAAAACTTACTACCACTCTACAGCCACACAGAAGAGTGAATTAAATTACAGTAAAAAGTGTCTAGAATTCAGAAAAAGAATTCTATGACAAAGATGAGTAATGTTTTGCCCAGGGAATAACTATCCTTTAAAAAAAAATATATTTAAAATAAGGACCAACCATATTTTCAAATGCAGTGTAAATGTTTGTAGATAAATATGCACTTTAAAATGCATTAAAACAAAGTGGTGAAGAGTTCTTTCACTCTTTGAAACAAGACTCATCTCTCTCTAGTTATCCTTAAAATTTAAAAAAGCAGAAATGCATTTTTCAGCAGGGTATCATCTTAAAAGGTCAGAATGCCCACAATTTCTAGTAGAATCCCACTAGACCATCAGTACTGACTGTTGAGCAAACACTGCAACATTTATCATGACGTCCTCTAATATTTTGAAGAGAAGATTAAAACCTTAAGTTTTATCACAAGTAGTGATTAATTTTTTGCTAACCACGGGTAAAACAGATCCATCCTTTCCTCGTCTGTCGGTAGACAAAGGCAGTGACCATGAGTCGTTCATCACGAGAAGACAAGGTGCCCGCCTGCAGCTGCACAGTTTGCCTGCATTAGGAGCCCATCAGGCTCGACCCACACCGGCCAACTACACGGAAAGCATAAAGCAGCACTCTGCAACAGCGAAAACACTAGCATCGCCCCTCACTACCACACTGAGAAGCAGCATCTGAAATTAAATACGCTTTCTG
Source organism: Acropternis orthonyx (assembly GCA_035583155.1). Taxonomy (NCBI): domain Eukaryota; kingdom Metazoa; phylum Chordata; class Aves; order Passeriformes; family Rhinocryptidae; genus Acropternis; species Acropternis orthonyx. The sequence goes on along the minus strand of JAWWEU010000001.1, from coordinate 44,156,336 downwards.
AAGCAGACTTTCATTTTGAAAGCAAATAGTTTTTATCATTTTTTTAAAGATAAGAGGATGGTGAAAAAGTCATTGCCTCAGCACCATAACTTCAGATATTCACTGTAGGCATGGATCCCTAAGCTATGCTCCTTCCACAGTATCACAGAATCACTGAGGCTGGAAGAGACCTCTGCAAGTCATCTGGTCCAATGCCCCTGCTCCAGTAGGGCCACCAAGACCAGCTGCGGGGATCCTGTCCAGACAGCATCTGAACATCTCTAAGGATGGAGACTCCACAACCTCCCTGGGCAGCCTGTGCCAATGCTTGGTCATCCTCACAGAAAAAATGCATTTCCTGATGTTCAGAGAGAACAAACTGTGCCGTTTGATTCTGGTCCTCTCTGTGGGCACCACTGGGCTCTGCCTGCTTTGCACACACCCTTTGGATATTAATGCACATTACTAGGAAACCCAAGAGCCTTCTCATCTCCAGGCAGAACAGTCCCTGTTCTCTCAGGCTTTCCTCCTAAGAGAGGTGCTCCAGTCCTTCCATCATCTTTCTGGTCCTTTATTAGATTGACTCCAGTTTGTTCATGTTCTCTTGTACTGGGGAGCCCAGCACTGGACACAGGTTTGTCTCACCAGTGCTGAGCAGGGGGAAGGATTCCCTCCCTTGACCTGCTGCACCACCTCTCCTAACACAGCCCAGGACACTGCTGGTTGCCTCTACCTTGACGACACATCGCAGCCTCAAGGATTTTCCCATCTTTAAGTGGATGCTCCAACCCAAATGTGGTTAAAACTCAGCACAAACATACAAGACACTATAACCACACCTGTACAAGTATACCAGGGTACACACAAGATCTCATGATCACAGAAATCTTGTTTCGAAGGGCAGTTAGTCACACAGCCAGAAATACTTGGGATTCTGGGCAAACAGAAACACAAGACCATCAAACGTGTCAGGGAAATGTATTCCTTTGCTAGGCACAATAACAGTGTGACCATTTCCACAGTTTGTCTGGTTAAGGTTTGATTTTGCAACTCTGCCTGTTTGCAGTGGTAGATCCCTTCACCCCCACTTCTGATACAGCCACATGTAAGACCCATCCCATTTGGTGAAGTCTTCCACTAGGACTGAGCCCTGACCTACTCTTTTCTGTCCAAAAACTCCCACTTTTTAATTGTATTTTAAAATGCAAATATAAGGGAAAGATACAGCAGCTGCCACTAGCACCATAAGGTACGTCTGATGGTTTTTTTAGCTTTATTTAAAACTGCACTTAATATCTTGTGTTTATTTCTGTCCTTTTTAGGGATGCAAGAGTATAAAACATCTTAGGTTTTCAAGAAAATTACCCAAATTAAAAATCCATTTAAAAAAAAAAATCATCTTCCAGTTTTTCAATTTCCAGTCTACAGACACCAAACGCCCCATCCTGTTTTACACACTTTGCCAAAGAAACTCAAGGAAATTCAACCTGCAACTTAACTACTTCAGTGCTGGGCCATCCAGCTCTACCAGAAAGAACTCAGGGGTTTGCAAGTCAGAAAACACTGAAACCCCCTTCCACACACTAAGATGGCTGTTGAGTAACTGCTCTCACCAACACCAGAGCAGTTTGGAACGTGCTGTCCATTTCTGTATCAAATGGTGGAACAGTGTTTATTTTAAGTTTATAACTAAAGGCCACTCTGTTTAATTTATTTTTTTATTTTATTATTTATGAACTGAAGCAGACACCGAGAGAGAAAACATACTAGAAAAAAAGAAAAGTTTCTAGCAATGCATACATGTCATATTTGATCTCCTCCCACTTCCAGGAAGACTCATGCTGTCTAGATCCTTTCTGAGCATGAAAATTTGAACTGTCTAATTAACTTTCCCTGTGACAATACTGGGCAGCCAAACAATGCCTACAACTGTACTTAGCATACACCACCATGCTTAGCAAAGTACCTTTATTCAAATTTGTTCTGTCAGAAGAAAATCCTCTCACAAAACTAACATGGTTATGTGAAAAAAAAAGTATTATCTTAATTTAAACACAAGTTTAAGGCACTTAGCTTGTCAACCTACTATCTTTTATCTGTGCCACAGACTATTATTAAGAATTTGAAAGGCTTGTCAGAGGAAAATAGGCCTCTCAAACTGTCTAGAGACATAGCCAGGTTGTGTTTCAGGCCATGCTGCTGGCAATAGAGTTCCATAATCTCCAGGGTTCCTGGACAGAGTTCAAGGTGTTAGTAGGACTCTGTGTTGCCCTAAATGGCTTCACAGTGTTATACGTATTTGAGAGACAATTCCTGTGCCTGTACCACACGGCTGCAGTTGTCCTTTTGGACTGGAGCCTTTTGCGAGAGAGCTGCCAGCAGTGGATTTTCTGCAAGACTTTCAGCCTTGCCATTTACTCTCTGCTGGGATGAAAGAGTCAGAGAACACGTTAAGATTTTTTTTTAAGCCCAATTTAGTAAGTTAAGAATCAGGGAACACAGAGGTGATAATGTGGTTTGTCAAGACACACTTAGTACATAATTATTTCTTACTTTCTGGGCAAGCTTTTAATAGACCTGACAAGTAGCAACAATAGCTAAATCTTACACAAAGTGGGTGACTGTAGCTGCAAGTCCAAGTTGAAAAGGAAAGAATAGCTACAGAGAAGTCTATCTTACTTCCTGTCATTTAAGTATAGGTTTCCTCCAGATTTACTGTATCTCTGAAGTCAGGAGAGATCACCAGAAAGTCCGCTGAGCTACACAGACCAGGTTTTGAAACCCTAATATTTTTACATATTAATAAAACAGCTTGCTCACTTTTGTTTAATAACCTAATACATCAAAAAGAGATGAACCGTGTTAGTGATTTCCCATGATTTTTCTAGGTCTTCACAATCTCAGAGTAATTTCATTCTGAGCTCACAAGTTTGTAACTTTTAAAGTACAAAGTAATTTTGCTGATCAAATTTTCTTACATTTAGTTGGAAAGTCAGCTAGATTTCAAACCTGTGAATTCATCCACAGATTTCTTCATTAAGACTAATATTTTGAGCCCTTTGGGGTCCCCAGAGCTCACACCTTGCTTTTCAGAGTCCCATCTTGTCATGAAGTTAGATATTATAACAGATGAAAATGGGATTACTTCATTCAGAACTGGTGATGCTATTTCATATACATTTCATATTAAATAATTTAGTTTGGAAGGGATCTCTGGAGGTCAGCTAGTTCAACAAGCCTCCACTTAGCACAACTACAGTAGGTTGATCTGTGTCTTTTCCAAGTCAACTTCTGAGTATCTCAAAGGCTGCGGACTCCACAGTCTCCCCAAATACCTTCCCCAATATTTAAGTATACTCCTGGTGACATTTTTCTTCCTATCCCACCAGAATTTCTTTGATGTAACTTGCAACTGCTGTCTCTTGTCCTTTTGCTATATGCCTCCAAATAGAGTGCTTTGACTTCTCCAATACCCTCAACTTATGCAGCTGAAGACATCAATAAAATCCCCCTTAGTCTTCTCTTAAATAAGGCTGAACAAATTCAGCTCTGTTAGTGTCTCTCCTTGTACATGATGTACTTCAGTCCCCTAATCATCCTGGTAGCTGTCTGCTAGACTTGCCCAGCAAGTCAGTGTCTTCTCCTGTCCTTCAGGAAACAAAACTTGACACAGTGCGCCAAGTGCAATCTCATCAGTGCCAAAAAGAGGCAAAGGATCACTCCGCTTGACCTGATGACTACACTCTTGCTAATACAGCCTATTTGGCCTTATTACCTATTTCTGCAACATCATCTTGCACTTATGAAGGAATAAGGTTGTACTTTTCACAAAATGTCAGCAGATGAACTAAACCCTATTTACAATGCCCACTGGAGGCATCTGTTTGCACTCTGCCTGCTACAAATGTTTTCTCATCAGAGCTCCCACAGGCATACCAATGAGTGTATCCAAGCTGCAGAAGAACAAATCAAAGTACTCACAGAAGTATGCAGCAAGAAAGATCAGCCTTAAGATGAAGACGCTTGTTTCACACTAATGAGTTCACTTATCTGAGGTCTCTCTTGCAACAGCTGTATATATCAAAAGAGAGCTGATTTGTCACATACTAATGTCCAAAATGTAGTAAGGTGTCCCACCTGAACTATAGACTGTTACCAAGCCTCACAGAGCTTTGGAGTGGCCAGTTTTGAGCCAAATCAGATGGACGACCATCACCAAATACTGAACAAAACCTTATGGAGAGACCATGCATGGTACCAATACAGTTAAACTTACCAAAGCCAAAGGACAATTATTCTCAGTCCTGAAAAAGACTGGCTGTATAATTCCACAATGCAAACACATGCTAGATCTCTGTGAGATTTGTAGTTATTTCTCCTTATTTATCAGGCAGGGGTGGTTTACCAAGTTTCACTTACAAGTGATGGCCAATTCAGTGATCAGGGCAAAGAGCTCACAATAAAGAAAGTCACAACTTTGAATGAGTCCTGGGAATAAAGTCAAACTCCAGCAAGTGGGCACTACCTAAACACATTTATGAGCCATGCTTTCTTTTGCTGGAACCAGATGAAAGTTGCATCAATGTACACGATACCAGACATTTTCTTCCATACAACAGCTACAGTAAAAAGCTGCTAAAAGACAAGTGAGCAAGTGGCTGGGGAACCAGAAGCTGAAGCAGAAAACTCTGATTTTAATCTTTCATCAGTAGTAATGGGCTGTAGATCAACAACGACTTCAAGACACCCAGACTGTAATCCCAACAGTGACAGTGACTCTAATGAGTTCAATTCACAGCCCGGCAAGAGCAACAAAGTCCAACTGGCAGCCCAGCAAGAACGGCAGCACAAATCCCAGAAGCAGCTGCTACAGAGACTTGTGAACCCAGGTGCACAGCCCTGGGCACTTGTACATCACAGCCCTTCCCTAGCCAGAGCAAACCATTTCCAGAGGTGTATCTGGCATTACAAATAGCATGTACTGGAATTATTGCTGAGGTTTTCAAATTAGTTGAATGTTTTAAGGTGGAAAGGCCTTAGCAGATGATGCTGCAAACTATGAGCCTCTAAGGCTCTTCACTAAGATAAAGTGGAGATCTCCATGAAAGTGTTCATGGCATTTTTATAAGAGAACTGTCTCTCATCAAGAATGAGGCCATGCATTGAATCTGGAAAGGTTAGATAACGCCTGGATTCAAGAATTAGCTTTACAGATGACAAAGGATTGAAGAGACCTGTTGAGAGTCAGGGCACCAACTACAATGGTAACTAGGAAAGCACAGAGATGAAGAGTTAGATACCAGCTACTTACATTAACAGTTTAAAGAACAAAAGGAGACTAGGGGAAGTAGCTTCTGTTAAAGGAAAATAGCTCTCTGCTTAAGGAGATGCAATCTGTCCCTTTTCTAGGCAATCTCTGCCAAACCACCAAGTTTCATTAATCCTAAAATAAAAGGTCTAAGTCATAGCAAAAGAGAAATTTTCAGTTCATCACGAAACTTCAAAGTTTGATGGGACTAAGTTATTGATTTCACAACTTAGCACATTACTTTATACAGCTCAAAAGGGAGCATGGCTCACGTGAATGGTCATTTAGAAATTATCATGGGAGTTTCTGTCAAGTAGCAAAGGGCTCAAGGATTTTATTCTTTAAGATGCCTCCCAGCCTCTGAGCTTTACCTACTTGCAGCAAGCACGATACTTTTCAGGTATTTGAAATACCCTATGTCACATTTACCGAACACCTCCAGCTTCACTGATTCTCCAGTCTCTGGCACTCCTCTGCAACTTTCAACCATCTCCCAAGACATTCCTTTCATACCAAAAGAAATTACTGTATTTCTTCCATTGGGAGGATTAATAATGTCCATTAAACTTTCCTGTACTCCCAACCACTGAATGTCTTGCTTGCCTCTCCCTCCTCTCTCCCCATTCTTTTCTCAAAATATCAACTTGCTATAAAGTAAAATCCTTCCTCCTGAATAAAGCTTTAGTTTCCTCACTATCCACCCTCAAAAAAACCTACAATTATAAGATGGAATACATTTCCAATACTTTGTATAATCCTGCAGAAATTTTTATGCAAAGGACATCTTTATCCCAAAAGAACTTAGAACAAAATTCCTCTGGTCTAAAACAGAGGTATTAGGAGCTGTGTTTGTGACCACATATGAGGTTTCTACATTCAAAGGACAGCAGATCCTGGAATGGTCTGCATCTATCCACCCATACACACATGTACATATAAATATATAAACAGACATCTACCCTCCCAGGGAGGAGGATGACGTATGTCTAATTTTAAAGTGTTACACTGGTATCATAAATCAAGCAAATACAACCTTAAAATGGCCAAGCCGACAGGAGAGGTAGTCTGACATGCTGTGAGGTAAGCCTGAAATAATGAAGAATCTCACAGTTGCAGAGGATGAGCTTCGTTATTCCCCAGGGCAAATTTTGAAAACGCCTTGTCTGGACCTTTCCAGTCAGGACAGCAGAACTACAAGTCTTAAAATTAAGGCATGCTTTCAAAACATTCTCATTCTGCAGCTATGACTCAAGAATGAATGGAGCTTGAGTTTACCAAAAAGCTAAAATAATTCTTTAACTGGGTAATACAACATCCTGGCAGAATGCAAAAGTCAGTGTCAAGTGTCAAGCCCAGCACTTCATACTAAGCAAAACACAATTTTGATTTTTGGTAGCACAAGCTCAGCCTTTTACACAAGAAATGTGATCTAACCTGAAGTAATCGACCCTGATAGGTGAAAGAGAAATGCCTAGTTTATCTAAGCAGAAAGCCCTAAGGTTATGAAAATCTCTGACAATTTTTGCCCATCACTAACAACTTGGTAAGGAACATGCTTTTTGACAGAGCCTCAAGCTGTTACACAAAAACATTTAAAGATGCAGAACTTTACAAAGAAAAATCTCCTCTAACTCTGGAGATATGCCTATTCCACAAGGCATACAGAGGATAAAAAATACAGATAGTGGGAAAAAAAATTAAGAAAAAAAAAATAAAGAAGACAAAAGGCAAGGGCTGGGCACAGGGAAGAGATAAGAGCAGGTGAAGGGCCTCATAACTCTACCAGTAAGGCAATTATGAGTAGATTACAATTGATTTTCTATCTGTTTGCTAACTTGAAATAACTACAGTTTGAGACCAGAAGATAAAAAAAATGACTGCTTCTTTTTACACTGTCTCACCTCTGCTTTTGTTATATTCTACACTTAGCATGTAATTTAGTGATTAAAATAAAGTATCAATCCTTTCAAGTATAAAAATACAAGTTCATTCAATTATTGGGTTTCTTATTTCAAATGTATGGCAGAAGTATTACATTTACTGTAAATATTTAGCAAGCTTAGATATGGCATTTTAAACATAACTACACCTAATAAGAGGTATAATCACTATACAACAACTTCAGTCCAAGGACAGAAACATTTCAGTCTCTTCATAGAGAAAACTCACTGCAGTCTTTGTACAACATCTGTTTTTCACAGTACCTACCACAAGCCAAAAAACAAAGTGTAATCACCTTGATTGCTAATTAGGCCTCCAGCTAGATGCCCTGGCAACAAACACTATGGAAATGAGTGAACACTGCAACATCTCTTGAATAACTTAAAAAACCTCTTATCCATGACTACCTGGCTACTACATGTAGGACACTGCTCCACAGAACAGCAAAAGCAGGAGAATAATATTTACAGAAGAGGAAAAGGAGAAGTTTTACATCACACATTTTCTACCCCCACTCCTCCTTCCTTACCACTGGTCACCCTCTCTGAAGCACTTCAGTTTCTAAGGATTATTTGAAATACAGACCATGAAGAGATTGATGATTGCAAGCTGCGACTAGCAAAATCCAGATTATGATCTGTTTTATTTAAAAAATAAAGTGGAACCAGGGAAAAAAAACTACACAAAGTTTTTAAAGGCAGATTTTTATATTTTTTTAATTACTATTTCAAGATAGAAGTGATGAATCTGATGTAGAGAATACCAAACAATATTTCATGACTTTCTGTGATGAAAGAAGTCACACATCTCCTTTCTACTGAAAGGGATTGCTTAGCCGTAGCCATTTTTGAGTACAACAAAACCTGACCTGAGCCAAACAAGTTCCTCATTTAATTTCACACTGACTTTGAACTGCATTTTTCACAGCTTGTTTAAAGATTATTTTCAACTGCACGTCAGATGTATAAGATCTCACAAAAGAAAAATCTTATAAGGTTTTCAACTTACCTATGTAAAATTGAACAGTAAGTTTCATCAAATCAAACTGAATCTCCAATCTTTTCAAGCCTCACCGACAACAAGACCAGTTTCCCTCAAAAATATGAACAGCTTTGGAACACCAGTAATGTTTTTAAAGGTTGGTACAACCCAGAGAAGCAGGCAGTGAAATCACTCCAGTAGAGTGTTGCTCACCTCAGCAGTCAGCCTGAAATGCACAATCTACACAGATGAGTCAAGTCTGGATAATCCCTTCATGCTCTGCCAGGCTGGGAGTATGGGGTTTGTTTTTAAATGTCATGCCTTCAATAAACTCCATTTTTCTCCATTTACATTATTAGATGACATTTTTTTAAAGTGTGTTTTGATTTGCAGATGTGTGAAAATGTTGTCAGTGGAGTTCTGTCTATCAGGACCTCATAAACAATAACTTCCTTTTAAAAAGGATTGCAACTGATAGTGTTAATTAGAACACCACGGAGTGACTGCTGTCCTACGGATGTCCAGTGTAGTAATAAAGGTGTAATAACCATGGCAAAGTTTGCAGAGAGATGAAATACCTTGAATTGTTTCAACTACCTCCATTAGGAAAAAAAAGGAAGTTTCTGAATTCTCAAGACTAAAGGGCCTAATTAATAAAAAAGAATGGGGAGCAGGAAGAGAGAAAACAGAAAAATTTTCCTCTACTTCCCTAAAACAGTTGAAAACGTGTTTTATATTGACATAACAAATTCTCTTTAAAATGACAACATGCTTGAACTGAGATCCATTCATGACAGACTACACTCTGCTGAAGTGTAATCTCACCCTGGAGCATCAGCAGATAGAAAATTTATTTCACTAAGATATATCTAATATAATCTTGGAAGAAGTCTTATTGTCAGCTTGCTGGGTAGCTATATGGGCAAATGGTAAGGAGAGAGTGCAAGAGGAAATACCCTCCCAGTTTGAAAACCCAGACATACTTGAATGATTTATTTTCCTTTCAGATCAAAAGACTATGCTACTGCTATCTTAAGTATGTCATTAATTGCATAACCATAAGAGTCACAATTATGAATTATGTCTCTGCTTTGCAAACACAGATCAAGAGGACAAGACACAGTAAACAAGACATTTCAATGCATCTGTTGTTGAAGAAGTGAGGTCTACTGTTCAGCAGGATGGGTTTACTTAACCCAAGTTTCGGCAACACCATTGCTTAAGGGCTGTTTGGCCCTGCCAGAGCTCCCAAAGCAGATCCCGGCGCGGGGTGTCAGCCGGGGCCAGGTCCGGCTGCAGGAGGTGCCGCACAAGCACAGACCAGCGGAGTTTCCTCCCCGGGGCATTACAGAAATCACGTCACCGCTCCACAAATACAACCCCACACGCCCGGCGTCACTCAGACATGCCTGCAGCATTAGGTCCAAAACACACAGGTGACTGAAAATTAATTTTTAAGAGAAACTAGAACTTAAAAGCCAATGCCAGCTCTGAGGACGGTGAAGCCAAATACTTATTACGGTTCTGTTAAACAGAGCAAGCCAACTTACGGAGCCCTTCTCTCGCCCGAAGCGCAAGGAATAAATCTCCACTTTCTCGCAGAATTATTAAAAGAAACCCCACAAAACCAGCCGCAAAAAGGGGACGGCAGGGGAGGGGGAGTACCTGAAGTAACTTTTAAGTTCCTGCAGAGGCTGCCGGCGCCCGCGGGTGCCGGGGCGGTGCTGGGGGCCGGGCAGCGCTGGGGGCCGGGGCACGGCGGCCGGAGCTCCCCGAGGGACGGGGCCTGTCGAGCCGCGGGGCTATGCTGCGGCCCCCCAGGCACACGGGCTGGGGCCGGCTCCGCCCTCCCTGGACGCGCCGCGGCCTCCACCGCCCGCCCGCGTTCCGCCAGGCCCTCGGGGCGGTGCCGGGGGCAGGGCCGGGCCGCGGCCCCGTGCGGACACGGCCGGTGGGCGGAGCGAGGCGGGGCGGGGCGGGGCGGCCCGGCAATTCCGCCCCCCCTCCCCCGCCATCGCCAGAGCCCCCCGCCCGCCTGCCCGCAGCCGCCCAGCAAGGTCGGCTTCACCTCCCTCAGCGCCGCCGGAGGTGCCCCGGCGGCCGCACCCTCCCTCCCTGCCTCCCTGCCGCGGATTCCCGAAGGCCGCCGTGGTGACCCCTCCCGGAACACCGCAACGTTACCGGGGATGGCTGGGCGGCTGCTCCTCGGGCCCGGCGCGGGTCCCGCCGCCATGGGAGAGCGGCTCCGGCTGCCCCGGGCCCCGCCGCCCCGGCTGCGCCTTGCCGAGGATACCCAGCTCTGTCTGTCTGTGGCAGAGTCGGGGGAGACCTGAATTCCCGTCCCGTGTGCTAATTACGAGATGTTTCCTCCCACCCCGCAGTTACTTTCATGCAGATGAAGTAATCTACCTCTCACCATCCCACCCTGCCTTCTGTGCTCCTGCCGAGGCGGCTGAGCGCCAGGAGCTGCTCAGAAGATATGAATGAAAGTCTGGTGGTGTGATTACAGCTTGGAGCTGACGGAGCGTATCGTATACAGGATAACACATACCGCTATTGCTACTCACAGGCTGCAAGTGTGGATATACATATATATATATATATATATATATATATACACACACACATATATGTAACTGTTACCCACTCCTGTTCTACTACTGGAGCTTATAAAAACTTCTTTTGGTACCCAGCAGAAAATGGGCTGAATTTTTTACATTTTGCATCCAATTTACGCAAATCCTGCACAGAAATAGGAGCCTGAAGAGCCACTTTGCAGGGGTTATTTTTTTCCAGAAAATGTGATAAATTTCCCTGGACAAAGCATCATGGAGGCACAGGGTTACATTGCTTTCCTATATATGTTTCCATAAACCCTCCATCTTAGAGCCAATATAGTCTGTAGAATGATGGCACAATTTTTTTTCATTTGATTTATTTTTTACAAGGTCTGTGGAATTTTTCAGTGTGTCTCATCCCTTTGCTAAGCACAAGTTTGGAGGGTTCAGTTCACAGTGCAGGAGGCTTCCTCTCTCCCCTGGTTAGTTACTTAGGTGTGCAGAAGGAATTTGAGGCCTCTACTTAAAAAAATAAATAAAATGCATGTTCCCCCAGTTCCACATGCTGATGCTTTTTCAGAGCCAGAGTGGTGTCCAAATGTGACTATGAATATTACTTTAGTAAAGGAAATTAGTGAAAGCAAGACTGAAGGATTAGACACTTGCAGTGCTATCTTGCTGCTTATTATGGAAGCCTTTGCTGGTGATTGAGGAGCATATGAGTCAGTTAAAAGCACTGCAGTGCTGGAGAAAATTATTCTCAATTATCAGAATAAGAAAGAACAGAATAATACGGAATTTTGAAACTACTTAAAGTCACAAGAGTTTCACATTATCTTTTTTTCTTGGTATACCATAGTTCCTGATGAGTTTGTCTAAGGGATCTTTTTGACCTCATCTGTTTTGAAGAGACTGCAATTCTGTAAACCTGCAGTATCTTATGAATGATTAAAACATGCCACCCATAAGCATGAGTTACACCTACTCAAATGTGAGGTTTACTCAAAACGAAGTGAGCTGCTTGATGTCATTGCACTGCTCACTGGTAAGGCCTCATTTCCTCCCTGTTGCCTTAGGAAGCAATGTACTTCCCAGTTGAAATAGACACTTGGGAGTCAGAATCCAGGATTTTTATGTCAAAATCCTTCTGTTGGAAGAAGGGATTGCAAGTGTTAAAAGACTTTCTCAGGGTAGGACAAGCAGGGGCTGGGGATTCATATGCCTTCAGAACTTCCCACATCTCTCTCTTTCTTCCCCATTGTATGTCCCCAGTCATTCCCACATCACTGTTCTTCAGATTTTGGTGAAGCTCAGGATTTCCATAGCTTCTTGGGGACTTTCACGTGTTTCACAACATCTTCCTGGTCAGCTAATGGAAGAAAAAGTTGTTGTTAGTAAATTAGAACACACCAGGGGTTAATCACTACTTAAAAGCTATAAATGGGACCTGCCGCCCTGGTTAGAAACCAGAACTTCCTCTGTTTCCAGAATCTGTATTGGCATAACTGCAATATAATAATGCAGAATAGCAAAAGTTTCTAAATAATACTTTTTCTGTAAAGTCTCCTATACAGTTAACTCTGAATTCCCTTCTGTTTTTTTTATGAATCTCAGTCAAGTCAAACTTTCTTTAGCAGCTTTGCATCAATTATCTTTTTTAGTGTAAAAAATGCACATTCATCTTTCCAAATTTCTTTACCTTCTCAATTATGCTGTGCATTTAATCTGCCATTTCATCTCTCCCCTTATGAGCAACAGCTGTTTTCCAGGACTTGAATATTTTCTGCTTCTGACATAGAGAATACCCCTTTAATTCCTTCAGTTGTCCAGAGGACTGCCCACCTCCTGTGATTGAACATACTTTTCACCCTCTTAGTCTAGGGAACCTTTATTTTGTGCCTCTGTCCACAACAACCAGCTTCTTAGATAAACCTTCTCAAACTCTCTTGATCCAGCTTGTGCTTGAGATTATCAGATGTGCCAGAGCAGATAATAGATTTCAGCAGAATGTCATAGTATTAGTACCTGTTGCTTTTGTCTTCTTAAATAACTGCTGTTTTACTTGAAGGTCTTGAACATTAAGACCATTTCTTGCTGAATTTCTGCTTCAGTCATTTATATACCTTTTACAGGTAGACGCTTGTCCTCTTCTTCCTTTTAACCGCAGTTATGATCCTTGGTTGTAAACTCACAACCTTGAAATGTCTAGATGATTTGCCAGCTCTTTGCTTAGCCCTTACCTAGCATTATTTTACCTTTTCAGCCATCACACTTTGTCCAGATACTTTTTCATCTGAGAGTCTTGTGCAGCTTCTGCCATTACTTGCATAGAAAAGCCTGCATACTTCTATGACAAAGCTGCTACAACAATGTCCATTTGATTAATTTATGTTACCACAGCAACCGAGTCACACAGAAATGTAGTGTTCCATTGTTTGGTATTGCACCTTGGTATTCTGTTGAAAAACTAGGGAAATGTAGCATGTGTGGAGCTGCTAATGGAGCTGGGGCTTAATTAGGTAGATACCTGTACCTATCGAGTAGGTATCGACGGCTGGTGTCAAAATGGGTTTACCAGCAGGGATCCTCTAGGAATCTAAATCCAGTTCTGTTAAGTTCTGTGAGGAATTGCAGGCATGCTGGAGGAGAAGATTAGGACCTTGACATTTAGTAAACTGGTCTAGAAAACATAAGGCACAGGCTGGGGGCACAAAAGCCAGCTGCTGAGCCTGGGCAGGTATAACAAATTGCACAAATTCAGGAAAGGAACAATTGATTGGTGAAAAAGTAATCTACCAGAAAGGAACATGTAGTCTACCAAGAGTCATTAACTGAACATGAGCCAGCAATGTGTTTTCATGGCAAAAGTAGTAAACATTCCAGGAAGATGTATGTGTGGGAAGCAATCTGTGGGCTCTATGCAGTATTTGTAGGACATCAGTGGAAGGACTAATTTTGTACACCATAGCTCAAGAAGTATGTGAACCATCAGGAGTCAGGGCAGGTGGCAACAAGGATGAATATGGGATTGGGAAGACTGAAGGAGCTGGAGTTGTTCAGGCTAAAGAAAAGAAGGCAGAAGACAGACATGCTAAGAGTCTTCATATACTTAAAAGGCCATTGTAAAGAAAAGGGGAGTAATCTATTCTTGGTAGGTAGGGTAAGGTGTAATTTACTTAAATTGCATCAAGGAGGAAAAGCTTTTCTAATGGTAACATTAGTGAGGCACAGCTTTATATCACAGAGGGTATAATAGTGTCTCTGTTACTGGATGTCTTTTAGTACGTCCTGGACAAATAGTAGGTACTATTGATCTGGCATTGAAATTGGAGGATGGACTATGTGACTAATCAAGGTCTGTTACAGACCTATTTTTCTATGATTACATATAATCTGAGGCTTCTCATTTATCATAATTTCTTTATCCAGTCCCATTGTACATTCTGTTTTCTTTTCAAGTCAGATCCCTTGTCATTCCTGGGTTCTTTGAAGGACAAAAAAGTGTTTTGTCCCATTTTTCTCTGTGTGTAGTCAAAGACCAAAGCCTTTCTCATTTTTTCTGGCAGCCCACAACAGACACAGACTGAGTTGTACTGCATTTGACTGCTGAGATAACTATTACCATTACACATGAGTCAAACATGCAATAAAAACTATTTAAATGACAGTTGTCAATCTATTCAGACATATTCTACATAAAATATACATAATGATAACATAAATCTGAGATTTTAGTTGTATATTAGACAAAATTACTCAATTCATAAAATGTTACTGTATTTGAGACCTACCCAATGCACATAATCCCAAATTCTCTGATCTTCAATGCCAGGAACCAATAGAAGTTTTTAATGTGAATTAAAACTGCGGTACTTATTTTTTAGGAATGATTTGGTTTTGCAAAGTCTTGTATATTTAAGAAAACCCCATCCACTTCTACATTTCCATTTAAAATAAATGGCTTATATGAGGAACAATTGGCATTTATTTTCTTGGCACGTCTGATTAACAGGCAGCATTTCTGAAAGGTTTTCTGAAGTATTTTTTTTTTCCCAACCATTTTATCTATTCTAATTAGGTTATTAGTTCTTTCTACAAACTTTTACTGTTGTTATGGCCTTAAATCAGTATGTCTGTAAGAGAAGACCTATACAGACTTTGGGCACCCTTGAATAAAGAGCTATTGCAATAATTGCCAATGCTGAATACATTGTTTGCTGAGCTTTTAAAGAGAATGTACATCAGGAGTTTAAACCTACTCTTTCTCCTCTTAAGGACAACTTTGGCAAACTGTACAGTCATTTTATCCTTTCTGAAAATGATTTTTTTCCTGTAATGATTTCTTATTAAAGATTAATAGTGTAGTTTTTTACACAGAACATGTATTGCCCATTTACCCATGCCAACCAACATGTTTGTATGCGATGGGGAAGAAGAGGCAGGGCACAAAGGAGCAAACTACAGTATTGGATTTCTCAGGGTCATAAAAACTAAAATCTCACAGTGAAGAACTATCTACTTTGTGTGAGGTGAAGGATACTGGAATTATAATGAAAATGCCAGTGCACAGCTGTGGCTGAAGGAAATACATACTAAGAAAAGAATAGGAAACATAAAGCATCATTATGCCACTGTTTATGGTACTTCAGTTTTTAATGCCCCAAGCAGCTCTTTTTCTTCATATATCAAAACAGATACAGTAGATCTAGAAAAGAGTAATCTGAATGATCAGGGATATGGGACCACTTTTCCATGAGGTGTGGCTGAATAGACAGATTCTTTAGCCTGGTAAGGACACAGCCAAGAGAGGGTATGAGAGGGATCTGTAAATCATGAATGTCATAAACCCCATGAATGGAGTACCTGTCTTTCTTAATATAGGAGTTGGGGAGTATTGGATAAAATTGTCAGATGTCAGTTTTCAGAGAGTCAAAAATGAGAAATTCACTGAAATTATCTATGTTCAGAAAGAAAGTGGATATGTTCATGGAAAAAACATTCCATCTAGAGCTGTTAAAAGCTAAAGTGTAGAGATCTCTATTTCAGCAAGTCCCTAGGACAGCCCCAAGTTCCAGCCCGGTTGGAGCCTGTTTAATTCTTGTGTTTGGCAGAAGATGCTTTCAGCTGGTCACTGTCAGAGAGAGATCCTGGGCTGGACAGAGACACGTGTCCCAGTGTGAGCATTCTTACCTTGTTGTTTATTTGCCTGCTGACTGAGAAGTCTCTGGCACCCTTTGACCTGTATGGGTCTGTGCTTCTGCAGCCTTACAGCACTGTGAGGGGTGCAGCCTGGGAAGTGATCAAAAGAATAAACAGGAGACGGAAATCTGCCCTTGATAAGTAATTTTTTTTTCAAGTTAAAAATAAAAAAAAAAAAAGACTGCCTCCCACATCCTTGGACACAGTCAAGCATGGGCAGATGCCTGATGCCATTATCACCTTCTCCTGCACCATGATAAAGCCAAGCAAAATCCTAAGGCACTTTAAGGCCACAAAAGGAGTCAATAATGCTGGGGGAAGAAGTAAAGAAATTCCCTTGCTGTTGCCTGCCAGAGAGTGAATCAAATGGATGCAAACCTCCTTTCTGCAGCTGGAAGACATCACTTGGGGCATCCCTGAAGCAGGTCAGGGCAGGGGTCATGTTCACTGTTCTCAAAATTTCCAGAGCATCAGCAGGAAGGAGAATTATCCATTGTCAACATATCCAGAGGTATGATTGAAAACTAACATGGGAATCTTCTTTGCTGCAGAACACAAGAAAGCATGAATTTGATGTTTGAAAAAGTCTGACTGACAGGAATATTAAACAGCCTTTCAATTAGCACTATGCATATGTGTTGGCTTCTGGAGACCGGGAAGGGTAGAAGCCTCATCAAGCAGCAGCCTATTGGAAAACTGAGATAATGTACTGCCAGAGTAAGAAGGTCAGTGTTGAGGGATTCTTCACATCTGGGATCCCCTTTAGGCTGTGGAGAACACTGGTAGAGGGCAAACCCCAATGGTAACTTAAAAAGCCCAATTTTGTCCCTGTTTAGGAATGTCTTTACCCCATATATTCATCTATTGTGACTGCCGTGCTGTGGTTTAGTGAGTAAAGAGAGAAGCATATGGGAGTGTAAAATGCCTTCATCCCATGTATTTACTATTGCTTATTTGTATATTGAAGCAATGGAAATTTAAACAAAATAGCATTTCAAATTTTGAGTCAAAAACCTTAAAACATTGAGCACTTTGGAATTCGTACCTTTAAAAGATTTGTTTGTTAAGTAAATAATTTGTGTTTCCATTTTTAGTTGTGTTTTTGATTTCTGGATTAGGAAGAAACTTTCACTCTGAAATTTCCTTTAGTTTATGTGAAAATATTTTAGATGCGGAAAATTCAAATGAAAGAGCACTTGGGTGACAATTTTCAGTTACCCAAATGTTTTATTTTCTTCACAGCTGGCAAAAATTGGCAGAACATTACAGAGGAACCAGCTCTTTTCTGTTCTTCTGCAGCCAATATGACGTGTAGTCATATTCTGCTGTTTCACTTGACAGTATTTTTTATTATAAGTTTTATAGCTCGGTACTGTGGGCAGTCGGTACTTTTGTAAGGTGAAGTGATACCATTTTGATTTCCTTCATTTTGGAGAAGTTTGATCCTACTGATGCGCAAAAAAAAAAAATCAATACTTGTGCTTTTTTTCCCTTGGAGGGGGACCGGTGTTATTTGGTATATAGTTCTGTTTCATGATGGCTCAGAAGTGAACACAACAGTTACCACAAATGAATAAAATTACTTTGGTTGCAGTGAGAATTCACTGTCCAATTTGTCCAAAATCTGTTAACAACATGCTACCATTTTCTTAGTGGTTTTGCATATCATTAAGGAGATAGTAGTAATATCTTCTCTCCCAATGACTGCTGTTCTTTATACCTCATCTCCTTGGAGATGAGAATCTCTACTTTCTTTATTCCTTCCATATATACAATTTTTCTGCTCTCTTTTTTTTGAGCAAAGTCCTGAAAGCAATCAAGCACTGAATAGGTTCAGTATTTATTTGTTCATTCTATTTGAGATAGAAATGCTATGATAGTTGGGACTGAGCACCCACGTTCTTTGTTTCACTTTGGTTTCTTTACCAATTTTTGAACCAACAGAACAGTTTCCAGTTTCCTGTCTGTAGTTTAGTTGTGAGGCAATAATGACTTTAGACACTCATCTTCACTCTGCTCCAGTCTTTGAGTCCCTTGGAGCTTATTCCCCCCATTCCTGGCCGCCTTTGTATATCCTTTACTGTGAGGGTGGTGACTCACTGGAACAGGTTGCCCTGAGAAGTTGTGGATGCCCCAGACCTGAAAGGGTTTGAGATCATGTTCAATGAAACTCTGAGCAAACTTGGCTAGTGAAACTAGTCCCTGTCCATGGTAGGTGGGTTGGAACGAGATGATCTTTAAGGTCCCTTCCAACCGAAACCATTCTATGATTTTATGATTAAAAGCAGAATCATAGAAGTCATAGAAATAGTATGAGAAGAGACATTATTTGACCTATCGTTATACTGCACAACAGGAGATCATCTCCATGTAAATTAGTTCTGAATGTGTTTGTTCTACTTCTTGAGAATGCTTGTTGATGGAGACACCATATACTTTGGAGGCAAAATTCTTCAGTACTGAGTGGTCTGTGCTGTTTAATTTCTGTACTGTTTATTTACTGAATAATTTCCCTGGGAAATGACTTTCAAATAATCTTCATGGGATTAAATCTCTAATTGTACAGGTCTACAGGTATATATCTACCAAAACTATAGGTTTCTAAGTTTCTGCTAGAAGAAGTGGAGATCCGGATCTTCCTTCAGTTACTTACAGATAGGTGTTTAGAGCTGTCTGAGCTGGAAAGTACACCCCTAATATCTAACCTATAATGAAAGCAGTTTTGCTCTGTGTTAAGGGTTTAAGGTGGCAGAATTTTCCCTTTCCCTCACCCGCCTGGACTGGGAGTGAAGCCTGGAGCGGAGGGGAGGGGGGAGCTTCCGGGGGAGGGAGGAAG
>JAWWEU010000001.1:44118794-44137434 GCA_035583155.1 Acropternis orthonyx | reverse complement strand
CTTGGTGTGATTAATCGTGTGGAGTCCTCTGTTCTATTAGCCCCCAGATATCTTAGTTTTCTTTTTCAAACTAAGACGCTCTGTCTCATCCATAGGACAAGGATGGAGTGCAATTTATTCCTTTCCTTTTTGTTGTACCCTTTACCCTTATTTTTAATGTTGCTTCTTATCTTCTAAAGGCTAAACCAGTCACTATTTCTTTAAACACTGTTTATTCTGAACTCATCCTTTTTGTTCCTCTTTTGACTCCTTTCAGCTGGTTCATGTAGTTCTCGTAATAAGGAACTTGAAAGTAAGCACATGGTGGAAGAGAGACTGCATGGCATTAAGCATACTCTGCATGAACCTCAGCTTATCTTTCAGGACAGTGGGTGGGGAACCTCATCAGAGGACAAGCTCTCTTCCATTACATCACCATTGAAGAAAAAGCAGTATGTGCAGCTCTGAATTCCTCGCTTCAGGGTGTACTTACTGTAAAGCTGAGCGCTGGACACCAGTGAACCACAAGGCCTGTAGAAGAGTATCAAAATCAGCAAGCATCACATCAGCAAAAGAGTGCTGACTGTTTCTTGTTGGTTTTTGTCTGCAGTGCTTTAAAAAAGACACTTGGAAAAACAAGATGCCAGAAGTGCTCTTTTGTTATCTCTATTACAAGTTTAAGAAGGTATTTCCTTCATTATTGACGTTGTGGAGTAAATTTTCAAGTTAACATGTGAAGGAGGAATACTGAGAGGATTTTTGGCATATATCTAAAAAGCAAGTTGATCTAAAAATATGTTCCATTGTAGTTCAGTGTTCAGAAATATTACTCTTTTCAGTTCTATTTTTATAAACAGCTTAAATAATAGTTCCTTAAAAAAATTCCTTATTACTATAGTACATCTTTTGATGGAGGATAATTGTTTCTGAATCTTCTAGTTGTTCATCTGTCAATCAATCTATATGAAAGTCAGAACAGTTTTGTGAGGATAACAGAACAAACTTCAAGTAGAATGAATTGTCTGAGGTCAGAGGAAATAAAAAGAAAATACAAGGGACCAGACTTGTGTTAGGACTGTGGAAGAATGTGTGAGTATTTGCAGAGTGTTTGTGGCAAATCCATACCACTTTGATCACACCTTGATTTTAATAGTATTATGATACTAGTAATGACCATAATGCACATATAACCTTGGATTCTGAATTTTACAGTACTATCATTGGTTTAGAGAAACTGTCACAGTTTCAAACGAAGACTGAAGATAGAAAATTTACTTCATGTGCTGTTGCCAGTGTTTGTTCATCTAGAAAGAGTAGGGTTTATTCTGTATAGCAGAAGATTTGTTATTGTTTGGCACACTGTTGTGGGGTGAAATCTCACCATCTAATTCAAAGTTGAGGTGTGAAAATATTGACAGCTTAAATAGGCATAATTGTCTCTGACTGGATGTTTTGGTATGTCCTATTTCAGAATTTGGTACTTCATTGGCCTGATTGCTCTGTGTGCAATTTGTCAAAATTACTAATGCAAAAAATTATTCGTAAGGGTGGCATCTTAGGCAGAGGTAAAAAGACAATTTAGAAATCCTTTCCTAACCCAAATATACTTGCCCCATGTTAGATCTGCCCTAAAATCAATGATTAATCTTCTAAATGTCTTGAAGTCCCCAGTTTTCCTGGATGTCACTGTCTATAGAATATATTAACTACAATATATTTTGATAACCTCACTGGTTCAAATAAAAAATAATACTGCAATTGTTTATTACAATCCAGAATTAAATTAGCACAGGTCTAGAGGAATGTACTTAATGCCGTATCGAAAGCTGCTCCTCTGAAAACCCCCAGCATGTGGGTTTTCAGTAAATGAGGACATTTGGTGAAGTTTCAGCTTTCACAGATGAAAGGTAAGAAAGATTTACATTTATACATAAACATGCACAGCATGGGGGAGTCTCATCTGCACACAGCTTGCAGCAACTGTTCACATGAAAATGAGCACTTCTTAGGGGCACTATTCTGGGAAGTGCTGAGAGTCCATGCTGCTCACTGTGCCAGTGGCCCCAAGAACAGCACATCTTAGATGTCTGCCACAACACGGTCTGGCTAACAAGTGTATCCTCAGCTTCAAAGGGTTGTGGACTTCAACGAATTATTTATTGATCACAACATGAAAGAGCTCAGCAGCTAGTGGTGGAGGTTCCACCATACACAAGAAACATCCAGACTGTGTCCTAGAGAGTGACACGGGTTGGTAATGAAACAACTTTATTGCAATTACTAACCCAGCAGGAGGTGGAGAGATGGGAAGAGTCTGGGCTTTGTATCTGCCTTGGTACCAGAGCACTTGTGTTTCTGCTTTTAATGAAATGGTGATTGATTTGGGACAGGCTTCTGTTGCAAAATTCTCAGTGGATTTGTCTTAGTAGAGGTGAATCTGCCTTGACGTTTTTCGAGGGGATAAGCACAGAGTTACTCTGTTGCTGGGATAGATGGGAAAAAGGGTGTTCCAGATTCATGTGATGCTGTAGGATCCTCTTATTGGGGATGGCAGGGAGTTTTTTGATGGCAACATTAAACACCTTTGATTTTAGCTCATGTCCATTGGTGAATTTTGCCCCTGCTAACAGTCCTGCTTCATGGGTGCGTTCAGGGCTCTGACACCTAGGTGTTTGGGTTGTGGTTTATGTTGACTTTGAATCCTTGGGCAATTTTTGGTTGGCAAAGAACCAAATTGTGCCTGTTGGTTGAGCAGAAAAATGAATCCCTGTCAGGGAAAAACACAAATCCCCAGGCTGCTTCTTAGAGCCATAACCTGTTAGAGACAGAACTAGATGTTCCTGGGACAATCTAATGTCATGTTAGAGCGAACCAAGAGAATACTAAAAAGAAATCACAAGGCTACTGTCTTTGCCTCACAGAATCAGCTGGGTTGGAAAAGACCTTGGAGATCATCGAGTCCAACCTTTGACCTAACACCACTTTGTCAACTAGACCATGGCACCTTAGGCCTCTTTGTATGCTTCTCCAAGTGTGTTGCTGAAGGCTACAGTTGCAGAAGGATGATACTCTAGTAATGGTTTGCATGAGGTTAAGTTTGCATCCTGTTACCTGAACAGAACATGCAGCAAGCCTGAACAAAACTTACTGTTCTTGCCTCATTTTCTGTTAAAACATTTTCAGATAATCGTCTAGAATTACTGCGTGTATATTTGCATCACATTTAATCAAGTGTGATTAATCTGCCATTTTTTCACAGGTGACAATTTCTGTATTAGAAAAATGCCAGGTACTTACCTTAGACGTCACAACAATTCTTCTCATATCAGTCCTTATTTTGAGTATTAATTAAATTTGATTGAAATGATGTCATACCCTGGGATTAACATTCTTTTTATTTGAGACTAGATAAATAGTTCTGTCTTTAATGTGATATATTCTTGGGCTGAGTGAGAGTTATGTATCTGGAAGAAGGTTAAAGTTTAAAACAAGTAGATATACAGCCTTCTGCTCAATTGCTTCTCATCCATATAGGGCAAAAATTTGTAAAGGTGAAGACCATGTCTTCACTGTAGCTAAGAGTAGGGTGTCTGAGCAGGTTTAAAACTAGAGTGCTTAAGTACCACTGGCAGATTCAATGTGTCCCCTGTGAGCTGTGTAACCTGGTGGCATGACTTTGGGGAAATTCTAGTGACTTGGAGTTTCCCCACTGCTCTGTTGCATGCCACTGACTTTCAGTGTCAGTCAGACTGCTCACACGTGTTTCTCATCTCACTCCTAGATATCTGGACTATCTACTAGACCTCCAAGGAATCTGACAGGGAATCTGTTGTCTTGAAGATCACCCCTAATTCTGGTGTATTTTAGTCTCTACTTTTTCAATTACCCTAAAATAACACAGAAGTAAATGAGGTTTTTTTCTTTTTGTTCACCTACAAAGTTTTCAAGTTGCTCACTGACTCAAGTTCTTCAGTGAGTCTCACCCTCATATTTTCTTGTCTTGAAATGGATTCTGATATGGGTTCAAACTTATGTCACTGTTTTTCTCCAGAAACCTTCAAGGAAGAGTTCAAGGAAGCCCTCAATTGACCTTCTGTAAAGCTCTTTGTGGACTTTTGCAGTACAGTTTATAACTATTAAAGGTAGTCCCTGAAAATGAAATTTTATGTGAACATATTATTTGAATATCCCATCTGAGACAGAATGTTTATGTTTATAAAGAGGTGAAAAATGTAAGTCACTACTGGTGCTTTATAGATAATACTATGAAGCAACCAAAATTAATCTGGAAGCAATAACATATTGGTGCGAATGACTCCTCTCTTTTGCTGTGGTCCCCCAGGTGAGGCTTTCTGCCAGTGGAATACCATGATGTGTGCTAGAAAGTTGATAAACACCCTGACAATTAGTTCAGTAGTGTTGGCAACGCCACTGGTCATTGCACATGACATAGCATTTTACACTGAGGTTTTGCTGTCACAAAACCTTTACTTTGGAGGTGCCCAGATCAGCTGAGAGAGTGGGTTTGTGGTGCAGCTTCTCACTCTTTGTTCCTGGCCTGATGGCACTCATACTTCACTGCTCTGTGGTGGGGGATGGGGAGAAAACTGAGCTTTTTGGTAGTTTTGGCTTTTTTTTTTTTTTTTTTTTTAATTCCATTATTGTAAGCTGGTGCTGGAGTAAAGATACCTTCCATGTGCTCATGTATTTTTAAGACTTCCAGCTATTGCTTGCAGGAGGTTTTATACACCCATACACACACACACACACACACACACACACACACACAAATTTAAATTTAAATTCAAATTTAAATGCTTTCTGCATTTTCATCTGTGAACTCCTAACTTTATTCATGGAGTAGCAATCAAATGAGTATGTTTTAAAATGTCTTTTTTTCCCCCTTCACTGGGCCCTGACAACCTTGTAGTATCAGGGAGGGTGGCATTAATAAGCCATACTGTGTGATGTTCTGCACCTGTTGCTTGTGCTATTTTTTACTTTTGATTATCAAGAAGTGCAGTACTTAACAGATATCTTGAAAAGTTGTTTAACCTTGCCAGGTTTTTCTTCCTCTTTGATGAATGTGATTTCACCAGGAAAGATTTTGATAGAGCGTTATTTCCCCCCTCTGCTCAGCAATTTTATGCCAGGCTTTATGAAATGCTGATCTGTTTTCTGTCCAGAGAAAGCATTGAATGATGGTATTAACATTTAAGGGGAAAATGATTGATCAGAGGAGACACACTAGTGGCTACGGGAAGAGCTCTGTTCACTGCAGATGCAACTGCTAATGGGTTTTGCATTAAACTAATACAAGGTTGTCACAGGCTTGTTGCAGCACTTGCAAATCAGCCAGGGTCATGTTTCTGTTAATTCTCCTCGAACACTCTTTGCAGAAAACTGTTGCTATAACCTGTCAGATGGTGCTGATCACAGGAGCTCCGATGTGTGTCGCTTTTAGATAAACTGTCCTCAACTCCTGTCACTTTTGGTGGCATTGCTGTTTGCAAGTGACCGCTCCAAGCAGTCACTGCACAGTTTCTGCTACCTGGCTCCATCTCCAGCTCTGGCTGGGAAGTGGGTACTCCCAAGGGGCAGCTCAGGGTGCTCAGAATGACTGTCCCACCATCACCTCCATTTGTGCCAAATGTGTAGAACACTTCCCATATTGTTTTGACCTGGGCTAGCTGTTGCTGTGTCAGACAAAGCCTGGTTTAGCACAGTCCTAGGACTATTAGGGACATTGTTTACTGGTGTGCTTGGCAATGCTTAGTGGACTTGATGATCTTAATGGTGTTTTCCAACCTAAATGATTCTATGATTCTATAATTCTGCTCCCTGCAGGCAGTTTGGATAAGACAACGCTGTTTGCATGGATGGAGGAGAATAACTGCATGGACATAGACCATGCTGAGCCAGTTGGTCAGATGAGAGTCCCTAATCTGTTTTATTTACTTGTACACATGTGCTGTAATGGATAGTCTCACTATCTGTATTTTAATTATTTCTCTGTCATATGAGTTTAGAAAATATTACAGAAGTGCTATGAGATAAAGCATATATTGAGAAAAGACTATGAGATCCTCAGGAAGTGTGGCTACTGGGACTACTTAAGCACTGTTGGTTAACTGGAGCATGGTATTTAATGAATCTCTGCCATTTCTTTTCCTATTTTAATGTTGTTCCATACTCAGCATAAATGACATGTGAAAAGCATTGAGAAGTGAATATAAGCCATCCTCTCCAAAGTAAATGACAGGAGCAAAATAGCCATGTCATCAAGGGCATTTATTACTCTACTGCAAAGCATGTCAATGTTTCAGTTGCTGCAGGAGTAAGACTCTTGTTCCTTTCCATTGTTACTCTGTTACTCTGTCTGACATAAGAAAAAGCATTTATAAGGCCCTCTTAAAAAATTAGACAGTGTACTACCATCCAAAAAGCAGCTCTCTCTGCATACAAGGAGTCCTTTCGGTCTCTCCTGCAGTACTTTAGGCACATAGCCTGACTTGAAGAGTACAGTGTGCTTCTCCATCCCTGCTGACCCAAAAGCTGTCACTGATCATATAGCCATAGCCTGAACTGTGATGTGCCACATGCCATAGCTCTTACCTAGGTCTCAGCCAGCTTAAAACCCACAAAACCTCATTGTGCCAAGGGACAACATGTTTGCTTTGGGACTGTGTTCTGCTTTGTATTGTCTGCCCTCCCAGTACAGTGCCTGGTCCATGGACAATATGCCTTGGAAGTCCTTTATGACCCTAGCCTGAGCCTCCTGGGCCCCTGCTGCTCCTGGGGTAGTGTGTGATGGAAGATGATGTCCTCTTCTGAAGGACGTTCTGGACTTGTTCCATAGCCACGCAAACTCCAGCTCCGTCAAGGTCAAAGGCAATGCCATGCTCTGAGAGGAATATTTGGAGCCCTGAGTGTGCCAGAACTCATTTAGTATCAGAGGAACTCATACTAGCAGCTAAATAAATACCAAACTGCAGACTCACAAACATGGAAAGCCCTTCCAAGCTGAGCTTTCAGTTAGAAATCACTGTTCCAAAAATATCCATCTGGTTTGTCCCATGGGTCACCCTAGCTATCTACTGTATTAATGAGACCAGGAATCACTTTCTCTTCCAAGTGAAAATATGTGTCAAGCATAAGCATCCTTTCCAAGGTAGAGGGCCAGGCCGAATATTTTCTTTCCAAAGTAAAGGTCAGATGTGCCAGCAGAGAATTGCAGCAGCCAGAGCAAGATGCCACCAATCAGATATTTGAAGCATCTTGGCTCAGGGTGAAGCATGGGATGGGGGAACAGGGATCTGAAGTCCTTATCTCTCCTGTCCCTCAAGATGTCATGGCCCTGAGCTCCAGCACTCTGTGTGCTATGTGTGCTCTGCCTGTCAGTTTCCATGGTCTCTGTGCAGCAGGTGGCTCATCCCTCATACTCAGCAGGGTCTAGCTGGTAGTAGCCCTTTTAAAGTGAGTGTTTTGAAGGGCAGCAACTCAAGGGAGGTGGGGTGGGGTTAAGAATTGTAACGATGTTTGCAAAATTACCAGAATCAGTTATTGAAAAGTGGTGACTCAGATTCCCACACTCCACAACCCCACCCTCAACTCCAAGTTGCTGCTTTTTTCTTTAAAACACTGATTTATTTTTTCTTCTGGCCCTCCCTCCCCACCACCTGCTTATGACTCTATTTCTCCACAACCAGAGTTAGAAATGGGATTAATTTGCACTAAAGGCCAAGCTCCTTACATGACTGTTGGCACTGGACTTTGAGCTGAAATGGCAGGAGTTCAGATAATAGCCTGGAAGCTGAAACCAGGGACTTCAGCCACAACTCAGGGTGGAGAGTCCACTCCCAGACCTTAGACAAGTTCAGAGGGCAGAGGGAAAAGGCAAAAACAGGCAGTAAAGTATATTTTGGTAGGGTCAGATGAGCAGGGCTGAGGATGAGGGATTCAAGGAGCAATTTTGTAGTTCTGTGCAAATCTGAGGAGGCATTAAGGAGCATCATCAAGGTGTTTGTGATATCTCTGCCTTCCTGACTCACTAATGGGATTGCCTATGGCAAGTGCTCATGTAACTTTAATATTGGTCCAGGACTGGGATTTTTTACCCTGAGAGTAATTAAGATGCACAGAAAAATATGCTCTTCATTATGTCTTTGTTGATGACTGCCTGTTCCAGACATTTTGGCTTGTATATGTCAGGATTAGACCTGCTGTTAGCTGGGGTCCTGCATGGGCTTGCTCTGAGTCAATTTTATGGACAGCATCCTGCTAGCTAGAACTGAAAGACCATTCAGATAAACTCAAAATGAATTTAGGAGAGTGCAGTGCCTTGAAGGGGACACTGGTTGGGGCCAAAGATGTCAGGATGTTTCTTTTCCAGTAGCTATGTTAGTACATAAAACCATTGCTCATCACTCATCTTCTGCAAAATATATCCCTTAAATATGTCAAAAATTGGTACGTACAATAAAATTTTTAAAAATTGCACTATCATTTATTATTCATTTAAGTTTTTTGGCTAAAAGGATTGTGAAAAAGAAATGGAAAACGGGTGAGCCTTAAAAATGGAATACAAATATTTTTTCCCCTGTTACAAAACGTAGCTTTTCCATTAGCTGAACTCCTCTCCCGGTGGGTCAATTCCAGTAGCAGGGCTGAACTCCCCTTGCATTTAACACCTCTGAATGGTCCCGTGGTCATTACTTGCAGTGATACCCAGAACTAATTTATAGAAACAATCGGCAAGAGGGGAAATGCAGTCTGAACATTTTGTCCTTGAAATTATGGGCACAAAGTTAATAACATAGCTAAAACCCTAATTAATGTTATTTTTAATCTTCTTTCTGAACAAGAACGACTGACATCTCTGGTGTAATCTTTTGAATGCAACCCCATAAAAGCCTTTGGTCACATACCCCGTTGTAGAACAGGAGCACCCGAACACATCCTTGTTTGTTGTCCCGTTCAGTCAGCCTTATGTACCAGCAGCCTTGCCTTAGCAGCAATGCCTTGGGCACGATTCCTCATGTTCTGTGCACTGACTCAGTACCCTGCACTTTGCTGGGAATCTAACCTTCAGTTCTCTTTTCTCAAAGTGCTTGAGGGAAAAAAGCAATTTTTCTGGTAATAGTTCTGCATTTTTTTATGGATGGAGAAAATATTCTATTTATTTGTGGAGATGTACATTTACCTTTCATGCCCTTTTCCTTTTCTTGTTAGCAAAAAAGCTATTGCAAGAGTTTCTTTTTCCCTTGCTGGATTTTTCCACATAATTAATGAGAAATGGCAGTTGCAGTGTTCACCATGTACCAGTGCTATGGACAAATCACATTTAAGTGCTGTGAAAAATGTAGTGTCATTTCCCACCAAACTTAATGAGCAGTATCGTGTCACCTACTGAGTGGCAATCTGTAAAGCACTGGCTGCTCAGGAGTTGATGCAGAATGGTAATTTAGTGGCTGATGTTCTCTGTTTACTTACAAAGTCTAAGTAATATAAATTTGTAGTCCACTAGATTATGTATAGGACATAATTTTTATTTCACAGAGTCCTTTCTGGAGGGGCTGTCATGGTTTAGGTCTGTCCAAAAAACTGTCTATCAAACAGCCTCAGTAGTAAGAGTCATACAGGACAAACATGTGGGCTAGCTTTAGCCAGCCATCTCAGGTACTGATAGCAGGATAGCAATGATTCTCATCTTGTGCTACCCATTTGCCCTTTGTCCCAGCCTGTTGATTGAAGCTGGCAGGTTTTGGAGTGCAGATAAATTCCCATTAATAGTGGAACTGGGATCGGAAACCTAGTAATTTCTAAAATTACTTCAGCTTGAGAGGACTGAGATAAATGGGCATCTTGGAGGATAAAAAGTCCTCAATCCCTTCAGTTAAGCTTTCCAGCAAACCCACTTAGGTTTTTGTTGAGATGAAGCAGAGAAACACTCACTGCCCTGTTCATTGTCTCCCCAAGCCAATCAGGTAAGGCTGAGGACTCAAAGTAAAGGAAGGTCATTAAGTACCACACAGAGTCCTGGTCCCTCCACTGAGTATAGTGTCCCTTAAACAAAGGAACACTTCATTGCTGCTACACCATCCAGCAGGTTCTCATCCAGTTGGGATGCAAGGCCATGTACTGCATAGCTGGAACAAAACAGGACAAAAAGGTGAAAAAAAAATCCCAGTCATTTACTGTTACCTGTTTGACAACCCTAACAACAATAATTTAATAAATGTTTCAATATTCTCTTTTAAACAGGAGACAGTAAAGGGTCAGTTCTTCACTGTTAAGAGAATGAGACTTGTGTTCCAGGTGTCCAGGATGCTGTACATGTAATAGGTGCAACATCTTGAGGATAAAATCTGAGTTTGACTCTCCTGGATGGATTCTGACTCAGAAAGAGTACAAAAGCCTGATCCCATGGTCCTTCAGAAACAAGGAAATTACTCCAGTGGACTTCCATCTAAGTACAGGTAATGCTCTATCTTCAGCCTCTGTTGAAGTCAGTGAAATTGCTCAATATTTACTTGGGTGCAGCAGAATAGGAGATCCAGCAGGTTATTTCTGCAGTGAACCTTAGTTCTGATATCTTCAAACTCTCAGCCTGGTCACAGGAGATGAACATTGCTATGTGCTACAGAGCTTGCTTTCTACTCATGCCTTTCATTCAAAATTGACGGTAATATTTAACAGCTCTCAGCCAAAGAAAACTTTCACGTCTTTCCTGAAGAAGCCACTTTAACAATTACTTGTTAGGTTACATGGAAGAGCACAGGAAATCAACTATTTGTTTGAAATGGAGTTGGAATCAGTATCCTTTTAAACAGATGTTTTTCCTAGCAGTGTCAAAGCTGTGGATGTAGTGGGACATGCTATACTCCTAATTATGGGATGGGAACCCAGGTGTAATACTGCACACACTGACCTTGTTTCTTGTTCCAGTTTCCTATGTAGCTGAGAATTATAGCTGGAAAAAACAGTGCTGGATGGCTCCTTACAGGTCACCTACTTGTGCTTTTGCACAAGGGAAAATGAACAGTAACTATGCCATCCCTGAAACATGTTTATCCAACAAGTTCTTAAGGACGATGGGGATGAGCAGGTCTCAGCTGAGGCCTCACCTGCTCTGAGCTAGTTCTGAGTATCTTCCACAGGTTTCCTGCTGGCTCGCCTGCAGTGTATTCACTCATGAGAAGATTTATGTAATTTTGAACGAAATTGACTTCTCTTCATCCTGTACTTCTCTCTAGTTTTACCCTTTCCTGAGCAGTGCTTCATCTTTCTGTCTGTATATTGTGTCTGTAGATGGGAATTACGGATGTATGGAAGTATAAATATTATGTTAAGGAAAAACAAAAATGTTTTCTGAATCTGTTGGTCTGGTGTTTTTTGTTTGTTTTTTTTGTTTTGGTTTGGGGTTTTTGTTTGTTTGTTTGTTTGGGATTTGTGTGTGTGTGTGTGTTGCTGTTTCTCTTGTCTTTGCTGAAATTTGTTTCAACACAGGAGGCTGGAATAAAAGGGCAACACTTTTCATCTTGGTTTGGCTAACTCAGAGCAAAGTTCCCAGCTGTACTAATTCAAAGCCATTATCACACCTCTTGGTTGCCTGGATAATACAAATTAGCTGGGTGCATTGTGAGTGGATGCATCAACTATCATGTCTGCCCATAGTAGGAGGAACATGGAAAGTGACTTACCTTTTTACTCAGATATAAACTTGGTCCAGCCACCCTAATTTTGAAATAAGAAGGAAAAGTGTCACTTGGAGCTGGTTCAACAGATTAATAAAGAATTTTAGCACTTGTAGCTAAAATTTGACATGGTCAACTTGCATCAGATTTATGAAGATGTGCAAACCCAGAGAAAATGGTATTATTTATAGCAAAGTATCACAGATGGAACAGATTAACCAAGATCATGGCCACATCTTTTTAAAATTCAGTAGCAAATCTACATTTCAAGAGGTAGTTCCTTTCTGTTCTCTCTCAGCTTAATTTCAGCAGGGCTAAATTCCTGTTTTCATACTGGTTTGCATAGATGGATTATCTGGCAGAATATAATACAGATGCCTGAAGAATCAGATTTTTGTTGCTGGTTGCCATAATTCACAGCATATTTGAAGCTGTAAAATTTTGCAGCAGAGGGAAAATAAAGAAGAAAAAATGAAAAGCAGAAGAAATTATGCTAAGGTCATTTCAAGATCATTAAAGTCATGGAATGGAGATTCATTGATTTCTATGGCCTTTGGTTTGGGCCCATAGGAGAGCACAAGGGCATTGAGGTGAGTTTGTCTCTTCAGTTTATTACAGGTAGTGGGATTACAGCAAGAGCGAATTTGATGGAGTCATCAATCTCTCAAACAACTCTTCAACACGCTTCCCCTTCTCTCCTTCTATTTTGCTCAGCACCTTCATTTTGCAGCACGTTGATTTAAGAGGCAGATACCTTTCAGGTGAGACTGGGCTGGGGTATCATACTCACCTGATTAATGTGCTATGGAAAAGGAGGGTAGGTTGGGGAAGAGAGATGACATCATGGAAAGTTTACCTATGGGCTATCTGCTTGAGAGTTGCAGGCACTGTCAGCTTCCCACAGTGTTCCCTGCACCTGTGAACAGAGTAGAAAAGAGAATTTCTGCAAACCTCTTGGACACATGAGTATTGCTAAACCCTTGAGAAACAAAACTCCCCAGATGCCACTTCAGCTTCTTCTGCAAGACAGTAGAAGACAAGACACAATTGTCCAGCATTCAGGGTAGGATTCCGTTTGACATTATGAAACCTCAGCGTAGGGGACCAAGAGCTGCGGTGCCCAGAATCCCATTGAAGGTAATGGCATCCCAGCTGAGACATCCCTGGGATGGAAGGAGCTGCTCAGTGTCCAGGCATTAGAGACCTGCATGCCTGGTTGGGTGCAGCCACACAGTGTCATTTAAGTTGCCTGGCCTCTAGCAGGACATGGTCCCTCCTAGGTCATGGGGAGTGCTGCCAGATATGCATGGGTGTCTTGTGTGTCTCAGGGCATCCCAAAGAGCACTAAATCCTTGTGTATGGACAACTGAGCAGTAGGCAAATATGTCAGGGTGAACTGAATTATTCTCTGGGGTCTGCTGGCTGTGCTTCCTCAGGATTCAATCCAGTTGTTTGCATATAGGAGCCTAATGCTGATTGAGATGTGCTTGAATATCCAAGACATCCATGTGGGCTGATTCACATGGCACAGGGGCTCATGGGAGATTAATGACCTATGTAGCAGCAGCTGGGGACCAGAGGTGTCAGATGGCACTGAACACCTGATCTGAACTGAGTCCTGTATCTCTGCTGACTGCAGTGGGTCCTCAGTGCCTAACTCCCATGTGCACTTCTCTCAGCACACGCCTAAATGTACGTGTATACTCTGCAGCTGCTGCCTGCTCTGGGTTGCCTGCCCTTAACTCCTTTGCTAGTCATACCTTGGGACAGAGGCATCAGCTGATAAACCCAAAAGGCACTTTCACTAATTAAACACTGTTGTGACTGTAAACTACATCCTTACATCTAACAAATGAGGCAAAAATACTGGCATATTAACCAGAAGTTTTATTCTCTACTTAGGCAAAACAACTTCCAGAGTTGTTGGCAGTGCTGGTGAGGAGCATTACTTCACATGGAATAATTATTTAATACTGTGTACTCATGCTAAGATATTGCAGTCATTTCCCACGAACTAATGTCTAACCACAGAGGATGATAAATTGACTGACATTCATTGATTTGTTTATGACAGTAGTTAAAAAGTAGAAATTATCAGAGCACTGTTTTGAGCATCATGACTTCAGTGATTATATATTTCATCTATCTTGCTAGGTTTATTTATCTCTATATTATTAACTCTGAAACTTGGTTTTTTCTAACACAGAGTTATTTCTAAATCCAGTATTTCCATTACGCAGTTTATTTCATCTGTTTTTTTCTCATGTGCTGGTTACAGCTGAAAAGTCAGTGCTGGCAACATGGTGTTATGTGAAGTATGAAATACAAGAGATGAGGTACCCTAAAATGCTGACTGATTAGTGACAGACTGCCTTCATATACTGTAGATATCAATGTCACCAGGACACCACATCACTTGGGAAATTTTCTTCATACTTCCAAGACTCCCTGTGTGGGGTCTGTATCTGTGGGATGCTGAAGTCATGGCTGGCAGACTTCACCTAACTCCAGTCTCCCAGAAGTAAGATCCAGGCTAAACTTTTGAAATAGCCTCCATCAATGGCCAGAGATGCAGAGAAAGACATTTCAAAGGGTGATTCACTTCTCCCTTGACTAGAGAGGGAACTTAATCTTTAACTGAGGCTGGATTCCTGACTTTTAGACAGCTGAAGTTGTGTGACATGAATACCTCCAAAGTCAAAAATCTGCAGGAACATTTGCAACAGCTCTGGAGCCTTTTGCCCTGTACTTAGAAAATTGCTGTGTCTGCTGTGAATTTGAGTAAAGGCCTATTGTCAGTAAAAATGAGGCTTCAAGTAATAGGCCTGACTTTTAAAATTGTCTTAATGAATTGAAAGACCTGGAAAGACTTTTAAAGTTCTCTCTCTTTCTATCTGTGCATTGAGTGGTTTGATTACTAATTTCTGCATCATGTAGCAGGTTACTCAACCTATTATCTTACTCATTTCATCTAGAGCAGAATTTGAGACTGACAAGTACCACTGTGCATAATATTATCAATCACTGCCACTCTTTCTGCAGTTGCCTTAATTGTGCTTCATTGTTTGTATCAATACCTAGTATTCCAGAACTTCAAATGAAATTATCTTAGTTTTAAAGGTTGCTAGTGGAGAGGTTGGTTTGGACTTCAGCATCTTTGGAGGCTGTTTAACAGTGAAAATAGTCTGCCCAAATGCAGAAAACGTGCAGTTTTTTCTCCTGTCTCATATTAACTTTTGTCTGAGTGTGAGTTCAACATTTATTTTTGATTTCAATGATGTCATTGATGGATTGCATTTTGATCATCATCTCTGATTTTAGAGTGTAGTTTGAATCTCC
This sequence comes from Acropternis orthonyx, assembly GCA_035583155.1. NCBI lineage: Eukaryota > Metazoa > Chordata > Aves > Passeriformes > Rhinocryptidae > Acropternis > Acropternis orthonyx. Next base: position 44,122,420 of record JAWWEU010000001.1, on the reverse strand, counting down.
TTAAAGGTCCTGGATTTTCAGTTGTATGAGCCTACAGCTTCTTTTTCATGGCACCAAGAACTTTGATTTTCCACTTTGCATTCCCTTTTTACAAATCCAGGTTATTTTTTTAAATAATAAAACATAACAGAAGTACTAATAAATGGGCAATTGTTACCACCTGCACCCTACATTTAATTATGGTTACAAAGCATTTTAGAAGCCATTGGAGTGATCAAATACTAAAATGCAGATCTTGGCCAGTACCCTTCAAAGCTGAGAAATCACTTGAGACATCTTATTTCCTAAGTACACACCTTGACACTTTGACAAAAATTGTTGGATCTAACAAATATGCCAACTCCCAACTCCTAAAAATCAATTCCTTTCATTCAGTTGAACTAGAACTCCAGAAATGTTGACCGCTAAATGTACTGATCTTAAATTTAAAAGGAAAAAACGTGCTTCTTCCTTCCCAAGCTATTTTTTCAATCAATCAGATTAATGAGAAATCTTGGCTTAGACAGAGATTTTCTGTACAAGTTTTGTTTTGACCTTGAATATTAAACTTGGCTCTGGCAAGCAACACTGGTAAGAATTTAAATATACATACTTGGGATTTCAAGGTTTGTTTTTATATTTGTCCCCTTTATCTCGTGCCAAGAAGCCTTTTATTGCAGTGTTATTTCTCAGCTTCTTTTCAATGAATATGTAAAATTCTACCTATGGCAGAGAACCATCTCCCTTTTGATAGGTATGTTTGCTGTATTTTTTGCCCACTTCCCTCTCACATAACAATTCCAGTGACAAAATTCACAGTTATGATCAACAACAATAATTCAGTTTTCCAATTGCCTTGTTGAGAAGTCTGCTTAACTGAAAACAGAAACAACAGGAGGCTTGTATTTACAAACTGTGTGTTATCAAAACAGGGAATAGAGTTGTGGTATGAAGTTGATTAAGGCTGCTTATGATACAATCTCATATCCAAGTCTTAACATTTTCTTTAATGAGATGAGGAAGAAACCCACCACCTATGACTCCAAAGAGTATCTATTATACAGAAGGACATATAGCCTATTATTTAGTCTTCTTATTTTGATGTGTAAGTCTGAGAGCTCCATCAGACTGCATCTTTTCAAAGCTTTTTTTCTTTCCCTATTGCTACTAGTAGCCGATGGGAACTTCACCTTTCCAATGCCAAGGCTCAGTTTTTGGTGAGGGCTTTTTTCTCCTTTGATCGCAGGTCACCCCCAGACATCTCAGGACTTGGCCAGTTTCCTGTCTGTCTCAGATAGGCAGATAGGCACTACTCCTGTAACACTGCAGCATTCCCATTAAATGCCATTCCCTTGCATACCTGAGATGATGGCTTAAAGGCCTATTTGGTGCAGAACAGCCAGGAGGAGGGGGCAGATGCAGAAATGCTCTTGCCCTCAGGTATGAAGAGACTCTCCTCTCTTCTGAGTGAACAGAAATTGAAAGGGTTGATGAGATTTGGAAGATTTTGAGAGACTCTGAGATAGACCAGTAGGCAAAAGCAGGCCACTATCTCCCCTTGAGCTTTCCTGTTTTTTTCTCACTGTCCTGTAACCCATCATGGAATAAAAGTGACAATACAGAAACAGTGAGAAACAACTACTCTTAGATTAGACTTCCATCAGAAAAGCCAAGAAGAATTTGTCTGATTTTTGGCGTAGGAAATTCTGTATCCAGTTTCAGGTCAATCTCAAGCTGGCCTCAGATACTGATGTCCCCAGAACTAGCAACTGCTTTTTCAAATGTAGACATTAATCCCAAATGCTTCACATTGAGATCAGAGCATGCACAATTGAGATTCAGTGGATATGAATATTAAGAGATTAGGAGATGACTTAGTGGATTTGTCTGCTGTTACTCAGAGTGCATCACAAGTGATCCTAAAGTTTCAGCTTACTTGTGGAATTTGCATTGTGATGTGAATGAAGAACTCACAGAAATAGTTTGCCAGACATTTCAATGAGCACACCCCTTGGAAGCACATGTGCAGACATTGATTCATTGACTCACTGGATTAAATAATGTTTTATGCATTAAACTGGCAGCTGCTAAGCAATTAAAGGGTATGCCTATTTCTAACAATGATATAAAGAATTTAGTCAACATCTTTAAAAAAGTTTACCATTACAGCATACACAGTGACAGGTTTCAGTCTCTTACAGTTAATGAATTACTTGCAAGTTTGACAGTGCAGGAAGGCTTTCATCAAGCCAGTCCAGGGCTTCAACATTTCCCCAAAATGGTGGACAGGAATTCCTGGAGAAAAATGAAAGAACTTTCCTCCCTGCTTTGGGCCACAGTCGGGAGGAGTGTAATTGCCATTCCCACATTTTCAGCAATTTTCTTTTGTAAATAGAACTTTTTTTTTTTTTTTTTTTAATCCCAAGGAGCCAGTACTGCAACGAGAGAATAAGTTGTTAATAGGCATACATTTTGTACTGGCTGATTAGAAGCCAGACACCAGTCTATGCAAAGTCAGTGCAAAGCCTCCCACAGAGCTTGGTGTCCCACACTGGCACACAAGCCCCACCACAGTGTGGGGGTGATGAATGCCTTGCTAGCAGGCACCCACCAGAGACACTCCTGCAGCTTTTTTGTTATCAGACACTTGGGTCATGGGGATGAACTTCCCAAACGCAACACATCCTGACAGTATCTTGACAAGGTGCTGGGTCTGTCTGCCTGTTAGGTTCGAAATATGGTTTTTGTATTAATTTTCACCATTCTTTTCAGTAATTGTGTCTCTTCCCTTCTCTCCCGACATTTCTTTGTTGAAATAAAAGGGTCTATAGCTGCCTGTTGGAAGAAAACCCCTTCTCTGCTTCTGAAGACAAGCAGACGGTACTTTTGGTATAAATTTCCGGTGTTAAACCCTAGTTTGAAGAAGCTTATGATTCACAGGACATGTATAAATGCTATCTACCCACTGCTCACCACCTCTTGCTGTTACACAATCTTTCAAATCTGATAAATGCTTCTAGGGCTTTGTCATATTCTCTTTGTTCAGGTACGTGAACAGTCTTCTGTAGGATAACACATAATTGATGTAGTTTGACTTTCATTGTACTGCAGATTCAAATCCCCATGGAGGATACTAGTTTATCAGGGGAGAGAAGTCTTCCATTTGGGAAAAAAAGGCTCAGTTTAATACAAACTGCTCTCTAGTGAGGCTAAGGGGAAAATGAAGAAAACTATTTTAGTGAAAAACTAAAGCTGGCAATAAAGAAAGTTTCATCATCAAGACGTTGAGGCAAATAATAAAAAAATCTCACCTCTAGGCCAGCTACACAGACTTTTGCAGGAGAAAAGACTTTGATGGCAGAAAGGCAGCAAGCTGTCAGAGAGGGAAATTATCCAGTCGGTAAATCCCTTCTGCCCAGTGAGGACTCCACACTGGAGACACTCCCTTTGGAAGTGCCATGGGAAATTTCTCCTCATGGATGGGAAGAGGCAAGTTAAAATGGAAGATACTTTGGTTGTCAAGCATGTGATGTCTGCTGGATGCAACAGTGGAAGATCTTGTAGATCTCTACTGATGCCTCAGAGCTTTTGATTTTTAATTTTATAGATTTTAGAAGTTAGTGTAGTTTTAATGTAACAGTAAAGTA
>JAWWEU010000001.1:44086805-44103913 GCA_035583155.1 Acropternis orthonyx | reverse complement strand
CCCCGCCCCCCTCTGATCCTTCCTCAGCTTTCTCTTCTTCCAAACTGTACAACTGCACCATGGTTAGGGAGAGCAGCAGTGCCTCTGCAGTCCTCTGCAGTGGGTTCTGGTGTTCTCCCACAGCTTCTTCCCCCAGTACTGCTGACACTGAAATAAGGCTTGACAGTGCTGTGGTGGGGTTAAGATCACTCACAGCTGTTCCTGGACTCCTGTGAGTCTTGCCATGCCTGTACAGCAGTATTCACACAGGGTCCTAGCAGCCATCACACAGCTCTGGCTTGTTCCAGGCTCTGACTCAGGTCTGGGTCAAACCTGCTCCTGCATCTCTTCATCAGCAGCTCTGTGCCAGCAGTGAACGGAGATATAAGAAGGGCCAGGGGTCCAGCACCTTGCTGAGAGAGGTCAGAGGGGAAGGAATAACCTGGTGGCTGCATATGAGCCAGCCTAAGATCGTACCACCTAGCTCCCTCCCTTGCCCACAGGGCAATATCCCTCTAGAATCCATCTTGGAGAGCTGCAGCCACAGCCTGCACAGCTCTTCCAAAGACTTTGTCATCCTCTGGCAAACCAAAGCTTCAGATCCATGCTGCTGAGTCTCTCTTGCCATTGTCCTCAAAAGGTGTTGCCGAACTGGATCCTGATCTCAAGTTTCTGCTGTGTTAGCTCTTGCAAGCCATCCATCACATTCTCCCTGGCTGTGCTCCCTCACTGGTGCACATGAGGATCTCTGCTACAGTGGCATGTGTTTTTCTGCTTCAATTCCTTCAGCAATTCAGTCTCTTATTTAAAAATCTATCTTTCTATTTTCTAGACCTGCAATTTTCTCTTCAAGCCCTCCCTTTACCACTTTTAGTAGTCAATGTAGCTGCAACTTTCTTTCCACAAAGTCCATTGCCAACAACCTTAATAAATCCAGAATTTAGTGCTCTCCTGGCAGACTGCAAATGCTTCCCCTGGAGCACTTTCACCTGTGCAGTTCACCAGCTGCTGTGGCTTGGCTAGGCTCATACTGCATGACTCAGATCCTAAACTTTGCTGTGGATGGAGAGTCTGTCTTTCCTGCTGCGAGCAGCCTTGCTTGTATCTGGTTTGTGGAGATTTGTACAGGAGCCCCAGTGAGATTTGAGCCTCACCCTGGTGTCACTCTGTCTGGGTACCCTTCAGCACATGCAAGGAGGTGCTGCAAGCAGGACACACACAGCTCTGAAGAACAAAGCTTGTATTAGTGAACACATGCAGGATAGCTGGGGCTAAACAAGCTACCCAGTTGAGCACAGGGAGCTCCCAGACCCCATACAGAACCCAGTACCTTTGCTGCTGCACAGACACCACCTCAAGGGAAAAGAGTTGGTCTCTGCAGCCCCAGGGCACACCCTCAATGGTGCTGAGTTTCCTTGTTTCACCTCCCTGTTTGATTATTGAGGGTTTTATACCTTCCCATGATGGGGCTTTTCTCATCAACCCTTGAACTGGTAGTGATGCCATCTCAACCTTCCTATGTGCCTGTAGTGTCACCTTTGTGGCTGTTCCTGGCTCTGTTCTGCAGATGTTCTAAGGCTTCCTGATAACTATAAGACCCGCAGCAGCCTAAGCCACATCCTCACAGCCACAATGGTTCTACCAGAGCTAGGCTCTGAGGCCTTGGGCATAGAGAGTGGGCCCTGAAGGGTTAAGAGGTTTGTATTCCCAGCTGCTGCTGGAGATGGTGCAGCAGCTGCAGGGGAGGGAAGTCTGGTGATCCCCCTGATCAGCTCCCACAAAGAAATGGGTGCTGCTGTCTCCAGGTCCACATAATCTCCTTCCTGATTTCAGCAACATCAGTTTTGGGATAGGTGCTGTGTCCACCATGCAACCTGTAACACACTGAGAAGCGACCTACACTGGTGAGCACTAGGAATGTCATTAAGATTTTTCCCTCCTCCATGGAACAGAAAGTTCTGAGCAAAAGGACTGGCAGTAATTGGCATGTATCAGCACGATGTTTGAGCAGCACTGATTATAGGAGTGCAGTAAATAACAGGACTGAGCTGCAATGTCGCAGAGAGAACTGGAAGTTGTATGTTTTGTCTGTGTATATAGGCTGGCACATCACTTTTGTAGCCACAAATCAAACCCACCTGTATGATTTACCTTCTCCTCCTGCCATCTCCCTTTATTAAGTTAAATCAATCACTGCTCTGTGATTTATGGCTTTATGTTTTGCTGGGAGTATACCACAAAGTAAAAAGTGGAAGTTTTGATGTATTAGTAAAACCAAACTTGTCTGCCTAGGGTGAGATTGGAAGAATTTAGTTTCCTCTTGGGTGAATTCTGACAGATTACATAAATTTCCATCCTCCCCTGTTCTTCCTTCTCCTCCTCTTCAACCCACACCTGGTTACAAAGAAAGGCCTTGAGATAGGTGATGGCCAGGGCTCAGCCATTTGCAATCTGTCAGCCTGTCCTGGCACACCTGGACCTGCAATACCTGTGATGCTTTAGTGCTCAGTGGCACCTCTGCATGAAGCCATGGATGGGTAGATGAATGAAGCTGAAGAACTCGGCCCCATCCCAGACTGCCCTGATGGCCTCCAACAGCTAAGTGTGACTGGCATCAGCCATGGCCAACTGAGCATTCAATGACTCCAAGGATGGAGGTGTCATCAGCTAGCTGTTCGAGCAACAGTACATGGTATGGTCAGCCTTTGTCTTCACCAGGTTCATTCAAAAGAAAAAAGGTTCAACCTAAGAAAATCTGACCAATGCAGGAGACTTTGTGATGGGAGGGAATGTAAAAGGAGTTTCCCATTGAAGCGGAGGGGGAAATGGCTGGTCAAACATGAAGGTCACAATCTGTGGAGCACCTCAGTGCAAACATGCTGGCTTACCCACCACCCCACGTGCTCTCCACTCCAAACCTGGACACAGAGTTTTATTTTTGTGTTGGAGGAAAAGGCAGAGCAGGTACGGCCCTACTATGGCACCATTCCCTCTTTCAGAAATAGAGACCTCATCTCTCCCTGTCACACCCCTTTATCTGTGCTGAGCAGCTCCTGTCACTCCTGTTCTCTCTGGTATGCCATGGGGTATGTGTGGCCACATGCCCTTAGAAGCCACATAGGGATGTGAAGCGTTGACACCTCCCTAAACCTACTAAAAGCCCTATTTGTTTTTGCAGAGGGAATGTCTACTATGTGTCTAAATCATGTCCCCTTGTCTCCTGTCCTTCCCAAGGGCTGAAAACAATATCCTTGTGTCAGGGGCTTTTTTTTCCCTTACCCCCCTCCAGCTCTAGCTCTCCCCAGGATCATGAGGTGTATGACACCTGTCCTGTGACAACCTTATATGCAAGTCCTGAGATACCCTTGATGAACCTTAGTCCTATAGATCTCCTTCTGGCCAGGGTCCCTTGTCCTCTCCCTGGCCCAATGGATGCTCTAGATCCCAGCTATGACCTTTTGTCCTTGCACATGGGGCTGAAAGCCAGAGCTCAATGCCCCACTGCCCAGCATGGTGGAACAGTGCCAGCTGATGAACATGCCCAAGGCTGACCCAATGTGCAAGGCTGCCATCAGAGGGACAGTAGGCTCTAGGTCTGCTCAGAGGGTATTCTCAGGCTGCTGTGGGGAGCCCTGGTCTGTGGCCTCCTCTGCACATCCCTCAAAATCCTCACTGACAGCCCTGAACAGGTTCATCAGCCAACTCAGCTCACCCTCACCTATTGTGGGTGACAGAGTGCCTGGGATGCTCCAGAGGGGACCTACTGTCCACTGAAGTGAGCATTGCATTTGTTAGACCAAGCTACAACTCTGAATGAGGAAAATTCAACTTCACCTCCTGCTAAAGAGACAGAAGACAAAATGTTTGTCCAGACCTTGCCACCTCCCCCACAGTTCATGCCCCAGCCATTGCAGCACAATGTTTTACTTAATTTTCCTCTTACGCGACTCAGAAAGAAATAACAGAAATTATGTCAATACATAAGAGAGAATAGCAGGTGAATTAAATCCGAGGTGTTTGTAAATTCAGCAGAGCATAACGGCAGCTATACCTCGTCTGTCCAGGAGGAGCACCCTACCTATGGAAAGTGTGTTAAGAGCAAGAGGAAGAGCAATGGGATGAAGGCTCAGCATAGCAATGAGACTGCTGTCTTAGATGGATAGGGAGAGACATACCAGTGAGCCAAGAAGATGTGTAAGTAGGGTCAATAGGGCTGCAGTCCCTAGGGAAGCACTGATGTCAACACTTTCCCCCTCACACAGTAACACAGATGTTGAGCTGTTGAACAGCGATTACCTTCCCTGTTGCAGCCTTATCCAGCCCCACTGAACAGGCAAGATGCCACAGCCCCCAGCTCAGCCCATGCTTCACTCCAGAACGCTGACAGCCTGGGCTGGATTGTTGGTCTCCAAACTGTGCTCCTCAGGCTTTGCCCACAGCCTGGAGTTCTCCACTGCACCTCCAAGTTTCGTACCTGTGTGGGGTGGCCAGTGCCAGCCCCAGGCCTACAGGTGGTGGAAGGCATGTGCAGACCTGGCTAGTGAGACCCACTCCTGATCCCAGGAGTTACAGGTGCCCTGAGGCAGAATAACAGCTGCTTCTGATACCTTTTGCCAGAATGGGATCTGCCGTACCTGCCAGCCAGACTCAGAGAAAAGGCATCCCTAGGCTCCTTAGGAAAAGCATAGAGGAGCTGCCAATCTGTCACTGAAAACACCTTATAAGAAACAAAGTAGAAAAGCTGGCAGCATTTACTTTTTTTTTCCATATTTGCTACTTTATACAACTGCAAGTGTGAGAAAGGAAGAATGCTGAGCTTGAAGCAAAACCAGAGCATTATCATGTTCTCTTTGAGCATATGTCTGTATTGCTCTATTGAAGCACTTGCTTGGTTTACCTTTTAGGATGGAAATTTTCTAAACCTTGTATTTAAGCCTCATTCTTTTCCTTGTTTTTTTTTTTTTTTTTTTTTTTTTTTAAAAGAAGCCAACCAATCAGCTAATCAGCTCATCAAAAGACAACACTGGGAAATAAAATTTCCCTGTGGAGTTTTCGCTGTTTGAAGCCATAAATCCTGCTGAGAACCACAGATATCAGAATCACCATACATCATTTTAAATAAGCTCTTTGCATCAAGGGATCCTTCAAACAGAGCAGCACGTATTACTAGGTATATTTTGCCAGTTTCTTTATCAAAAAGCAAATATAAAGTCTAGTTCTGGAACATAAACTACATTATCTAGAAGAATTTTGTCTCTATTAACATTAAACTGACATTTGCCTTATCACATTAATGTTATTTTATCACTGTACCAAATTTTAAGACTAGGGCACAACCATTTCAGTGGAGTGACCTGTCAGTGTTATGTAATTTACATTTACTTGTATCATTCTTGCCTAAATAATCTTTTTGTGCATGTGTATGTGGCAAGGGCCAAGTAGGAAGAACTCTTCTGCTGGGGTTTTCAAGTAGCAAAGTTATTTAGTCCTGGTGATGAACTACAATAAGTACTTAAGAAAAAGTCTCAGCCCCCTGAGCTAAAAGAGATTATGTGGTTTGATATCTTTTCTCCTGACCTTGTTAGAAACTGCCACTTTATCTTACCACCAAAGCAACACTGTGAGGAATGATTTGTGTGGCAATGTGTTATAGTTTAACCCCAGACAACAACTAAGGCCCACAAAACCACTCGCTCACTCCCTGCATCTCAAGATTTGAAAGAGATTTGGAAAAATGAGAAAGCTCAGGGGTTGAGATAAAGACAGTTGAATAGGTAAAGCAAAAGCCATGCCTGTGAGCAGAGCAAAGCAAGGAAATAATTCACCACTTCCCGTGGGCAGGCAGTTGTTCAGCCATCTCCAGGAAAGCAAGTCTACACCACGCATAATGGTGACTTGGGGAGACAAATGCTATCACTCCAAACATCCCCTCTATCTTCCCCCAGCTTTACATGCTGAGCATGATGCCATATGGAATTGGTCAGTTGGGGTCAGCTGCTGTCCTGGCTCGGTCCCCTCCCAATTAATTGTGCACTCCCAGCCTCCTCACTGGTGGCGTGAGAGGCAGAAAATGCCCTGACTTTACTGTAAGCCTTGCTCAGCAGGAACTAAGACACCCAAGTATTATCAAATCTGTTTCCAGCACAAATCCAAAACATAGTCGCGTACTAACTACTGTGGAAAAAATTAACTCTACCCCAGCCAAAATAAGCACATTCTCTACCACTTATTCCATACCCTTTATGTCATGCTCATCTCCCACATTATTCAATACATCCTCAGTAACAGTGCTGCTGCCTTTGATACACAGATATCATTGCCCTAGTCTGTGGACAACCCCAGCATGTAAATGCATGTAAAATGTCCACAAATGTCCACTGAGTTAATTTAGTCCTTGATTTTGGGCTCCATCTGTTATGGTGGTTGCTCAGGACAGGTGAGGTGGCGTGGGTTGCATGGAGTTACTGGGCACCAAAGCCAGCTGAGGCTGGGTCACAGCTGCACTTGCACTGCTCCTTGCAAGCCTTGTTCTGCACTGGTTTGTGTGGTTCCTACTGTGAGTAAGCAGTACAGCACTACAGCGAGCAGCTAAAGCAAAAAGCAGCCGATAATGAGCATCAATACACAGTCAGGAAAGGGAGCCCCATGGCAAGCATGGGAACCTGTCAATTAATAGCCAGACAGCAAGAACAGCTACAACTTTGACCTAGCACAATTATCTTCAATTCTTTGAGCCCCATGTTGGGAGTCAAAAAGGACCATATGGGTTTAACCCCCATTGGCAACTAAGCACCACCCAGCTGCTCACTCACTCCCCCATGTTAGGCTAGGGGAGAGAACCGGAAGAGTGAAAGGGAAGAAAACTCCTCGGTTCAGACAAGGGCAGCTTAATTAACTCTATCCCAGCTAAACCCAACACATAACCAATATAGATTAACTGACTGAAAAACAGTTTCTTGAAATGGGGTCATTGTAGGTGTCAGGCCTTAAAAGGTTTTCAGCTCTGCAGAAGTAAAAGTAGAAGAAACCAGCTGCTTGAAAGGCCTATATCATTCAATGTAAGTCAATGATCTGTGAATATGTGGAGCTAGCTCTTTACAAAGAAAAGATTACAGTGATTTTACCTGTTAGAAAAATATCCATCTTGAATTCATGGCATTTCTGTAAAGTTACAATATTGGGCTTTACTCAGGAAGATTGCTTTGGGTAGCAACCAAGTGTAAGCTATAATGCCAAAAAGTGCTGAAGCTGGTATGATGTATGTGAGCGACATACATGTGAGATTAGCCTGTAAAATTCAGATGCTGTGGTGCATAGAGAAAAACTATTTCAGGGAAGACTGGGTAAAGGTGAAAGTTTATGTGTAGACAGTATATATATGTTTTGATATGTATCTAAATCTTCCCCTTAGCTTGTCACTGCATTTAATATCTTATTTTGCTGTGCCATGTTAGAAACCTAAAGAGTATTAGCATGCCATGACTGGTCATGAGCTAAAGTTGGTCTTATGGCTATGTTTTGTCCCCTGATGCAGAGCAACTGCTTTTACTTAGTAATGAAGAGGTGTTAACTCATGTGAGTGTTTGCTTTTTGTTGTGTGAACATAGGACTTCCCAAAGGAAAATCTGAGAGTTTGACAGGACAGAAATAAGTTTACCCTCTGCTCTCTTGAATAGCCCAGCTCTCACTCCATGCACCACAGACATCTTAATATTCCCTATCCTCACCAGTCAGGAGTTGGGTCTAGAAAACACAATTTTCAGGCCCAAATCCTCATATGCCTCTTGAAAGGAATTTTCAAATTCACAGAATCAGAATGTTTTGAAAAACATTGACACATGCAGCAGGATAACACTTCATTTTCCTCATTAAAAAAACCCAAATACTTCTTGATTCGATATAAGTACAGACTTCAAAGTCACTGTGCTTTAAATCATGAGTTTGCATTTCTGGAAAATCAGATGTTCCTTTTTGTTTCTCTGTGAAGTGGTAGATTTTGTTCCTCTTCTTGCTTTATTTTATTTTCTTATTTTATGCCTTCTTAATCAGAGAGCCTTAGTCCTGTTGCATTTTGTGGGGAGTGAATGTTAATGTGTGTACCAAAGCTTAAGCCAACCCAAACATTCGCATCTGAGATGTATGAGGTTCCTGATCTAGGTACTATTTTAATCATGGTGCTGCTTTCACAATAATTTTACCTAACCATTAAGAGAGAAAAAAGAATCATTAGGAATGACTCTCAGGAATCTGGAAAAAACCCCACCCTAAAATATTCTGCAAGGCACAACATTTGTTTTAAATAAAGGGAAATCCTACCATGGCAATACTGTGATTACTCTGCAATGAAGGGGCTTAAATAAACATCAGAGACATCATGGGTATTTCTTGCTTTAATAACCACTGATTAATTATCATATGGTGCTTATGCTGAATGTTTTTTGGACAAATTAGAAATTCTGCCTCAGGCCACCAGACACTGCACTTCCACTACTGCACAAAATGGATGTGTGCTAAACAATGACAGAGTTTGGTTCAAAATGCTGAAAGCAAGCCAAAGCAACTTTGATGCTTGCTCTGTAAGTTGTCCCAAGGGCATCATCTGCAGGAGGAAGGTACAGGCTTTCAATTGCCCCCCAGCACAGCTGTACCAGTAGGTTGTGTGAGAGTCACATGGTAGTCACATGTGGAAGACACATTTTAATTCTGGAGTCTCTTGCCTCCTTTGGATAATGTTAGAGGATGGAGCTAAACATCCCTGCACTTCATTTGTGGCACTTTGCTTTTGAGAGATTGAGAGCACATGCGTGTAATACAGTAGTACCTACATACATGTGCACTAAGGCATCTCTCAAGCAGTAGAAGAGCTCAAACAGAGAGACTTAGGTGCTGTTGCTGAAAGATCTTGTGCAGTCTATGATACAAAATCTTCACAGCTTGTTTTGAATCTTATTTAGTTGTTAGTATTTTCTCTCCTGATTCTTCACTGGCATTGTGCTTTACAACACTACCTAAAGATTTACAAAATATTCAGAATGAAATCAGTAAAGCGCATATTCCAAAGTGAGACATTAATCTGATAAACTGTGGATGCAAATTATTTACACATCCAGAGACCAAAGAGCTGGGCTTAGTCTCTAGCCATACAGATTTTTCCTCACTCCCATAAAACTTAGAGACATCTCAAGTTCTAATTCTTCAAGCCACTTTTTTTGACCTGTGAATATCAACACAAGTTTTTCTGTTTTCTTACCATGCAGCTATAATAGGCAATAACCTTTAATGGGCAATAAACCTATAACCTTTAATTTTCAACAGGCAGAGTTCAAAGTGTAGTTCTGTTCTCCCAAGTATTTTAGCAAAGGTTATTCTCTTAGTGTGGCATGCTCCCCTGGCTGCATTTCCTCAGTAACCTTTCTTTCTTAAGAAAGAGAAATATGGCCTTAAGTGCTTCATGCAACTAAAGCCCCTGTTAAATCATCTTGGCATATTAGGAACAGATCAGGAGAAAAGCGAAACTTTTTTTCTCCTCTGTTATAATCTGAATTATTCTATCTCTACACTTACCATTGACCAATGATCCTTTTCCTTCCCTTAGGGTGTGTTTTCAGTGATGATCTTTTTTCTGATGACAAAAAGCAATACCTTTTCAAAGACCGGGTCACTTTGAGGGCACACAGGCTATGTTTATGTTATTATACTTGACCACACATTCCTTTTGTCATTGGGATTTACAGCACAGTTAATATTTCTCCATGTTTAGTCTTAAGTGACTGCCCACCACTTTTCCCTGAAGGAGAGAATAAATGGTTGCTGCTGGGGCTGCCCAGCTCAGGTCCATCCAGATGGTGTTAAACAGAGCTACACAGCTGGTCCATAGGTAGCTTGGGACATGTTGAGGTACTCAGTGGCTTCAGACTGAGCAAGTACAACATTTTGTGAGCCTAAAAGCTCAGCGAGTTTTTCTGCTGGAGACATCAGCCAGCACAGACATGGATAGTGCTGTCTCCTTTCTGTAGGTTGCCAAAAGCAAGCTTGTGCTTGCTGACTAAGGACAGCAGGCAACCTACCAGTTACTCAACAAGGACCAAAACGTTCAGAAGCTTCATACAGGCACCTTATTCAAATGTCATTAGTGCCTCAGCTGAAAACATCTCGTCTGTCTGCACCTCAGGCTGATGTACAGTCACAGATCAACAGGGTAGGAACTTTGTCACAAGCAGCAGTTACAGTCCAACACATCCTTGTTTTATGTCTGAGTTACCCAATCACCTCAAATAATTTAATGTGTCTCTGTGAAGGTTATTTGTCACTTAGAGCAATTTATCCTCAGGTGCTTTGCAGGTCTATTCCAGTAATTTGCTGTTAATTACTTGTTTACTTATATAATGTTGCTAATAAAGGCAAAGCAGGGTAATTCCATTGAGGTTAAAAAAGCCAGCTGTTTTGCCATATTTACCCTCACTAATTCCTGTTTTCATAGCTATAGAGTTGTTAAGGACTTTGGCTGTTGCTACAGTATTTTTTATTAAAATGTTTAACAAGGTAACAAAAAGATGTACTGAGCACTTCCGGTGTGCTGGTTTTAGCTTATAAATCATGGAATGGTTTGGGTGGGAAGGGCCCTTAAAGATCAACTAGTTCCAACATTACTGCCATGGGACAGCGTCACATTCCACTAGAACAGGTTGCTCAAAGCCCCATCCAACCTGGCCTTGAACACTTCCAGAGATGAGGCATCCACAATTTCTCTGGGCAACCTGTGCCAGTGCTTCACCACCTAGACAGTGAATCATTTCATTCTAATGTCTGATCTCTAATCCAAACCTACACTATTTCAGGTTAGAGCCATTGCCCCTTGTCCTACCACTACATGTCTTTGCAAAAAGTACTCCTCCAGCTCTCTTGTAAGCCTCCTTTAGGTACTAGAAGGCTGCTTAGGTCTCCCTGAAGCCTTTTCTTCTTCAGGTTGAATGGCATCAGTTCTCAGCCTTTTCTCATAGGAGAAGAGTTCTATTCATTCTGATAATTTTTGTGTCCATCGTCTGGACTCACTCCAACAGGTCCATGTTCCTGTTATGCTGGGTGTCCCAGAGCTGGATGTAGTACTCCAGGTGGGGTCTCATGACAGCAGACCTGGTGGGAAGAATCAGCTTCTTCAACCTGCTGGCTGCACTGCTTCTGATGCAGCCCAGGATATGGTTGGCTTTCTGAGCTGGAAGTGCACATTGCTGGGTCATGGTGAGTTTCAGGTCAACCAACACCCCCAAGTCCTTATCCTCAGGGCTGCTCAAAATATTTGCAAAGCTATTACTTTACAAGTGCATCCATCAGGTTAGATCACTAAGTGTTTTCCTCCTTTCCATGTGTCAAAACAGAATAAAGACCTCCATAGCTGTAAGAAACTAAGAAAAAAGATGAATGCTTTGAATATCCTCCTTTCCTACAATACTTCCTTAGTCTGTAGTGTTTAGGCTTAAATATTTGTTCACTGCATCTTTGTAATCCTGTGTTTATTCCATTAAAGACCATGCCTTTCTCTTCTCAGAGGGAGCCACCGCTGTTTGGCTGCTGTTTTTTGATGAGATTTATTTAGGCAGTTGATGACCTTTCCTGTATCCCCTACTGATTGTCTGGAATGGCCTGGCCTGACAAGGGTAAAATATCTGCAGTGTTTTAGAGTATCTAGTACTTGTTTATTTACCTGGTTATGCAATGCACTCACAGACTGGCTGGCTGATTGATTTATTGCTGCTTTGTACTGCTGCTGGCATTCTTCTGGGAAACAGGACTGGAAAAGACCTTTCTGCAGCTGAGAGTTTTTGCCAGTGTCCACTCAGTAACAAACTGCATGTAAGGCATTTTGGTCAAAACCATCCCTTGGCACCAACAGCTGTTCATTTGCTCAGGGATTGGGATGGCAAATCTTGGCTTATACATGCTGTCAGACTGCCTGGTGGTAGTGCAGCAAGCTAGTGCTGAGACAGGCTTGTGTCAAAATCAGTTTAAATGAAAAAGTGTCATAAAAATGGTAAAAGAGCCACTCTAACTCCTGTCACCACTATATTACAGCCTCTAAAAGAGCAAAGTAGACACAGGACAAAACTATGTCTTCCTTCAACAATACCAATTCTGGATTTATTCTATGAAGGCCTGGGAATGAGTCTTGCATAACTGGCAGAGTGGGGATCTATGGCCAAAGTGTGACTGCAAAGTGTGAATGGATGGTGGAGACCTTAGGTTGCCCTGGCAAACCAAGAATAAACCACTTAAGATGGTACAGAAGCCACAACATGGATTTTCACCTCTGCAGCTAACTTGGCACAGCTGATCCATGTGGTTGGGGCAGGGGGGTCAGGTTAGATATCAGGAAAAGGTTTTTCACCCAGACGGTGGCTGAGCACTGGAACAGATTCCCCAGGGAAGTGGTCACAGCACCAAGCATGCCAGAGCTCAAGAAGTGTTTGGACAATGCTCTCAGGCACATGGTGTGGGTCCCTCCCAACTCAGAATATTCTGTGATCCTATGATTCTATATGAATAGCATGAATGCTTTGCAAATAGTGAGTGAAAGTGAGGTCTGGTCTGTCACAGGACAATAGGCCAGTCAAATGCTGTTGTACATCATGTCTACCACAGTTCCTGGCATTCAGGAGCAGATGATGGCCACTGGAAAAGCTGAGACCCATATGGAACAAAGGAAAAGGAAAGTGGAGAATAGCTGGATTTGGGATCTGGGGAGTGTGCAGTACTAACCTTAGAGATACCGATGCTCCTTAGGTCAGATGTCTTTTCTCATACCTTAAGGCAACAAACTAACAACTGATCACTCAAGAAAGAATAAACTTTCTTGTAGTGACTCAGTCACCACAATACTCTAAAGTGTTAAAACACCAACCCACATTTTACCTGTCTTACATCAATAAACACTAATGATGCAAAGCCCTGGTTGGTGTGCATTCAGGTACTGTGCTACCCCCCTTGGCTTAAATTGTGTTTGAGGGTAATTAATCACAGCGGGGTAACAGCGCATCTGGGACTGATCCCCAAAATCCAGGTCACAGCAGTGGCTGCAGGACGTGCTCCAGAGGCACCGGTCGCCTGTGACTTCCGAAGTGTGTGCGTCTGCGGTGCCACTTCCACTCTTTCAACACTGGGTGGCACCAGCAATATAAAGAATCAGGGCCACGTCTCCAGCCTTCCCTTGTGCAAAGGGAATTGTGATCCTAGGAGAGTGAGATGCTACCCATTTATATGTCTATAATCTTTATGCAGTGAATGTAAGAAAAACATTTTTCTAGGAAGAGTCAGGTAATGGTAGGATTAGGAGCAGGTGAAGATTCAAGATAGGAAAAACTGTCTGTATAGTTTGAATACTTCCACTGTGAAACTACTGCAGCTAAAAAAAATCCCACCTATGATTAAAGGTGGTTTTAATCCTGTTGTCATAAGTCAACCCTCTCTTCAGGCTCAGAGAGAGATAGAAAAAGCAGAGGAGAGGTACAGCCAGCCCCAGATCCTGTGCCAGTGTTGTTGTCCAGGTCTCAGAGATTGCTGGAGCCAGGAGTGGCCCTTGTGGCTCCCCACCTCTTTGGCCACATTGTCCTGTGCACCAGGCATGAAAGTAGGACTCGAGTGAGAGGCCGCGACACACCTTGTCTAACATCCCTTTAGAAGATAAAGTCAAGATCTTTGGGGAAAATACTTTGTATGCTTTTTTTTTTTTTTTTTTTTTTTTGGTGGGAGCTCAGAGGCAGAGTTTTCTAGATGCCAAACTGGAGGAAACCATGTGGTCAGTATTGATTTCTAGTTGCTAGCTGTGGTAAATTCCAAGAGTCTAGTAACACAGAGCAGAAAGTTGTGAAGGAGTTGCCACCTTACAGAGTACTTTGTATGCCTTCCTTAACATCTGTCATTTGTAACCAATGCTGCTGAATGCAGTTATCCAATAAGATGCCAAACTGTCAGCATTTCATTAAAATATGCTGCAGGGAGTAGTTCAGTAAACTACTTAGCATGCCAAATGCATGCTATGTGCCAACATATTTATCATATAATGTTCTTAAGAGCTGCAAGCCTCTGTTCATTGGGAGTAATCAATTCTATTTTCATATGCAGTGGACCTTGAACCTTGCACTCACATTGGAACAATTTAATTTTTCCAAGGGACGATCAGGATAAGTAGATGCAGTACCTCTATCAGTAGCACTGGCAGTAAGCGCTGTTGATATGCTGGGCTAAAAAAGCCCTGCAGATCTCTGCACACTGTGGGGACAATCTAAAAATACATAATAAAAGCTTGATTAGTACAGCATGCAACATGGCGAGGAGCGCATGCTGCTGAACAGAAATAAAGTCTTGACAATGTAAAAGCGACAAAGCCAAAGAAAGTGATTCAGCAACCAGACTATTAAGCTCAGCCTTACTGCCATATGAAATAAAGGACAGTTATGTTTTTAGTGGAGCTGAATCTACCCCAGTGACAGGTAATTAATAGTTCAAGGAGAGCTTCAGTCCCCTATTCAGCCTTTGGGTTGCCTCATTAGACATTGTCAGTTTCTGGGACATGCAAATCCTGCGTGTCAAAAAACATGGTTTTCATATACTCAGTGACCTTTCTTATCTCTTGTATCCCTTCTTTCCCTTTTGTCTGATTATCCCAGAGTGCTTACAGAGACTGTTCCCGGAGGACTACTTGCTGTGCAGCTCTCCCACAGCTGAAATAGGGTCTCTCCTCTGATATTGAAAGCTGCGCAGCACGTGATCAAGGCAGGACTTGAATATGTGTTCAGCAACACTCCACCACCTCTTATGGGGAAGTCTGTCTCCTTAAATTTGGGGTTTTCATCTTTACTCAGTATAAGGTGCTGCCAAATGCTGTAGTCAAACCCTAAGGCCAGCAAAGGAACATCAGCATGTTCCTGAACCTTTTGTCCCTAACGCTTTCCATCCCTGGAAAGGGGCCTCAGCACCCCATTGCCCATATCTCTTGCTA
Organism: Acropternis orthonyx; assembly: GCA_035583155.1. NCBI lineage: Eukaryota > Metazoa > Chordata > Aves > Passeriformes > Rhinocryptidae > Acropternis > Acropternis orthonyx. The sequence continues at coordinate 44,088,942 of JAWWEU010000001.1, read as the reverse complement.
AGGCAAATAGGAAATATCTGTGTTATCACTTATCTATTTATATCCTAAAATGCTACTCTAGCTCTACAGCAACACTAATAGATATCACCTGGGGTTTTTATAGCTGGGAGGCTCACAGAGGCCCTACTGCAGTGCTTTGCTGCTACAGTTAAATAATACAAACCTAAAAATGAATTTGAGGTAAAATCTCACCTCTTACACCTTTGCTGAGCATCCTGGCCTGTATCAGCAATAGTGTGGCCAGCAGGACCAGGGCAGTGATTGTCCCCCTGTACTTGGCACTGGTGATGCCACACCTTGAATCCTGTGTTCAGTTTTGGGCCTCCCACTGCAAGAGACACATTGAGGTGCTGGAGCATGTCCAGAGAAGGGCAACGGAGCTGGGGAAGGGTCTGGAGCACAGATCTTATGAGGAGCAGCTGAGGGAGCTGGGGGTGTTCAGCCTGGAGAAAAGGAGGCTCAAGGAGGACCTTATCACTCTCTACAACTACCTGAAAGGAGGTTGTAGTGAAGTGAGGGTCAGCCTCTTCTCCTGTATAACAAATGACAGATCAAGGGGAAACAGCCTCAAGTTGTATCAGGGGAGGTTTTGATTGGATGTTAGGAAAAATTTCTTTGAAGGGGTTGTCAAGCATTGGAAAAAAGCTGCCCAGAGAAGTGGTTAGGCCCCATCCCAGGAGGTATTTAAGGGACATGTAGATGTGGCACTTAGGGACATGGTTTAGTGGGACTTGGCAGTGCTGGGTTAGTGGTTGGACTTGAAGATACTAAAGGTATTTTTCAACTGAAACTATTCTATTCTATTCTATTCTATTCTATTCTATTCTATTCTATTCTATTCTATTCTATTCTATTCTCCCCAACCCTGTGTTTGGGGGCATTATTTCAGATCTCAGTGAGATTTGCAATATTTACAACCTTGAAATTCAGATTGTATATTAGATTTCCAAAACAGGGTGTGGAAATGCAGTTCTAAGCTTCAAAAAACAATACAACAGTATATAGTAACACATTAATACTTTTAGAGACTGTGCACATATTAAAAACATCTTCATAAAATTAGACAAGGGTTTTTCCCCAAAATGGGTGTCCTCCTCAGGACAAGATGGCTGAAGGGGAAGATGTGGGGAGGAGTGGAAGGAAAGAAGGGAAGAAGCACAGGGATAAATTCAAATTAAGCATGCACAGAAGGAGTAAGGAAAGCTGTAAACATACCCAGGGTTATAAATGATAACTGAAGCAAAGGGCTTTTAAAGATGTGAAATCCACCTGCTCTGGCAAGCAGAGCAGAAGACAAATAAAGACGATCTGTGTGAGAGTTTGCTGCATGTTTGTCCTTCCCAGCACTGTTGTCTATTCCCCTGAGGAAAATGGACTAGTTTGCTGCTGTGGAAAAGATAGTGGCATGGAGTGCTACCTGGAAAGCAGGTACTGTGCTGTTGCATAGCTCTGATACATATGGATTTAAAGGTGCTCTTAATTATACACAAGGCTCAGACTGCATGCATCAGGCCAGGTGCTCACAGCATTTACTACTTTGCCTCTGTTTATGACATCCAAGCCCAAAGCACAGGTATTTATTGTGGCCTTTCTGCCTCTCTGCTCCTCCATTTTGGATGTGCTTGCCTGGCCCTGCAACTGGAGGATACACAACAGTGGTAGCTGTGGGACAGCAGGAAGCATGGCCCCTTTCCTGACCTGAGAGTGGAGGCTCAGACCCCAGTTAGCTGGAGGAGAATATCTGAGTGGTCAGCTCCTATTACAGTTTTAATCACAGGAGAAACATAATGAATAAACTCTTCTGCTGCTGCATTATGTAAATATTTTTGTGGGCTGTGTCAGCTCTTCTGTGAATCAAAGCTTGTTTTAATCACTTAATAGAGGATCTGACTGACATAGATGCAGATCTGCTGAATACAGAAGAGCAGAATCTGGTAGAGTTGCTTTTCAGAGCAAAGTTTTCAGACTTTTCATTTATTTCCAGCTGCTCTTTTGTTTCATACCTTCAATACAGAAGACGTGACACAGTCGATGCCTGAAGCAAAGGCTGCATCAGACCAAGTATTCATTTGAAGGGATGTGTTTACTTCACGTTTATTAGAGGACTATGGGCATGCCCTTCCCTTCCCTTCTCTTA
>JAWWEU010000001.1:44064531-44086705 GCA_035583155.1 Acropternis orthonyx | reverse complement strand
AGGGAGGTCAGTGGTGAGCTGACTGACTTTGTGAGTTTGGTGTCATTTTAAGTGTTGCTATTGGAAGGGCATCCAAAAGCTATTGGTACATTCTCCTCCCTTTTAAAACTGCTTTCTCCATTTTCAATGGCTACAATGGCTAATAGGCTATCTTCATACTTGCAGAAACATTGGTCCCAGGTCTAGCAGCTTGTTTGAGTTTGTCCGCTACAGCTTGTGCTGGGTAGGACTTCAAAACGTACACAAATTGTGGCAAAAACAGAAGAAGAGGGACATGCTTTTTGCAGTGAGATTTTGTGTCACACCCCTGCTCCTGCTGCTTTTTTAATTAGTTTCGCATCTATCCAGCAAGGAGGGTAATGAGAGGCTCCTTCTATTTGTTTTTTGTTGTTGTGTTGGGGTTTTTTTTTAGTTTGTTTTTTTTTTTTTTCCCAAATTGTGCCTATCATCAGAGCAGGAAAAATATTTGCTATGCTTTTTCTTTTTTTTCTCCCCCCCCCCCCCGCCTTTTTTTTTTTTTTTTTTACTAGCCCTTACCAGTTTCACGGGCTCTAACATTTTTCCAAGGGGTCGGCTACATTTTTCATGGCCTGGGGAAGAGAGACATGGCAGAAGAACACAACTGGCCCCAGCAGGGGCTTGTGGTGAGAGGGGGCAACAGGGGCTTGTGGTGAGAGGGGGCAGTCTCTGAAACTGTGCCTGCTCTGGTCCAGTCAGCCAGCCCTGTATGACATTTGTTCACTACCTAGCAATGTTTCAATAGCTTGCACTGAATTTACTTATTGATGGGTGTCCCAGGGAGGCAGACACGGCATTTATCAAGTGCCAGTTAGCCAACTCTGCTTCCTTAGCCAGTAAATTGAAAAGCCACTGCTGTATCAGGAAAAAGCACCTATTAAGAGCCTTATTTCCTATCTACAGTGAATCCATATGGAATATCAGACTTCTACCCAACCTGCAAATTCAAAACGTTATTTAGGTTTAGCAGACTACAGGGCAGAAAAGCAGTTTCGTACAAGCTCCTAATCCAATATAACTGCACCTATCCACACTGAAGTTCCAGGTGATACAGATTGCTCCTGAACACATCCATCAGTCCCTGTGCAGCCTGACATCGTTGCTCTTGTCCGAGCATTGACTGTTCCTTTTCATTGGTTTGCTCTGCCGTATCACAGGTTGGAGGATACGGCTGTTTTCCAGGAGGTGAGTTTTGCCCTCCTCCTGACAGATGTTGCCTGCGCCCTTCTCTGGCTGAAACCTCCTTCCTACCTGTTTTGTATGCCAGTTCAATCACCAGTGTTCATGGTATTAAATTCTGTCTAGCCATCCATCACAAGACATTCAGGGCATCCATTATGATATGATTCATTTGAGCAATCTATGTTCATTATTAATCTTCCCTTACTGCAGGCTAAAGTAACCCTGGATTGTAAGGTCTCTCTTCTCAAAGCTGTCTTTACCATAATTGCATTTTCTGCTGTATTTGCTTGCTTGCTTGCTTCTTAGTGCTTTTCAGGATGTTGTCCCTCTTCACAACTTCTGAACTGTGCCACTCATCATGGAAAATATTTATTCGGGATTAATATGCAGACAATCAGTGCTGTGACTGCAGATTCTGAAAGTCTGCTTTGGAATATAGCTCATCCTTCAGCAGGCTGAAGGGGTTAAATACACAAATCTTGATCTTATTTCCTAAGTTCTTGCTTTCCTGCCACCAAAAAAGAGGAATTTGGAACCTTAACAGAACAGGGACAGGCTGTGTTTTTTGTGCTTTTCAGTGTTAATTCTAAACAAATTCCACTTGGTTTCCTCACTGACCATCCTGACACTGCCAGGTGCACAACACTTGAATGTGTTTATGCACCCTTGCAGGTTGCCCATTCTTCAGAGTTAGTTCCTTTTTTTCCACTCAGAAGCAGCAGGATCTTTGTGAGATTAATTCACATTTGTGCCCAGCTAGTGCACTGGGAGAGACAGGGTGCAGGAAGCCTCAATTCCTCTGTTGCAAGCCCAGATATTGTTACTAAGGCAGGGACAACCTAAACAGGTGATGGGACTCCTAAACTGCAACAAGGAGATGAGCTGCCCTAGACAATGCATGTGACCCCTTTGTGTCAGGGACACCAAATCCTGGCCATTGTTCCCCTGTTGCACATGAGGATTAACAGAGAATGAATATACAACCAAACTGGTCTGGGTCTGCTACCAAGCCGTTTGCTATTTCAGTAACTGTATGACATATTTTCGTTATTCAGAGCTGGATTGTCCCCTCCCTGCCATGCAGAATCAGTGCTGTGGCATTTTTATCCTCTTAGGAGCAGAAGGAACATCAGTTCCCTTTGCCTCCATTGCACTGAAAGAGACTGCATTTTACGTTTTAGAGAAGAGGTGCAAGCTGCAACAATAGAATTGAAAGCAAAGTTGCTGAGAATAAAAGGCAAGTACCTCTCAGGGGAAAAGGCAGAGGGAATACACAGAAAACTTCTGCTTGACTGATCTGATGCTCCTCTTTCCAGCAGTGCCCTTTCTAATCACAGCACATTGTGCATGCTCGCACTGCTTTCCTCAGCAACGATTTCATTCAGGCTGTCAAATTAGCCAGGAGAGGCAGAGTGGCTAAATGAACAGCAACCAGATTGCTTGGTAAGTCTTGGCTCTGCCACAAACTCACTGCTCATCTCCTATTTGCTTCTTTTCCCATCTTTGTCATCTTTATTTCTGGCATCTGTAATTTACATCTTTAGGATTGTCACTGCAAGGTGCAGAATAGCCATGTGTCTGGGCACTCTGTCATTCACATCAGCACTGTCCCCAGCCACCATGCTTGCACACCAAGTCTTCACAGGGAATTTGGTAGATCATCTACTCCGTCCTCCCACTCCAGCCAAATTGTTCTTCAGTATCTTGAACTATGTATGTGCAGAATGTAATTCAGGGGGAAAGCTGATCTGGGTTAAACACAAGACATGTTATACCCTGAAAGTGGTTAACAATAGTAATAAGAGTACAGGCAACATGCCAGGGTCAAATAAACAGAAGAGAGTATTTGGTTTCTGTTACTGTTGTAGGTCAACTTGTAGATTTAGGTATATAAATTTGGGCACTCTGAATGTTGTGGTTGTGAAAGCTCAGAATGAGCACAGGAGCTACAGCTTTTCAGCTACAGCAATTTCAATCTCTTAAAAAGGAAAAAAATGTACCTTGAATGTGACAGCATTTAGCAGTTTCCTTTCCAAGTCCTCTTCTATTAAAAACCTCTTGATAAAACAAAGAGACCTATTAACAGCTCATAAGAATCTGTGGTTGGTGTTATGACCTGCCCCTGAAGGTGAGGGTAACTCGTGTTCTTTAATAGATCCCTTGGGGCAGAATAGAGTGAAATTACGCTAAAGGATCAGTGTTTAGAAATAAATAAACAAATAAATATACATGTAGGATTTATTTTAGAAAATTTTGGTTGCAAAGAAAAGGAGGTATGTAGCCATTTTGGTTATTACCTATAGTAGTATGGCAATATAAAAGTATAAAGGTATAACTTAAGAAAATATACAAGGAAAAGAAATGAAGAGAAAGAAAGGATAACAGTAGAAAGGTACCACCACCTGTGGATCCAGCAACAAGTCTTGACAGTCACAATTTAGATGTCCATTGGTTGAAGTGATGGTTGCAGTCTTGATTCACAGAGGTGTGGGAAGCCTGTGAAACACGAAGTCCAATGGCTTAATATACATTTACATGGGAATGCCCAGGTACCTCCCTTGGACAGGGAGTTTTGTGCTGTTACAACATGTGGATCATGCTCAATCCTCTGGTCTAAGATCCCAAAAATGAGTCTGGGAGCACTCTGGGGGTCTTTGGTGGCTTATGACACCTTCTAAGACATGATAGCTGCCTCTCACGTCACTGGAGCCAATTATGCCCCATCAGAAGGGATGAGCACCTTCAGGCCTACATGTGAATGTCCCAATACCTCCCCTGGCTGGGAGGGGTGAGTTTTACAACTGAGCCAGTTGTGTAAGGGAGGACATTGGCATGATAAAAAGCACTATCCTGCCTCCACAGGGAGGCTCAAAACCCAGCCTGTAGCCTCCAGTATTGGGTGTTCACCCTCTATCTTGTGTGGATCAGAGGTTTTGCTACCACACACAAAAAACTCTCCTTCTCCACTTCAGTTGGTGGGTGTGAGGGGGGTGCAAACATGGCCTCAGCAAAGCACCCTGCTGCTCTTGCAAATGGATGGTTGTTTGAGTCATTAACTATTAACATTTCAGTTTCTCACAGCTGGTAAATAGAATTACAACTCTGAGAAGAAATACTGCAGATAACATACAGCAAGTAATTAGCATGGCATTATAAGTAGGTTAAATACTGTGTTATATTAGCAATTGAATTCCTAGAAGATGATCAGGAAAGATGTCACAACCTGGTTGAGGTCGTCACTGAGTGATAACTGCAGAAAGACAGAAATATGTCACCTGTACAGCTGTACAATCTGTAAGCAACTATCTTCCATTTAACATGCTCCAACCTGAGCTCCAGCTGTTTAGGGTAGGCAGACTGTGCCCTCTGTGTGTGACTGCAGACCCAGCTTGGAAAGGTTCCTCTTGTCTTCCATGGATGACAACTTTCATTCAAAAGGCACTAAGCTCACATTAATCTCCCCTTATTCTTGTGCCTGCTTCCTTGCATATTAAAATCCTCTTTTGGCTGGTTTGGTTGGCGATGAAAGCATATCTTCCAGATGACAGTATCTTTAGCATATACACAGCCCCCTCTGCCTTGAGAAGGCTGAAATCGACCCAAGAGCCAGACCTGCTCTTTAAAATATTAAATACACAAATATTTTGCAAATAGTATTTTAGCTGTGAATAATAACCTGGTAGTGCCTGGAAGAGGCAGATTATTTACATCCTCCCTTTCCATATGAGCTGTTTTTCTGTGACTTCCAGATGTCAAATAAATTATTAATGAAGTCTGAAAAATGCACTGAAACCTTCCTTCCTGAGAGGAAGGGTGATGCTAGTCACCAGAGGAATTTGGCATGTAAGTCACATTGCCATTAACTAGCTGATCAAAATCCTTCACCACCATTTTGTTGTGTTCAGGGTTTACCTGTCTAACTCAGAATATGTTGTAGGTGTACATTAATTCCTCCTTTTTCACTGCCACCACTGATGATGTACATTTGCCCTGTCTTTGGCACAGTGACATATGTAGAGAAAATCTACAGTGCAGATGGCAGAACTGCACAGGATTTTGGCGAGGCTTTAGAAATCACAGGAGAAACCTCCTGTGGATCTGTGTGGTTTGAGTTGGTTTTTGTTTGTTGGGTTTTTTTACATTTGAGCTATGATTAGTGGCTGCATCAGACATCACAAATGGAAGGATGAAGTTTGTGAACACCCCTGCATTGACTTGAGGACAAGGTGGTAGAGGAAAGGAGAAATTTCTGCTATTCTCATGACTTTTCCCCAGCTTACTTTTGCAGCATCACAGGCATTTGATCAATCTTAGCATAGAACAGAGAACACAGAATAGGAGACAAAACACAACACACACATCAGTTGGACTGTTAATATATGCCTTGAGTTAGGTAAGGACTCTTTATAAAAGAAGTGGGCTCCAAGAGCCTGGCCAGATAAGCAAATCCACCAGGCAAAGCTGAAGACAGTTGTCAACCGCTGTCCCCTGTCAACAGTGTTATCACTGACAATCAACCACTGGTCAACCAAGTGATCTTGTGAAAATCTCCCCTTTTGAGTGCTAACATATCTATTCAAAGCCTAATGGAGCCATAGCTGTGCAATTAGGTGCTCACAACTCCATGGTCCTGCTCTCTGTGCAGAAAGACTAGGCCTTCAAGGCATGGCTGAGAGAACTGGTGACAAGTACTACTTAACACAAACTGGCCTTTGGTGGCCTCCAGAAACACAGCCCTGGAGTTCCCCTGCTGCTAGTCTGGCATCAAAGGGAGAAAAGGTATGACAGCTGTGCACAGATCACTCTTCTGTTATACAGAGAGGGAGAGAGGAAGAAATCAAGTGCTTTTCATACTGATCCTCTGCTACTTTTAAAACACAATTAGAATCATCTTTTAAGTGTCTGATTCTACCCTGAATATTTCATAGCAATAGAGATACCTTACTGAAACCTAAATGCGCAAAGACAACCCACAAATACATTCACGCACAACATATCTTTAAATGCATAATACTATTTCTTCACTCCCCTGTATGTCCCCAGCTCCCAGTATTTCAGAATCATTTCTTGGCATCTTGCTTAGTGATAATGCATCAGGCTCAGCTGCTATGATCCAGAACCAGTAAGCATCCTTGGTACATACTTAGCTACAAACCCATCCTGTAGTAATCCAAGAGTTCACCCGTGTGTGTGTGTGTGTTTGTGTGTGTTCATGGCGTCTCACTTGCAAATGAAGTGAGTCATTGGAAAGTCAGACCGATAAAATCCCAGTAAAACAGTACCAATTAATTTTCTTGCCCCTTTTTTCCAGTCAGAGCATGGTATAGTGCCTCTCTCTTCAGTTAGACCATCACCTCTTTGTGTTAGGTACTGTATGAAAACAAGTATCAAAGGTCTCTGTCTCAAATAAGTAACCTGTGTATAAATTAGGAGACAATACGCGGTAGAGCGAAATGGCAATATCAGGCTGTCAGGAAGGATCTTGGTGCACAGCTGCCTGCTCACTGTCAAGATTTTTGTGACAAAAGATACATTTTACAATTTATTCTTTAAAGCATAAATATAAGTAGTTGTTGATGATGAAAGAGTCACAGAGACCCTGTAGATTAAATCACACTGAATAAGACCCTGCATGAAGACCATAAGCTGGCAAAAGCTTACAACATGTTTCTGATCCCTTTCTTTAAACAGAAGAATATTAATGACTGATGATATTAATATAATGAAAGGCCTTTATATCTTCAAATTCAATTCCACCCAGAAGGCTTTGATGCATAGGAATACATATCCAGTCCAACAGAGATGTTTACAGTGAGTAAAGACACCAAATCTGCCTCTTGTACAAGTGTGTCTGCTGGTTTGATCATTACTCCCAGGAAGTAGCCAAGCAGTTAAAGCCAGTTCTGAGAAATGGAAGAAATATTAGAAACAAGGCAACTTAAATCAGTAGAACACAAATGAAAATGGAAAGTTTGGGTTTCTCTTTATCTTTCTCCTCTATTTTTCTTTCACACAGTTTATTTCAGGGAAGTGTGAAAGAGAAGATTTCATCAGCCAAACAGAAGACATCTCTGGTGCTGCAAAGGCTTTGTGGATCACAGCAGCTGTGGGACATCCCCTTCAGGAGGCACAAGGGATGTTGAACACATGGAATGCTCTTAATTCTGTATTGATGTCTGCTGTACTGTTTACTATGGGCATATAATGTTCTGTAAGTCCCCAATGATCTTTCAAGAGATACTGTCCTTCATCATAGAAGACGTAAAGGGCATCCATTTTTTCATGTGATCAAAAGCACAAAAACATCAGTCAAAATGGATCATGAGACACCTATTTATGAAATTAATGTTAACATGTCATTCAAATGTTTGTTTTGTTTAGGTGATTAATTTGTCTGTTACACAGTATACAGGTATGATAAACAATGGGTTCTCTCTCTTGCAATATTATTTTCTGTTAACGATGTTTTCTAAGCGGTCTGTAGATTGGCACATATGACATATAAATGTGCTTCCAAAGACAGACAGAGGCAGAGAATTCCTGAACAGAAACTTCTTGGCCATTTCAATTTCATGGAATATGATACTCCAAAAATTTGATTCTTGAACCTGATTGAGAATGCTAAAGGAAAAGAAAAGGGGCCAAATTCAAATTTTCAGGCATCTCAAAGGCCATGAAAGTGAGTTTCAGGACTTGATATGAGCTTGAAGAGGCTCTAGTTATGTACTGACCTTGCTGACAAACAATCAAGGTATAAGTTGCAAGGTACAAGATTGGCATTTTGTTATGATGAGTTTTATTTAGTATAGTATAAAACAGCTCTGGTAAACATTCTGATAAATATCAGCATAACAGTGAGAGAAATGCTTCTTTTAACTCCCCATACAAAGAATAGCAGTCTTATAGAAGCTGCAAAGAAAATATATGGCAGCATTTTTCAGAACAGCTGGTTTTGGAAGTTTAAACACAAATGCAGTACCCAGGGATGAATTTAGTTGGATGACTTAGGGACTTTTAAATCTCACCTACTACCTTCCCCTCTCCACTTGCACTGCTTGCAGGCTTGAGCTTGTTCTGGACAGGGCACATGGGCAGCCCTCCTCCATTTCAGTGTCTCTCAGTGCACATGATAAATGGACTTGGGCCCATTGAAGCAAATGGAAAAACTCTCATTTCATGGTGATCTTGCAGTGCAATTCTCCATGAAGAGGCTCACAGTTAAATGATATCTGTGATTGCCTCTCTGCTCTGATCATCCTGTAGAACCAAATTCCAACAATGAGTAAACACACACCCTTGGAAGTTTCCATATGCAAGTTCTACACGGAAATGCAGTCCTGTGTGATCCACAGACTTCACTACTTGCCTGCAGGTTTTAAGTAGAATTGATTCAGATCTAAACTGAAAGCTCTTCCTGTGCCTATTAATCACCTTTCCTCACGCAGCGTTTTTGCAGCTGCCACTACATACGCTCCTTGGGCACCGTTCCACTGTTTCACACCTCCCAAAGTCACGCCATAATCACTAGCACTGATTTTTCATCCTAGGTGGTAGGACAAATCTTCTGGGGTAGCTATAAATGATAACTAACTTGCATAATTATCCTGACACTTCACTGCACTCTCAGTCAGTTGACTAGTGATTTAATTTATAATAATACTTTAGTAATATTCAGATCAATCACCTTTCTGCCCAAAGATATTTTATTTATGTCTTGTCTTAGAAAATAAAACCAGAAGGAGCCATTGTGATCACCTATTCTGATCCATGCAGAAGGCTTAGGGTGAAGACCTGAGCCAAGAAAGAACTACACCATATCTTGTACTTAACTGCAAGCCTTGGGAAGCTGCTCCATTGTTACTCAGGAGAGTGGCTTTTGAATTTGTAATTACTAAGTAATTTGAAACAGCTTTAAAAATAAGATAAAAGGGAAGCATTCACATGCATGGGGAGTAGCATATAAAGAATGCAGGTTTCCTTTTATATCCCTATTACTCTGTTTGATCCTCTTCAGTTTCCATAATTGCCCTCCGTGCGATTATCTCCAGCACAATACATTTTCAAGTCAGTGCAGACTTAAATGGTATTGTAATGCAATGGCTGTTTTGTCTCCAGTAGATCTTTAATAAATTTGTGGTCAGCAGCATTATTTGGTAAATAATATAAAACCATGACAGGTTTGCTCAAAGCAGGAAAAGCCTCAGGGTGACTGAGGTGTAAGAAACAGCTCTGAATGAGCAATTCAAATGGAAGAGGCATTTAAATAATTAAGTTCCTTTTGATAGGATTTTCCTGCTGCAGTGGAAGAAAGGAAAAACAATTAACAACTGAAACCCTCTTTCTTGCCTGAGCTGTCCCTGGCTGTATGAAATAATGGGCTGTACTTCAGGAGAGGAATGGCACTCCGAATATCCTCATAGCTGAAGAAGACCTGTGGAGTGAGTTCTTTTTAATACTTGTATTGATGATCTGGACGAGGAGATGAAGTGCACACTCACTAAACTTGCAAATGACACCAAGTTGGGCAGGAGTGTTGTTCTGCTTGAGGGCAGAAAGGCTTTACTGAGGGATCTGAACAGGCTGGGTCGATGGGATAAAGCCAGTTATATAAGGTTCAACATGGGCAAGTGCTGGATCCTGCTCCTGGGTCACAACAATTCCATGTAGCTCTACAGGCTGCGGGAATAGTGGCTGGAAAGCTACCTGGTGGAAACAGAACTGGCAGTGTTGGTGACAGCAGCTGTACATGAGCCAGCAGTGAGCCCAGGTGGCCAAGAAGGCCAATGGCATCCTGGTCTGTGTCAGCAATAGTGTGGTTAGAAGGACCAGGGCAGTGACTGTTCCCCTGTACTCAGCACTGGTGAGGCCGCAGCTCGAACCCTGTGTTTGTTTTTGGGCCACTCACTACAAGAAACACATTGAGGGGCTGGAGCATGTCCAAAGAAGGGCAACAGAACTGGTTAGCTTGGAGAAAAGAAGGCTCAGAGGTGACCTTTTTGCTCTCTACAACTACCAGAAAGGAGGTTGTAGGGAGATGGACATCAGTCTCAGGTAAGAAGAAATAGGACAAGAGGAAATGGCCTCAAGTTGCACCACGGAAGGTTCACATTGGATACTAGGCAAAATTTCTTAGTGGAAAAGGTTGTCAGGCATTGGAACAGGCTGCCTAGAGAAATGGTTGAGTCACCATCCCAGAAGGTATTTAAAAGATGTGTAGATGTGGCACCTGGGGACATGGTTTAGTGTTGGACCTGACACTGCTGGGTTAATGTTAAACTCAATAATTTTAAAGGTCATTTCCAACCTAAACAATTCTATGCCTCTATTGGCACCACAGCACCTTCACCACCTCTGAGTCACCTATGCCAACTGTGCTTCTCAGCATCTGCTGTGCTGCTACCAGACCATCCATGGATAATTAATGTCTTCCAGGAGCAGGGCTGGAGTTAGGGCTGGCAGTCTTTCAGACAGAACAGTAAAATCAGTGAAAATAAAAAGGAAGAGAGAAGTAGGTGGATGCCTCAGCTGCAGTGTGAACATGCTTCACAAAACAGTGCAACCAATAATAACAGGCAGCAGCAGTCGTCTGTGCCATCTGCCTACCTAGCTGGTCACAATGCACATGGGATTTAGTCACACATCTGCTGCAGAAGGCCACATACGTTACACAGCGTTCACTTATGCAAACAGGAGATGCCCATCTCCTTTTATGAAATCATCCAAAAATAGGATAAGCTTAAAAAATGTCTTTTGAATTGTCTTCTGCTTGATTTGAAACTGAGGGAGGAGCAATAGCCTTTTCCTTCAGAGACCTACAGAAAAGCCATTCCGTGACCCATTTACACAAATCAAGCCACATGGCAATACCCAGCATTTTCTGCTAACACTGTTGAGAATTGACCAGTTTACCATTGCTACCTAATTCAATTTCATCCTAATAATTTGCATTTGGAAATTTGCTTAAAAAAAATCATGACAAGAACAAAGTATACTAAGGCACACCATTGGGAATAGAACTAAGAAAACATAATAGAAAGTATTGATGAGAAATGCAGACCACATGTGTTTGCAGTCAAATGCCTATCAGTATATGGCTGAATGGTAATCCTGGTTCTTTAATACTACATTTACAGCAGTAAATACACACACACACACAAAAAAAAAAAAAAAAAGAAAAAAAACTCTCTGAAAATCAGCCCAGTGTTAAGGCAGGGGGGCTAAAGGGAGAGGAAAAGTTCAAGAATAGAAAACACAGGAACTGACTGATCTGGCCAAATCCTGATGGTCCTTTTCTGGCCATATGTATCTGGTCTCTGACTATGACAGAATACTTTTTCAACAGCATTTCCAATTTCTTTTACAGCTTCAAAGAGGATGTTCTGGGCAAAAATGGACAGAATTCTACTTGTTTTTTTAATCTGAAATCTGGAAGAATGTAAATCTAGGAAGGGAAAGTTTTTTTTTGACATCTTCCAGGAGTGTGATATACTTAGCTAGCCCTTCCCAAGAGACTTTTATATGGTTATGACTGAATTCTTCCCTGAAGAGGAAGAGAAGAAACAGGACCAGGGTTTAAAGACATGGAAAGAATAGCACAACATGGCTGTAGGAAAAAAGGGCTTGGTCAGCTCTGGGTATGAGGAAGAAGGCAGAGAAACAAGGTAGGTCTCCATGCCAGGGAGGAGAGATGGCAGAAAAGGAGGAGACGGAGAAACCTAGTGGATGGATGGAAGGCAGTGGATATAGTTTTTCTAGATTTTAGTACAGCTCTTGATACTGTCCCCCACAGCATCCTTCTGGACAAGTTGTCCAGCTGTGGGATGAGGGGGTTCATGGTGCACTGGGTGAAGAACTGACTGAAAGTGCTCAAACTGTTACAGTGAGGGGGGCTACATCTGTCTGGCGACAGGTCACCAGAGGCGTTCCTCAGGGATCCATTTGAGATGGACTATTCACTTCAGAGTTGGACTTGATGGTCTTTGTGGGTTCCTTTCAACTCAGAATATTCTGTGATTTTGTGAGAGCCAGTTTTGTTCAATATATTTATCAATATTCTGGATGCAGGAGCTGAATACACCATGAGCAAGTTTGCTGATGATACCAAACTGGGAGGTACTGTTGACTCTCTTGAGAGACAGGAGGCCTTTCAGAGGGATCTAGATAGATTGGAGCATTGGATTTTGATTAATGGGATGAAATTTAACAAGTCCAAATGCCATATCCTGAACCTAAGATGGAGTACTGATGGACACAAGTACAATTTGGGAGAGAGTGCCTGGAGAGCAGCTCTACAGAGAGGATTCTGGGGATGCTGGTAGGCAGAAGCTCAGTGTGATTCATCCGTGAGTCCTGCAACCCGGAGGGCAAACCCCATCTTGGGGTGCATCAGGCACAACATCACCAGTCAGACAAAAGATGGGATTGTCCCATTGTATTCAGCATTGGTGCAGACTCACCCCAAGTACCACGTGCAGTTCCACGCTCCAGAAATTAAGATGGATATGAAGGTCCCTGAATGCATCCAGCAGAGGGCAACAAGGCTAGTGAAAGGCCTTGAAGGAATGTCCTGTGAGGAGCAGCTTAGGACTTGGGGCTTGTTTAGTTTGGAGAAAAGGAGGCTGAGGTGCAACCTCATTGCTCTCTGCAGCTTCCTGAGAGGAGGAAGTTGAGAGGGAGGTACTGAGCTCTCCTCCCTGGTATTTGGTGACAAAATGGTGGGAGTGGTTGACATTTGCACCAGAAGAGCTTCATACTGGACATTAAGAAATATCTCTTTGCCAAGAGAGTATTCAAACACTGCAACAGGCTTCCCAGTGAAGTGATAGATTCCTCAAACCTGCCAGCATTTAAGAGGCATTTGGGCAATGCCCTTAACAACATGCTTTAAATTTCATTCAGACCTGAAGTGGTTGGGCAGTTGGACAAGATGATCATTGTAGGTCCCTTCCAACTGAAACAGTCTGTCTTATTCTGTTCTAGTGGGGTGACAGCATGGGATGCTGCAGTGAAGATGCACACCTGCAGTGCGTGTCTGAGCCCAGGGGGGTCTTTGTTACTGGCATGGGCATGGGCAGCACCCTCTTCTCACAGGAGAGTGTGAGAGTAGGGGAATCCCCATTTTCAGGATAGGGGTAGAATGCTGGTGACCAGGTAGCCTGTGAGAAGGTGGTGTGCACGTAACTGTGCACACTGTGGGATTAGAGCTTTGGGGGATTAGCTATAAAGTCTATTTCGAATTTTGGAGGTGTTTATTAATATTTCATAGACATCTAGTACTGTGGTTTCTCTGACATGTTACTGATATTGATCCTGCACCTGCTGTTCACTGATTGCCAGTTAATTAGATGTCATTAAAAAAAAATCTAAAAATTGCTTTGATCTTAATTTGTTTTAAACCCCTTGAGCTGAGCAGTTTTCCCTTTGTGACAGAGCACAGAGGAGCTCTTACAGGAAAAGAAAGGGTGCAAGCTGCCCTTGTGTTGCCTTAACCCTCACACAGGACTGGACAGGGGCAGCCAAGCAGAGCTCCTTCAGCCACAGGCATTCCTTGAACAGCATGAAGGCAGGTCCCAGTCTGGGGAGATGTGTCATGATTCAGGAGGATGCTGCAGGAGGGAGGGAATCATCATGGCTCACTAAGGCTGGATGGAACCAGGCACATACCTGCAGCTCCTTCCTGGGAACTACTTTGGGGGACCCCGTGGAGGACTGTAGTCTAAACCTCGCAGCTCTTGCACACATCCAGCAATTTGCATCTCAAACCCACAGCTTACAACACAGTCTGAAGACAGTTGCTGTGCATTCACACCCATGATTTGGATGTGGTCCATTCAGGTCAGTCAGGGGTTTTTAAACTGCTCCTTCGGCCCATATGCAGCCCTCTAGCTCAGTTTGCAGCCCTCTAGTCCAGGCTACAGCCCTAGTGAGGCTAATTCCCTTCTCATGAAGGAAGAAGCACCCATAAGGTGTTCAAACTGGCTTCATGGTAGATTTTAGTCAGAGCATGAAGGTAACTTATAGGCATCCACTGAAACATTACTGAGGTAAAAAGATGGGTGCCATTCCAAGCATTATGCTTGTAGCCCCCTTTGCAGACACTCATCACTGAAGGCATCTCCAGACAAGTTGTCTCCTTCAGCCGAAATGAGTGAATTAGTGAATGCAATGAGCAGTTCTGCCCATGCTATACCTGAAAGATGCATTTCAATAAACTCTGCCCTGTACTGACATGTCAAGAAGAGCCTACTAGATGAGCCGACACTGCTCCTTCGGTGCGCCTTCTGCACACCTTCTGCAAGTGGTTGCAGGGATCACTATGAAGAAAGCAGTCATTTAAAAAGGAGGTAAGAAACATGTTTTCCTCTTCTTTCTGCAGGTTCCCCAAGTCCTCAGGCTGGTAGCACTGCGTAGCTGGCAAATGATGCTGTTGGCTTGGGGTCCTTGTGTACACTTGTGCACTGCTCTGACAGTGAGAGTGTGGACACAGCTGAACAGCACTGCAGCCAACAACAGCTCTTTGAAGACATGCAGTGTCTGGGAGGGAAGACTCAGAGGAGTTTTTGTCTATTGCGTGTATTCTGCCGATTTCATTTTTGTCTGTCACAGCTTGAAAGGTAAAGTCTGTGCTTTGGTTTGCAACTTGTGGGGGTCAGGTTTCACTTTTCATTTGGGACAAATCTCCTGTCAGGGCAGAACAGGTAGGCTATGCCATGTTACAGAGGACCTGGGATGCTGCACCAGTTCCACAGCCTCCTAACTCATATTTCACCTTGCTTTTGTCCTGTAACTTTATTTCTGCAAAACACTTACATGTGGATTTCAAGCTGACATTTACAATAGTACAAGTGAAACACATGCCTATGTGTCTGTGAGCACACTCTCCCTGTCCCCACTGACCTGAGCCAGTGCTCAGCATTAGAAATGACAGAAGTTTCTGAAGCATCCTGTGCAAACTAAGAGTTGAGGAAGGGACAGACAGGTGGACCAAAGCCTAAGACAAGCCACAGGCAGAAGGGCATAATGGAAATGTTTGTGACAGTTGGATAATGGATAATTGAACCTTCAGAAAAAGACATGTTTACATGTTGGATGGTGAAAATGGCCTTGGCAATATTTTCCCCTCAGATAAATCACTCAGTGCCTTGGGGTGAGTAGCAGTTATGCTCACTTCTCACCATGCCAAGGGAAATGGCATAAGGAGGTTGCCCTGTTCATAGGTGAGAGACAGGGGAGCAGACCAGGCTACAGAGAGCTAAGACAAAGTGAACATCACTTGTTATAGACAGACTTTGAAAAGTAAATTGTAAATGATCAGGGGGAGCAATAAAGGCAACATAGAACTCCTGCAGGTTGGTGCTCTTGTCCACAAACATGGTTTAGTTTCTGCAAGCCTGAGACCTGCAGTGTTGAACAGACACTTGTACCTAGTGATGAGTACATGGAGATAGAGGAGGCTCCTGGACAGCTGTCATCTATCACACACTTCAAGCAGAGTGTGGAAAACAGGAACACTGTGAGCTGAGCACTAAGGACTTTTTCTGCTAAGACAGTTCCATCTCAGTGGTAATGACTGTAGCAAATATGCAAAAAAGGTTCACTTACAAGCAGCAAAGTTTCAGGGTTAGTCCCTCAAGAGAGATGCTATGGGCTCACCTGCAGCTCCCTGGTTCTCTGCAGTGTGGTCATACTCCAGTGGACACACATGGCTCAGACTGACATTGGGGCCACTGAGGCCATACACCTGTGGGGTTTATGGGATCAGCATTTTATATCCACAGAGCAGGAATGGGTGTCTGTTTTTGATCTGGTCTCCATGCAGACAACAGAGAGAAAATGGTGCCACAGGAATGCAATTGTCCTGTCTGTACCTTTCTGAAAGGGTAAAAGAAGGCCCCATGCTTTCCAGTTTCTCTCATCAGGTAAGAACACCACTGAGCTTCAAAGGGACCCTGGGTTGCAGCATTTGCCTTGTAGACACACAGACTTAGGGAAAATTAGGGAAAATTCATTTTGAGCTGGAAGAGGGAGCAGAACTTGGTGCAACTCTCACTATGTCACTTTATACAAGATGCTATGAAGAGGCATCTATCTAAAGCTCCTGACATCTAGACAGTCAAGATGAAAAGGAGTAGGAGTGCTGGGACCTGATCATAGAGGTTGGTTTGTGGTAGATTGGTACTAGTAGTTTCAGGTCAGTGTCCTCTTGATCAGACCACATATTCTACCCCATAAGGTACACGTGGCTCTCAGGTATTTTCCCACACTTCAGCAGGTATGGGCAGGTTACTGTTGCAAGTATCTTCCTGGCTGCAAACATGTGAAACCCATAACTCCAAGATACTTACTTCCACATGGGACTGCAGAGTGCAGCCCTGTGGTAAATCCTCCTTCATTGGAGGGGATGAAGACTGCAATTTTAATACCAATAACTCCAAACAGTATACATTTTAAGCCTTGAGTGTATAAAATTATCTTAAAGACACCATTAATAAGCAAGCAGATCTTCCAGTACTGCCACAACAAATTTGGAAAAGCACTGACCCTCTCCTGCACGATGCCTTCACAGAAGCAGCAAGAGCACAGCTCAGCTGCAGACACCAAGCAGAAGCTGCTGCTGTTGCATCCATACCTGGGGAGTGACAAGCAGAGCTACCTCCAACATGATCTACTCTGAAGAATGTATTTATTTAAATATTATTCAGGATGTGATCTGGTGTCATTTTAGGCTTTTGTACAGAAATATCTTTTGGGATCCCATACATAAAAGGAAATTAAGGAACCACCCACGCTGTGCTTTCAATGTTCACATCCATGCATCTGGGTAATACAGGGCACCCTGGCCCAACACCTGCATCTGCACCTCTTCCTCCTTATCATAGTCATCTGAAAATCCCTGGGGAAAGGGAGGAGGAGTGAGGGGGAAGAGGAAGATAATAATAGTTGAAAAATTTATTCAATGAGATTCATGGAATTTTTGGGACTAATACATTCTATGAATAATATTTTCATTATTTTCCCAACTTCAGTGCTAACAGAAGTTATTAATAATGATTGAAGCAAACACTTGAATTATATGACAATGTTATTGAACTTTGGAAGCATATATTACATGAAGTGAGGGGACTTTAGTTCTGCCCGTCATCAGGTTGATGTAGATGTTCTCAAAAATGGTGAAATGTGTATTTGACACTTTGGCCTTTCCTCACAGAAAGTTTGTGCTCAGATTGCCTGACAGTAAGAATCAATCAATAACTTCTGTGCTGTTTCTCTCCCAGAAAATTGTTAGCAACTGCTTTCTTTCAGCACTTCAGAAATTACATCGTTGGAGATGGCAGACCTCTCACCTTTACAGACCCCTCTCACCGCAGGGCAGCATGTCCTTGTCTCCAGAGGGCAAACTTGCTCCTCAGGCGAACTGCACCCTGCCACTGCTTTGCAGCAGCATGTGCTGACAGCCACTGGTGTTGTACTACCCCTCTCTGTAACAGCTGGAGATGGATCATAGGGGAACGCTGGCAAGGCTCTTCCCTTATCCCTCTTTTCCCAATATCTCCTCACCACTGGAGATGACTGCTGAATGTAGTCTCTAGACAAAAGGGCACAAGGAGAATTAACAGGACCCTGTGAAGTTTGACCAGGAAATCCAAGCTACCGTGAGATGCAATAGTCAGAATCTTTCAACTTCTACAGTGTTTCTGCTGCTGTTCCCCAATCCTTGGTGGGCAGAGCCACTGACTTCAGCATGCAGTAGCTAAGGGACTGTTTCCAGTCTGTGTGCAGAAGTGCTTCCTAATAAATCAGAACAATCTAAGACTTTATTTATGACTTGGGTAGATTTTAGTCCTGAATTAATTATAATGTCATCTTACCTTTGTCTTAATGGAAGAACTGGAGAGTCAATGGATGTTTCCTACCCAGCCTAAGAGATTGTGGTCGAACAATAACATGTCTGTTATATTACCAGCCCGAGCAGATTTAATGATTCCAAACACCATGGGTCCTACTGCATCTCCTGCTATATCATGAATAAAGTTCATTACTGAAGCTAAATGATAACTAGAATTCCTGTTATCAATTCACCAACACCAGATGCACAACTCATCTTGACATCAGTGATAAAAGATCACAATAAAGAAAAAAATTTCCACTCTCCAAAATTCATAATCTAACTGATAACTGAGCTTGCTGCAAGGGACTGACTGTCATTCATCAGCTAAATGTTGAATTCGTCAGTTCCTGGAGGGCCTCTACTGAGTCAGAAATGAACATGGTTCATACACATATTTAATTCTAACTTTGAACGCAGAGAAGAATTTAACAGAACATTAAAGATTGATGAATAAATTAAAATGGCATTAATGAAGCTGATGCTTATATCTAAAGGGAAAAGTCCCAGAGGGCTCTGGGATTTCTAAAATTACTAATAACTTATTAATTTTGGAGTTGATAGTAGATAACAAATTGAACATGCTAAGTATGAGTATGCACTGTGATTTCTGCTGCAGAAGACAAAGTCTTTCAGCTTATTATACGATGGAGTATCATTTATAAGGACAGAGAATAATGATTCTTTTTTATATGTCTCTAGGAAAGATTGCGGTTGGATAGCTGTATGCACTCCTAAGCACTTGACTACAGGAGTGTATTGATAAACCAGAAGAAATTTAAGAAATTCTAACTATGAGCAATGGAAATGATAAAAAGTCTCTGATAAAGAGAGGAGGGGACAAATCCTCTTCAGAAAGATGGAAAAAAAAATCTAGATATGAACAGAAAAGAAAGCTGGTGAGAAATTAAATGACAGAAGAAAAAAATTGCAGCAAACAAGTCAAATAAAAGTCATGAGAAAGAAAGAGTTCTTTACCAAATAAATGTGCAAAATGGCTGTCACTTCTTGCATGACGTACAAAACACAAGATGATGAATCAGAACTAAGCTAAGAAAAAGATAGGACATTTCCAGAATCTGTATGTCTTAAATTACCTGAGTTGTGTCCTGAGGCTTCCTGCCTTTGCTTCCTGATTTAAGACCATAGTTGGCAAATGTTTACAAAAGCATCTTCATGTTCATGAGGTTTTCTATTCAGTTCAACAGATTTTGTGCATATGAATGACCCACTTGATCCTCTCAAGGGCAACAGAGCCACTTTGTTCTTCACTGCCAGTATGCTGGCAAAATCAGCCCCGTTTCAGCATCGCTCTGGCACAACCATACCAGTGTCAACATGACCACACACAGCAGCAGAACTGGGGTAAGTTCACACACATTGCATATTTTCTGAGTGGCTGTTGCTGCAGAGAGAATAGAAAAGAGAGAATGGTGAAGGAAAAGGAGCATAGACAGTCACTTCAATCCTGCCTGATTGAAGTAAGACATAGTAACTACGGTTAGAGGAAGCAGAGGTCGGATAGGCTGTGAACTGCCTTACACAGCACACTAGCACTGTATGTAAGGTCAAAAAAAATTAAAAAAAAAAAAAAGCTGTAATTTGCCTTTATCCTTCTAAGCCCCTGAATGTGCTGTGGGCACTTTGACTTTAGTGAGGGTTTGAGTCCACATAAAGAAAAGGTCCTTGAAAATTGAATATGTGGTATTTTACTTCAAGAATGAAAACATTAAATAACAGCTGAGCAACAGGTACTGCTCCTTACAGAGCTCTCAGGGCAGTAGTGGGGACTCTGTCCTCCACTGATGGAGATGATTGGATCTTTTTCAGTTAATAGCTAATGGATGTACATGGAAAAAAGGGAAAGCCCCAAAGTAAACAAGATGAAATTCTGTGCAGGTTTCTAATATTTGCTTAAAGTGAGGACTTTCTTTCACCTGAATGTGACAGTATAACCTGAAAGGAAGTATTACTGGGGATTGTGAAAGCCTCATAGTGACCTGTGTCTAAAGCATGTTCTCAGGAATATTTCCCATGAAAATCCAACTCTCAAATGAGGACAGTGGAAATCTGGCTTTAGGGAAACTGTTCAACACGGGTAGCACGTATACAGGGAACATTTGCCTGACTACAGGGGATAAGTATTCCTCTTGCCACCCCAGCCTGTTCCCAATGGCTCACCTGAGTGACTTTGGGGTTGTTCATTGTTCCCAATGGCCCTTCTATTCCTTTGTTTCTGTTTGGGCTTTGGTTTTATATAGCATGAAAAAGTGAATCCACAGAAAAAAAACAGTCAAAGGTTATCAGGTACTCTGGATCATGGTCATGGCAATGGCAGATTGACAGACTAGTCTAGAGGCTACACTGGCCAATACTCAGTCTTGAAAGAAGACCCATATGAAGTTGTGTTAAAAGTATAGAATTTTGACTGAAAATAAACTCCCTTGCCTTCTGTCTAGTCCTCAGAGATCAGAGAGGCTGCAACTAATTTGTCATTAAACATCTAGTCATGTCTGTAGATGCACTGATAGTGTGTGTTGCACTATTAATTTGGTCTCATTCACAGTCACAGAACAGATTCACTAATAGTATGGTTTCCCATGTCAACACCATAATTCTGGTCGAGTTCAACAAGAACTTTCATGAACACAGACTCACAAATAGTGTGGTGTATTGAAGCAACAGATTATAGATTCTTTTGGATTGCCAGTGACAAGTTCCCTAGGCCTGCAAAATATCCTATGTACTATGTACAAATATTTACAGGTATACTCCAGTGGAGTCAGAGGTGTTTCTACTTTGAGGAGGAGAGAGGAACAAACATGTCAACTTGCTTGTAATGTGGTCATATTCTCATCCTCTCTCCTGGAGGATTTCAGATGCCAATTTATACATTTAGAGAAAGCAGAGGTGAGACTGTAGTCAAATATTCTATTACTACCTTCATAAACAGGGGGGAGGGGCAGCAAATTTATGTGTAGATGAAGGACATCGAGAGTAACAGAGACATTACAAAGACTGTGGGTCTTGTGCGAGGAAGAGGACTGTGACACCTTAGCCTAATGCCCTTCTACCTGGCTGAATGCAGCAATAGGGGTCATCTGGCCCCTTCTCTCAGCCTGAAACATGGTTGCCTTATCATAGGTAGAAATCAAGTTGGTCAGGCCTGACTGAGCCTTGGTAAATCTATGCTGACTACTACGAGTCACTGTCTTCTCCTTCCTGCATCCAGAAATGTGTTCCAAGAGAACTTGCTTCGTGAGCTTTCCAGGAACCAAAGAGAATCTGACTGGTTTGTAGTTTCCTGGGTTGTTGTCTGGCCTTTTCTGAAGGTGTTGTTTTGAAGATGTTTCAGAACAAATGAGGAGGAAGACCTTATTTAGGCCTCTTAAACTAGACAAGGTGTTAAAAAACATTTCCCAAATTAGCTTTTTTCATCATTATACCCACATATGTCTCATACCCGTTTAACACTGCTTGACAGTTTGCTCAGTTTTGACCACAATTTTATGATACTGCAATTAATTCCAGTTTATGGGAAAAAGCATTTTCTCTTCCATCTCCACTGAGTGTTGAGAAAAGATAAGGGTGTTTGGTATAATACCATATAAATTTCCCTATATATAATCTGATATTCTGGGACATTATAGAAAGCACATTGTTGGTCTGTTTGATGTAAGCCCATGTTTTTAGAGAGATGATAAGGTTGTTCTTTAGAAGCTGTCACACTCAGCTTTTTGACATCTTCTTTGTGGGTAGATTTATTATAGTCTTTTAATCACAGACAGAGAACATCAAAAGGTTTACAGAAGTTCATGAGTCTCCATGCCCAAGCTGCAAGACATCTGGGACTAATTTACAACTTCACACTGAAAAAACAAAATGCAAATGTCAAGTGTAAGATTCTCATACATATCTAGGAAGAAAATAATACTCCAATAAAATCATGTGTTATGGATTTAAAATCTTGGAAGTTTTCTTTCATCTACCAACCCTGCACCTCAGAGAGATTACCTCTCTCTCTCTCTTTTTCAACCGTGGAACCAGGAAAAAGACTGCATGCCCCACAGAAAAGAGTTCCACCTGGCC
>JAWWEU010000001.1:44013058-44061383 GCA_035583155.1 Acropternis orthonyx | reverse complement strand
CTCTGTACCCTTGTACTTATTGTGATCTTTTTTACTAAACTGTAATTCTGACTTGTAATCTGCTTGTGAGTTAGATTAATTCCTCCTGCTGGTTTACCTTTAAACTAGCACAGTTGTGGGTTACCTAAGTGGCATGGAGTTTGTGTTTGCTGAGTGTAGCAAAGGTTCTCTGTAGCAATGGCTGTTAGTCCTGGTAATCTGTTGTAATGCTTTGTGAAGTTGCATGTTAGTTTTGTAAAAGCGTTTTTGCCAAAACGCCTATTTTATCACCAAATTAAAAGAAATCTCTTAGAGAAAGATGTGTAGTTTTTCTCCAGATGTGAACTTAAGGTACCAAAGAACCAACGGTTTTACAAGGGTTCGTGTGGGTGAAATCTCTTGAAGCCTGAAATTGAAGTGTAACACCTGGTAAAGCTTGTTGCTTCTGAACCAGAGGGTACACCTGCCTACATCAGCAATAAAACTTCCTCCATGGATTTAGGTTGTCCAGAAAACTACATACTAAAAAACTGAGTTACATACCACTGTCTTAAAAATATAAAGGTAGATCATGGAAGAGTTCAAGCTTGGCTTCTCAGACTGCTCTGTTTCCCATCCCCAGAGATGGCCAGCTCCTCCAAAGTTAAGCACATCATTTATACCAGTCTCCAGGCTTTGTTCTGAGCTAATTATTCCCTCAGAAGAGATTGTACTACATATCTTCAACGCCTCTTCTCCAGGTAAATGTACTTTTGCCTGAAGGCCTGGTAGGTAAGACCCCCAAAGATGCTTGAACACATTTGGCTTTTGAATAGAATCATAGAGCAATTTAGATTGAAAAAGACCGTCAAGTCCAAATGTTAACCCAGCACTGACCAGCCCACCACTAAAGCATGCCCCCAGGTGGGACATCTGTATGTCTTTTAAATACCTCTGAAGAGGAATTAGAACACTTGGCCATGTGAACCTAGTGCACAGTCTCTCCACAGTAGACTCTGACAGCAAGGGAATAAAGGTAAAACCAGGAATGTGGCTGCTTTAGACTCCTCATCATGTGCACAATTCTATTGACATAACAGATGCTATTCCTGTAGAAGAAGTTCAACTTTGTACTGCTAAAACATTGTCCAGAGGGGCAATATAGTATAATTGTAAATGACAAATAGTTTTAGCATTGTAAAAGCCATATGTACTTTCTTTCCTATATGCATATTGGTTTTCATGTTCCAAAAAGATAAATTTAGCTTTGCACAATTCCAGGTTATACACCTAGGAGAAGTGGGTAATGTAGAGACGATCATACATGAGCTGATAGAGAGAATTTGGCTTATTTAACCCAGGAAAGACTGAGAAGAGAAACAGTTTGGATCTGTATGTAACATCAGGGGGTAGATGTCTAACAAGAGAGAAGCTGCAGGGCACTGCTAGCAAAAGAATAAATGAGTACAGCCATGAACAGATTTCAGCAAAAAATTGAACTGTTTACATGTATAAGAATTATGTCCTGACAGCAGTTTGTCAATGGGGACAATGTGAGCAAAAACTGCAGTTACTTTTGAGGTGCAATTCAGTATTTTAAGGAGAAGATTATATAATGTAGTGACTTATGATATCAAGGGATGGAACCTGATAAATCTGAAAGTCCCTTCCCATCCCCCATTTCCTGTAGCCAGCACACTGTGATGTTGGTTTGACAGTG
The DNA here is from genome assembly GCA_035583155.1 of Acropternis orthonyx. Classification (NCBI taxonomy): domain Eukaryota; kingdom Metazoa; phylum Chordata; class Aves; order Passeriformes; family Rhinocryptidae; genus Acropternis; species Acropternis orthonyx. The sequence continues at coordinate 44,059,705 of JAWWEU010000001.1, read as the reverse complement.
CAGAAAGGTTACAGGCTGTACTTTTCATAATCCTTCTTAGACAGAGCCTGGTTCCATGATGCAGAGAACAGGGACGATCAGTCCTCCCAGAAGCAAGATGTCCTTGGGAAAACTGGAGAAACTGCTAAGTTTGGTGTTTTGTTTTTGGTTTTGTTTTTTTTAATAGGTCTCCCAAGTGTCCATGTTTTTGAAAGCTGATACATGCTGAGACTAAATTCAGCAGTTCTGTGCATACTGTTCAGCTGGGGATGGAAGCAAAGACAGAGTCATTTTGAGAAGCTGGTGAATCAAACATAACGCAAATTTAGACCAAGGAAGCTATTTTTAAAGATGCCAATGGACAAAACTAAAAGGTTGAACATGTGGGATCATAAAACTCCTCAGTGTCCTTAGGGCAGTTTTTGAAATTCCAGGTTTCACAACATTTGAAAGCTTGTGGGAACAAGCTCTCCCCTAAATCCGAACTCCCATGGATCCAACTGTTGGATGGGTGGAATGAGCAGACAAAAATGCTAGTTACAGTTTCTAGGCACTTCATTTTATAATGGTGACCAGAACCCAAAAACCTGGATAGAACTGGAAAAAGTTTTGGAAACAGTGAAAATGTTCTCATTTGCTAAACTAAGAGGAACCCTATTTCTTCCGAAAGGCTTGACACCTTCCTAATGCAACACTCTTTTCCCATAGGAATTTCAAGGAAGTCTGCAAGTGCAGAACCGGTGGGTGAAATGAATGAAGGAATAATCAGTATAAAATGTTGAGAATGGATAGTAGCTCTTCAGACAGAGAGCAGGTTTACTCACATCAGCCTGTCCCATGGTAGGTGCATGGCAGGCTCCCGTGCCACCTGCTGTCACCCTTGGAGCAGGGTTTGACACGACACCTCCGACAGCAGCTCCAATAAACAACCAGCCCTTGGGGCTTTCACAGCTGAACCAAGCTCTGACACTTTTGAAGCTCTCAGTTTACAAAACAAACTTGTGTAAATGTTTAGTTCCTCCAAAAACACAGTGGGTTATGGCAGCTGCTTTACAGTCCTAAGAGACCCTGGAGCAGCCCTTCCAGCAGCTCTGCAGCCTGGCACTCACTAGCCAGCAGCCCATCTTCTATGGCATCTAAGTGGAAGTGACAGTCTGTCAAGACCTAGAGGACAGCCAGCCACTCTCCTAATCGCAGAGGAAATGAAGAGCATCCTTCTTGAATATGAGGGCTTCAGAAACACAAAAGCCCTTGAGACTCAGGCATTTTTTTTATAAGACTCCAGTGAATGAGAGACCCAGAGGCTTCAGCTGGAGCTGAGAACTGGGGATGAGATAAGAACTCTGCTCTTCTACAACAAACAGCTGCTAACCTTAGAGTGGCCAAAGGGCTGGGCTCAGTGAGGGGCTGCAGACCTTCCAAGCTGTTTTAGACTGGGATAAGAGTGACCAGCCTGTACAGCTAGGGGAAATCCCTATGCTCTCTGTGGGGCAGGTGTAGTCCTGTTTGGTTGGATGCTGTACTTAATGCTTTGTCTAATTCCTTCCAGGTGTTCCTTTCCCTTTGCAGTTGCACCACAGAGCCAGTATGGGACAATGAGGCAACCTGGGGGCTCAGGACTATAAAACTCAATGGCAAAGAAGACCTTCTTTTTAAGTGTCCCAAAAGAAAAAGACCAGGATGTTTCCCATGGGTCCTGACAAGTGTTCTTGGTGCATCTGAAGAGAGACATTATTTCTTCTTCTGTTCCTGCATTACATCCACATTTAGATTACTCATACCTGACCTTGTCTCTGGTCTGGACGAAACCAGCAGGTCATTTCTGGACCCTTTACTGGTCTTGGCATTGCCTCAAAAGAAGTCCAGGACAGGCCTATAGAAGTCACTGGGGATGAACCCAGACTGGGGTAAACCCACCAGTGCCTCTTGTTGCATCCCACTCACCCCTCTCCTCCAGGGAACCAACCCAGGCATCCATGTATGGGTTGCAAAGTTTGGCTCAGAACACAGAGATTGGATGTCAGTTTATCACCAAGGGAGGGGGAGATCTTGATCGTGGAGGGGTACCAGAGAAGTTCTTGAAGGAAGGAAGCTTTGTTCATGCCTAACCCTTCATGAGTATATGATTGTGGTGCCCCTTGCCTTTTGGCTATTAGAATATGTGTGACTTCTAAGTCTTCTGACTGACCACAGCACACAAGGTGTAGCATAGTAGGCTGCATTGTCCTGCAGCCACTGGCAAACATTGGCCATGGGAAGTGTGCCACCCCTACTGAAAGGGCTGCACTGTCTCTGGTGGTCCCCAGGCCACAGCTTGCAAGTATTCATGCTGTATGATCCAGGCAAGAAGAGGGGAGATGGACTAGTATGGAGCAAGACAGCCACTCTAGTCAAGCTCTTTCAGCTGGAGTTTTGCGTTTGGGACTGATAATTTCTTCACTAAGTCTCCCAGCATTTTCACTTACTGTCCCATCTGCCAAATCGTCCTGCAAAAATACTTTTTGTTTCTCTTCTTTCCTGTTATGTCTTTCTTATTTCTACTTCTTATGCCTCAACATTACCTCTCTGTGCTGTCTTGGGAGGAGCAGATCCAGATGTGAGGAGCCTCTGTGGCCCTGTCACTATATGACACTAAGGAAATCCTTAATCCCAGCTCCAACACCATCAAAAAAATCCACTTAAAACATTTATTAAAGATACAGAGAATGTCATGCAAGGCCAAGATTGCCCAGGTAAAAGATTTAAAAACACCAAGTTTGATAATGGATGAGGCAGAACTGTCACCAAGGGGAAAAAGGGCTTCAGAAACAGGTTGTGTTGGGGTGTAGAAAGGGAGGTACAAGTGGCAAAAAGAGTGCTAAGAACCAGGAAAGTGAAGATGAGATGTGCAAAGGTGTGATGGGTGCTGTCTGAGGGGCACGCTGGGCAGCCCCGTGTTTGCTGATGGCAGCTGGAGCAGGGCAGCTGCCCAAAGCTGCTGTCCTGACCACGTTTTGAAGGTCAGGCTGTGTCCACAGCTAGGGGGCTCGGAGGGGAGCAGTTGGGTGCTTTTCCTGACGAACAAGTGGACAGACAGGCATGGACAGACAGACTGGTGAGACTGGTATCAACACGTCAGTGCTCATTTCAGACCTGCTGACACTGGCAACTTCCCACAGCTTCATAATAAAAACTACTATGTGGGTAAAATGAGTATCTTTTATTAGACAGATCAATATAGTTTTTCCAAGCCTGGTAGCTCATTTAATAAAACAATACAACGTCTAGCTACAATCTTATAATACTTTTAATGGAATTTATAAACATTAAGTGCAGTATACAGGTGGAATTTGTTTGTGAGTATTTTAACCTTAGACAACTTGGAGTGTGGACTTACCCATAACTATTTTTCCACTTCAGAATGGTCTTACAATGGTTTTAGAAAATTGAACAAAGCTTCAAAAAACTTTATTCTGTCTTCACAAGGTAGTAAGTACATAAAAGGATATTATAACAATACAAATCACAGCCAGGTGTAAAGGAAGACAGACACAAGTAACAGAGAGCATATTGTAGGGCATCAGTCAAATTATGTCTGACTTGTATGTAATGGGTCCATCCCTAAAATAATGGTGGTTCAAAGATCACCAGTAACATCACTCCCTAGAATTGTAACATAAGCTTAAGGAAGGTTCAATTTTCACTTTAAATTCAACACAAGGTACCTGCTACAGCAATCCCTGCATTTTTCCAAGGTCTATTGCCCACTGATAGGAAACTCAGATAATTTTTTCTGTAAAGTGCAGCTCTCTTAAGAAATGTGAGTGAGACATAGTTGAAGCTCTGATTCTTGTCTGCAATTCTGCATCAAATTCATCTGAAAGAACAGCTCTGATAAGGTACTGTATTCATTTGGGGTCTCTAGATTTTGAGTCCTGGTAGAAACCAGAAATAAATAGATTTTCCAATTTGTTTCCTTCAAATCTTCGATGACATAGTTTTTAATGACTGTCACTTTTCCACAGTAGTTTGGTTTTCTTTTGCAACTTTTGTACATGAAGAAGAAAAAACATTTTGTAAGTAGGAGAATATAACTGCAAAGTCATAACTGGCAGAAGGGGAAGAGCAATGGCTTTTAATTTTTTTTTAAGGCTTGGATTTCAAGTTGATAGCATCTCTTCAAACTAATGAGGCCAAGTAAGAGGCAGAAAACGTGCAAATGCACTAGGAGAAAGTTAGAATGGCACTGTTGACAATTAACTAATGATTATTAATTCCCCTGAGACTCATTTTAATAATTATAATTATGATTTACTCATTTTGTTTCATTGTGGAGGCTGTTAACATTTGATTTCCTGGGCTTTTCCTTGCAATTTCCATTAATTACTGTCCACCTCCTGCCTAGTTTTTCTCCTGAAACTATGAAAATTAAGTCTTTAAAGTCTGATCCGCAGCTCTTTTCCAATTGACTTTCAACCTAATTGGCATTGAGGTATTTCCTCTGCCTGTCTGCCCCATCACCACATCTCTCAAAATACGAGTTTTGTTGAAAGAAACTTATTCTTCCTTTTTCTTCCTTGACTTGGAATTATGCTTTTTCCATTTGCTAACTCCAGTGACTGACTTATTTTCCAGCCCAGACGCTTTTCATTGCACCTGGCTCCACTCATATTAAAACCTCGATTCTGGACCTGAGTAGGACAGACTTTAGGATGCTCAGGGTATTAGTGAGGTCCCTGGGATAATGTTTTTGCAGGTGCTGGGATCCATCAGTGATCTCCGTTACACTGACTTCAAGCTTTTGAAGTGTGTTAAATCCATTTTAGGGAATTTTTAAATGGTAGTTAAAAAAAATATAAAATTCACATCTTCCAGAATCTGAAGGAATTACATGATTCATACTGGTATCTCACTAGATCTGTAATTTTTGCCTCCTCCTCCTCCTCGTCCAGCAAGTGCTGGATTAATCTGTCTCAACCTTTGGGCTGCTGCCTGGCTGATGCAAGGGTCCACTTCAGGTGAACCTTGGCAAGTGCAATGATGCACAACACGCCACCCTGACCCCTGGGGGAAAAAGGCTAATTATTCTGTGAAATTCCTCTTTAGTAGGCTGGCTTGATGTGATTGCCTTCCATCAGTACAGCCATGGCTCAAGAGCCTGTGCTGTGTGGCAAGGTAGCAGAGAAGACAGTGACTAACCTGCAACCTGTGTTGTGTCTGCCAACTTTGGGAGCCGCAGGACCTCAAGTTTGCAGAGCAGGAGAGACCAAAGCTCTGGGCCAAGTACCACAAACCCTTTTGGCTCCACTGCTGGACAGTCAAAGTCAACCCAGAGAGATACCAGAGGCCTATGAAGAGCCAATGTGCCAACAGAACTCCTTTGCAGACACAATGCATTTATTTTACTTGCTTAATCAGAGTTTCCTTGTTCTCTACTGGCAGATCAGCTGCCCACATCTTCAGTGTTCTACAAAGAGGCCCAAGGATTAAACCTGTGATAATACAAGCACATAAATATATTTGCATACCCCATAGTGATTTTAGCAGAAAACAAATTTTTACAGGCCTCATGTAGATTAGAAGAGCAATTATTGATGGAATAGTGCTGTGTCAGTGTTTGCAGAAGCTTTAGCATCCCACTGGTACTTCACCACTGGAATAAATCCACAAACCATAGTTTACACCTACTTGCAATTGCAGAGTCCCTTTCATCTGTTTGGAACTTAAAGAAAAAAAGAAGGATAAAAAAGTGCTTTTTGCCAGTATCATATCTCTGAGGTTTCAGGTTTCTCCCCTCACTTTGGGATGCTGTAGCATTCTGCAAATACTGAGGGGCACTGCCTTTCCCTGCCTAAAAGCAGATAGAGAGAGAAGTAGGGCTGCAGCAAAGAGACAAGCAGGAATATGAAGCATATTCCTGGATTTGGCTGCTCTAGTCACTCGAACCACACTCCCAAAATGTAGCTGTAGACTGTGCTGTCAGGGCAGGGCTCAGGAGCTGGAGTAGCTGAGAATAAAATGGAGCCCAATAAAATCATAGCAAATATGTCCCTGTTCTGGTACAGGTTGGAACATCATGGGAATGCAGGTCTGATGCAAACAGGGACATTTCTTCAGTGCCTTGTAGATTTTTCAAGACAGTTCCAGTTCCAGGAAATTGGTGCAATCAGGAAGCACAATTTTTAGAGGTAACATCATCAATGCTGATGGTAAATTCTCATCCCTAAAAAGGGTGATTTCATCAGAAGATCATCACTTTTTTGAAGATTTTCAAGTCAGTGAGACAACCTAAGTCCTGACTTCGCCTTCAAAACTCAAGAAAACAGCAAGGATGTCAGATACTGATTCTCCAGAGCCCAAGGTTCACTATGCAGAGAAACACCAGGATGATGAGGTATTCCCAAAGGACTTGGTGCTGGGAGTCAGCCTGACCTTTTTCAAAACAATTAAAAGAGACTGATGGATGTTTCTTTTAGATAGGAGGATAATAACTGCCCCATGGCATGCCCAGAAAGGACTGAAAGTATAAATCAGGTGGATTGTTGTTGGAGAGGACTCACGGCAAGGAGGGTTAGTTTGAAGAAGAGAAATGACAATTATTTATCAAACATTAAAAACTTTGGGCAACAGAAGAGGAACGATTATGCTGTGTTATCTGGAGAAATTCAGAAAAAAAGGGGAAAAGGGAAGATGAAATATAAATATGAGATGCATGTGCAGAATGGGCTTTCTCTTGGGGAAATGGGAGTGGAGAATTTGCTAATACCTTCCAGTGCAGTTCATCTATTTGTCTTGTTATTCTCCCTGACAATAAAAATGTACCAGATGGATGTTGTTAACCAGTTCACTTGAGGAGAAAGGTTTTAATTCTTTTTCTTTGCTTCTTTTCTGTAGGGATGTGGAAAACTGCAGAAACGCAGAAACCTCCAAGATGATAAGATTTAATTCATAATTAAATAGCATGGCCTCTCTCCTAGACATGCCTTATTTGCATTTGACAAGGTTGTGAGCTTCAGTCTCCACCGAGGTGATAAGGTTGTGCCTCAGCCTGGACTGAAACCAGTTTTTGCAACATCCATTGTTCCCCTCTATCTTGTAGCCACAAATGTGGAGTAGCTCCTATCTTCCTTGTCCCCCCTTAGTTAACATAATGTGTTCTCTGGATTATAATGCTCCATCCCATCCTTAGCATAACCCAGCCCCTGAGCTGTGATGTTTTACTTGCTGAGCCTACATATTGTGTAATGTAGCTTCAATAAATTGTCTCTGTTGCAACCCCAAAATGGAGAACGCTTGTCCCTACGTCACTTGACTGCTACACTCTTCACCTTTAGCTACACCAAGGAAGTGATAAGACCAAACCAAATTCACAGACCCATTCATCATCAGCCCAGGAGAAGTCAAATCTCTGTGCAAAGGTTTCATTGGCAGAAGGACAAACGTGCTATATGCCAATGGGAGTCCATTGTCTGGACCTCCTGTATATTAATTCTCCTGCTCGATATTTTATGCTGCAAATGTGGCAATAGGTAAAGTGCCATCGTCATGGTGCAACATGGTATCAACATGCCATAAATAGCAACAAGGCAATGTCTGAAAGTAGTTAAGGACTATGGGTTATCATCCAGTCAGTGCATACAAGATGACCTCAAATAGGCTAGTTCTGCTCTCAGAGATATCTCTAAGTTTCCTGGAAGTCTCGTATGAATTTGCTTCTGAATGGAGTAGCATAACCACCTCCATGCAGGATTATAGTTGCCTTTGATTTAGTTCACCCTCAAAGGAGCAATGGATTAAAAGCTCTCCTCAAGGACAGGCTGACAGCTCCATTTAAGATTAAAACAGATCTTCATTTCCTGCTTCTGTTGTTGTGGCACCCAGGGCTGGCTGGGCAGAAGGTGGCCTGTCCCATCCCCTGCTTTTTGTTTCTTATGGTGTCTGGGCAAAAGGACTGATCTTGGGTTTGGGGGATTTTGCTGGCATGCTGTGCCTCTTGTAGAGTGGCTTGAGTTGCACAAAGAATAGGTTTTGGGGAAACTCAGATGTGTTCTCTGGTGGTCACATGTCCAGGACTTGCTTTGATATGGTAAAGGACAGGATGTTACCCCAGCTTGGGCATCTGGAAGCAGAGGTGGGTTCCCTGGTTAGACATTTTGTGCGGAACAGCTGCTGTGGGACTGTTCTATCTGTCCCTGTCAAAGCTGAGAAGTCCCAAGCACAAGATGAGGAAGGAAGGAAGGAGATCAGTGTGAAATGTGACTATTTCTCAGATTTTTGGTGTTATTCTTCTTAACATAAATATAAATGTTTAGCTGCCCGTACAACTGAGGCATTGATATTTGCTGGAGTACTCATTCATTCATACTGCATTAAATTTAGAACTTATTTATTTTTTTTAAGTAGGTGTTTTATTTGCAGGAAATTATGATAGGCAGAGAATCAATCTGACCTTTACCAGTGGGAGTATGTTCCTGCAGCTGTTCACACTGGGAGGAGCTCCTGCAATGTCATCAATTTTACTCTCTCTGAAACAACACCCCACTTGCTTTCTTAGACCAAACACCTGCCCCACTAATGTGCCTCAGCTGCTTCATTAATCACACGGATGTTTGGATATTTGGCATTTCTAATCAAACAGCTACCTGCCATATCAATACCAAATTGATTGATTATGTTTACAGACTCAGTGAATGTTTTAGAAGAATACTGATAAACTTTTCACTTAAATAGTAAAACCATAGCATCTATAATTAACAAAAAGATAAAATCCAGAGCATCAGTATTAGAAATAACTAGAACACCAATCACTTAATTTCACAAAATTATCTCTGTGCTGAATCTTATAATTTGTATTTGACTTAGGCAAACTTCAGAAAGGCACTTGGAAACATCAGGAGATGCAGAACAAACCTTTTTCTTCTGTAGTTTGCTTCAATATTTTATAATCTCCCTAAAATATATTTGCACCTTATTTCTCATGTAAATTTGTCTAGCTTTGCTTTGAATCATTATTTTTTGCTATGCCATTGTCCATAATTATAAAGTGAGTTAAAGAACACTTCTATTCCTAGTTAATATTCATCTTGAGGTCACCTTAAACTCTTCTTTTATGAGCTAAAGTGATGGTGCTCTTTACATCTCCCATAGAATTATATTTCTTTCAATATCCAGGTGTTTGTTTTTTTCTTTTTTTAGGGTATTTTGACACCCTTAGCAACACTTCATGATTCTTGTAATATAAGTATGCCAGAACTTCACATTGTCCTAAATGTATTCTAGCTAATTTTGTACATGAAGATAAAAGCCACCTGTGCACTCTTAATCATTAACTGCCTCTTTACACTGCGAAGAATGTTATTAACTCCTTCTATCAAAAAATGCTGAGCAGTTTATGCATCTGACTTCCCTGAATACTTTCTAGAATCACTTTCCAGAATCTCCAATCCTCATCTGGGTATTAAAACCAAGACTCTTTCAGACAAAGCAGATACTGGAGGTTGTTCTAAGACACACATGGCACAAATGCCATCTGCAAGCATGTCGAGTCTTTTAATTGCTCCAGGTAAATATAAATTTAGGCATGTCAACCCACAGCCAGCGTAGGAATAGACAGATATGAGCATTGCACTTACTATCTTGTTCATATGTAGATAACAGGTCTTCTTGGTTTCAAAAAGGCCTAAGAAACTTATATGGACTCTAACATTTGGAAAACTGATTCCCTTGGAAGGTTTTCTGCATTCATGCACAAAACATACCTGGATATATTCAGGTTTTTACACTGGTGTCTGAAGAAGAAAGAGCAATCTTTGATGCATAGAAGAAAATCTTAAGTGAAAGACTCTGCAACCTTCCCTATCCTTGGCATGAAGAGCACCCAAGTCCCTGAGCACTGGCTAGCCAGGGGGGAGGTGACCTTCCACTCCTTCAGTTAAACTTATTCTGTGCTTCATAGAAGAATAAAGGGTTTGATAATCCAATAGCTAATGTTTTAGCTGAGGATTTGGCACTTGCTTGTACAGGAAAACACCTGAGGTCTAGTTGCTGCTCTGAGGGCAATACATGCATTAGACTGAAAGGGGTTTGTTACAGTGCTAAACTTCCTCTTATTTCAGGAACAGGAATCCTAACAAGCAAAGCCCTTACACCAAACTGATCCCTGGATGGTGCACAGATTAATTTAAGACAACAAAGTTTCTGCTCTGTGCAGTAATCACTGAATTTAAGTGAACAGCAATAAAAATTTTTTGAAATGTAGCTTTATGTAGGGTGGAATTATTTGCGATAAACTTTGATTAAATTTTCATAAGGTTCTAATTGATTTTGGCACATAGATTTCATTGTCTGTCGACAGGACTCTGTCTAGGAAGCTATTATATGAGCTATAGAACAATTTTTCTAGTAGTATTTTGGTTACACACCATATCACTTTTAGCCACTTTTCCCTAATGTCTTATCTCCAGCAGCAGCCTCACAGACTTTTTTGTCTATGCTCCGGGTGGTAGTTAATTCCAACCTCCGACAAGAGCCTGCTGAATTACACCAATCAAGAAATACATTTGCTGGGGCTTTCCACTGATGCAGCTATATTGGTGTACTGAATATATACCCTCAAAAAAGCCCACAGGCTTCCTAACTGCTCTGTGCTAGTGATTAGACAAGATTAACATTTCATGGGAACTGTGTCAGCATGAAATGTGAATGTGGAAAAATTGGGCACAGTGATGATACTTTGTGGTGAACAAGTTTTCACTCACTGATTCAAAATTATAGCACGTTATCTTCACTCAGCTAAAATTGCAGAGGCTTCAGATAAAATGTTGCCTTTATTTTCCATATTTGACTGCAGATTATATATTTTCCTGTACTGACAGTTCAGAATTATCATTAAAGATTAGCCTTATTCACATCACTTTCATAGCACACACTGAAAATTACAAAAAAAGTATATTCCAGGTCAAGTTTTTTAATCTCCAGCCATGCGTAAGGGCCATGGCTTTGCAATTTGCCCCATTGCTACTGTTTTGGGGTGGTCATAGGGATGAGCAGTGCAGGGGAATGGTCGTGATTATCAACAGAAAATGCATCTGACTGTGCCTGGTTGTGGAAAGGAGGCAGAGTCACATCCCCAGCCTTTTCCTCCATACACCAGTCATGGCCACAATTCTTTCCTCAGATTCTGGTCTCAATGCCATCATGTCCCTAAACTTTCCCAGCTTCTTGTGATCTTCTCTCCAAACAGCAAAGCCCTTAGACACTGTGAAGTAGAGGACATCAGATGGATGAGACTGGCTTGTTCAGGGGGAAGATGATATGGGGGCAGGGATGAAGCCCCTGCAACACTACCCTGTGTCCAGGGGATCCCTGCCAGGCAGCAGTGGGAAGATGTGGGCCATGGAAAACAGTGGTTCCCTGAATAATTATTTTCTAAGACAAAAGAAAAAAACTTTGCCAAAACCTCACTGGTGTGTGGTTTTGGCAAAGTCTGTTGAAATTCTGGTACTTGTAGAAATTCTCAGTGGCTTGTTGCAAGCCTCTGGAGAGTGGTGAGGATGCCCCCAACCTTTGCAATGGTCTGGTAAGTCCTCTCCTACATCACAGCAAATACTGCCATTTTGTTGTAAATAGACACTCCATAAAATAAGGTAATGAGCTTCTATTAATGGCAGTTGGAATCACAATTAACAGCATGGTCTCTGCCCTCCCCAAAACACAGCAAACATGGTCAGTCAACAGAGGCAAGAATTTTTACAGCCACTTGTGGGCTTTGCTTCTAGATCCTTCCAATCTTACTCTTTGAAGACTTGTGGGAACTCTGTGAGTGAATGTGGTGTGTCCTGGATGCTGCTGTTGGGTAAGGGTGGACAGGTAGACTTTTTATCAGAAAACTTCAGCTATTCCTCATCTTAAGGTGCTCTTGTGTCCAGCTGACAGCTCATGAGGGAGTACCAACCACATGTTTGAGAAGTTTTAGAGTTCTAGACAACTTGAGGCACAATGCACACTGAAGTGACACAATGACAAAGCCATTGTTGCAGAAAGGTCGATGGGAAGAGGCTGGAAACTCTGTTGAGGACAGAATACATGCGTTCGGTGGCAATGGTGACACACCACAACACATGGTCCCCAATACCAACGGGAGCAACACAGCAGGATCCTTGTCTCAGGCTGTCCTGGGACTAGTCCTGTCTAGTACCTTTACCAATGCTCTGGAGGAGGTGACAGAAGGCTTACTTATCAATTTTCTATCTTCTGTGAGCAGGAGATTGGACCAGAGACTCATGAGGCCCCTCCTAGTCTGAGTTTTCTGCAATTTTCTTAACAGTCCATCCCTTTCCCATCACTGGATAACACTGGCCTATCCTTACTAGACATGGCCATCAGTGATGGCAATTTAACTAACCAGTAAAAATAGTCTCAAATACATAAAAGGTAATAAGAAGAGAGGGGAAGCAAATGAGACTCCCATGTAAAGGCAACCTTTCATCCCTACATTTAAACTGTAGATGAGAAAGGAGAGGAGCAACAAAAAGCCTGATTTATATGTTGATTTATGGTAGTGTAATACCAATAACACTGGATATTAGGGGTAAAAATCCTCAAGCAGGCTGCTCAAACACTGGATCAGACTTCCCAGAGAAGTTTTGAAGTCTCCCCTGTTGAAAATACTCACAACTTGGCTGTATATCTCTTATCTAACTTTGAAGGTGCATCTGATTTCAAAACTGGCCTTGTTCAGATGGAGCGTTAGACTACATGGCCTCCTGAGAGCTGAGATCTAGGAGATCTAAGAGAAGTGGAGCCAGGAGAGCACTGAGGAGATCCATATGAAGTCTGATAAGCATGGAAAGTTATTACAAGACTCCTGATTGTCTTTTGTCCCTTCTCTATTGGTTCTTCTCCCATAGAGAGAGAGTCATGCTCACCTTCCTAAGAGAAGAGGTGGAGCTGGTGCTGAGAACATTAACAACCTTTTCAACCACAAGTCTACATGTGAAAATGAGGTCTTAGTATGAGAAAATGAGACTCTTGGACATATAACATGGGGTGAAAACATGCAGTTTTCTTCCTTAAGAACCACGCTTTCTGGAGACACTTGATACTGTTTGTGTTGCCTCTCGTGACAAGGTATCAGCTGAAGACATGATTTCTATGACATATATCAGACAGGAGAATCTCATCTAAATCAGATGTGGCTCAACTTTCCAACTGATGTGGCTGAACATAACCCACAGAAATTCAGCAGTACATCCATTTTCCATCTGCCTGCAAAAAGGTCTTACAACCATGGGATCTCCCTGCTTGCTTTTGCTGGAGACAGCTTGTTCAAATGATTTTAGAGCACCACCAGAGAGTGCAGCTGAAAAATGCTTGATGCCCATTTTGTGTGAATAGAGATGACTGAAATATTGCCAAGAGTATTAGAGACTGCTGTTTCTGAAGTGAGAACCAAGGAGAGTCCAGGTCACCTAAGGGAAGTGATGGTGCTGGAGGATATGAAGATGGATATGTCACATGTCCCCAGCTCCCCCCTTTGCAAGCAGTGATTGCTGCCACTTGCAGCTGCAACTGCTCTGCCTGCATCAGTTGTTGGAAAGGCTAGAAGCAGCTACAAAATCTTAAGGCCCTTTCACGATGGGACGTTTTGGCAAACAACTCGACACTTGTCTCAGTTGGCTCCAGCTGGCACCAAGCAAAGCGAGGCACCACCCGCCAGCTCTGTGTGCAGGGAAAGGAAACTGAAACTGCCTTCCTCAGCCTCTCTGCCACCATCAGGTATGTTTTTAACATTTTTAATGAGTTTCAGGAAGCAGGTCATGACCATAATCGTGAGCCTTGCTGTGCCTTCACTAATGTCACAAAGGCTTTTGATACAACCATAAAGTATAAATAAAACCCATAAATAAACCATCTGTGGCAAAAGTTAATCATTTTAACTGATGTGTGGGGATCTAGTTTTTGTTTCTATACATCATCTGCCTTTGAACATTTGCTACAGTTCCACTTTTCATCCCACTTGGGCAGGAATATTTAAAAAAATTGAAAAATACCTCACTTTCATTTTTTTGAAGTTACCTATCGTAAGTTCAGATACAACATCCCTGCGACAGGACACAGTGCCCTGTGTCCTGACAGAGGATTGCTATGAAACAGTAAAGTGAAACATAACTTCTGATAATGCAATGCATTGAACCTGGGAGTTGACAGTTTTGCCACTAGAGATAAATGAAACTTTTGCCACATGGGAAGGGCTGAGTTCTTGTCTCTGAGGCTCAGGATGTTTCCTCCCTATTTCTCTGTGATGCTTGTACTGCAATATGCTGATTACAGTGACCTTCTTCAGGATTTATTACAGCTCTAGATGGCACAAGGACAGCTAAATAATAACAACAGATTCATGCCCCCAGGGAGCATTCAGTGTAAGAGAAGCACACTAAAAGAGATGGCAAGACACAAAAGATGTAGGAAGAAGAATGAGATATGCAGAGAAGAAGATGCTTCATACAGGTTTATACTTGCTGCTTCTGTTCCTTGTTGCTGTCACAATCAGGGACAGCATCTCTGATGATGAGTGGGTAGAAACCCAAGTGATGCAGAAGCCAGAGGTCTGAGCTCCTGCTACCAGGGCACATGGCAACATGCAGACATGTCAGTGCTCCTGATGGAGAAGCAGACAGAGCACTGTCATAGATGGACGAGTGTCTGTTGCTACAGCACTCTGGTATGACAGATGAGCAATGGATCTAATTATATAACTGGAAGAAGAGAGCCATCCTGCACTCTCCTGTGATCTATGCTAGTCATTGCAAAGCTGCTGTGTAGTACAAGGAGCAGTGGAACATTAGCTACTCTACAGCACTGCCATATATCACGCATGTACCCTTTTCTTGGCCACCCTAATATATATGGCACTACCTTTCCTTACCAGTCCATCACTTGAAAAAGGGACAGGAGGTGTAAAAAGCCTCAGTCACATAACTGCATTGAGAGTGTAAGTTTCACACAACTCATGCAGAGAGCAATGAACTGTATCAATGGCTTATATTCACTTTCCCCTGACCGCTTAGCAGCTATTCATAAAAGAGCATGAAAAAACAATTCCAGCTGACTGCATGTCCTAATTCATTTGTGTTCCTGTAAGAATTCTGTTTTATCTTGATTATAACCTGAACATGTGGAGCAACAAGAGAGGGAGAAAGGCACTAGGAAAGAAGAGGTATAGCTATACAATAGTTACCTATGTGATGTATACTGAGGCACATGGAAAATAAGGTGATCAATGACAGCCAACACAGCTTCCTTAAGGGCACATAGTGTGCCTGACAAATTTGGTAGCCTTCTGCATTGGTGCTGCAGTGTTGGTGGATGAGGGAAGAGCAACTGATGTAATCTACTGCAAGGTATTTGACACTGTCCCGCATGACTTTCTTGTCTCTCATCTAGAGAGGCATGGATTTGACAGATGAACCACTTGGTGGATAAGGAATTGGCTGGATGGTCACACTGAAATAGTTGCTCAATGTCCAAGTGGAGAGCAATGTGAATGGTATTCCTCAAGGCTTGGTATTGGGACCATTATGGTTTAACACCTTTGTCAGCAACATGAACAGTGGGATTGAGTGCACCATCAGCAAGTTTGCTGATGGCACCAAGCTGTGTGGTGCACTGGACATGCTGAAGGGAAGGGATGTTGTACAGGATCCTGGACAGTCTTGAAAGGTGGACTTGTGCAAACCTCAGGTAGTTCAACAAGGCCAAGTGCAAGGTCCTGGACATGAGTCAAGGCAATCCCAAGCACAAATTCAGACTGTGTGGGAAAGTGGTTGAGAGCAGCCCTGAGGAGAAGGACTTGGGGGTATTGGTGGATAAAAAGCTCAGCATCACTTGGGAATGAGCACTCACAGCCCAGAACATCAACCACATCCTGCTCTGCATTGAAAGAAGTGGGTCCATCAGGTCAAAAGAGGTGATTCTGCCCCTCTTCTCTGCTCTCATGAGACCCTCACTGAAGTGCTGGATCCAGTTCTGGGGTCCACAGCACAGGAAAGGCATAAACCTGTTAAAACACATCCAGAGGAGAGCCATGAAGATGATGAGAGGGCTGGAGCACCTCTCCTACAAAGACAGACTGAGAAAACTGGGGTTCTGAAGACATCTCTGAGGAGATCTCCTAGCAGCTTTTCAGTACCTAAAGGCAGCCTATGAGAGAGCTGGAGAAGGACTTTTGACAAGAGCATCTAGTGGTAGGACAAGGGGGAATGGTTTCAGACTGAAAGAGGTTAGATTTAGGTTACATATTAGGTAGAAATTCTTCTCCGTGAGGGATATGAGGCACTGGAACAGGTTTTCCAGTGAAGTTGTGGTTGTCCCATCCATGGAAGTATCCAAAGCCAGGTTGGATGGGACTTTGAGCAACCTGGTCTAGAGGAAAATGTCCCTGTCTGTGGTGGAAGGGCTGGAACTAGAAGATCTTTAAGGTCCCTTCCAAACTAAACCCTTCTATGACTCTATGTGCCTGGTATTATAATACGTAAGTGCCTGAGTTGTAAGGTTTACTTTAGACCATTGTCCTGGCCCCCTGGATCTAAGTAAATGAGGTGATGTGTCAGAGCTAACATGATGTTGTGTATCTCCCAAGAGGTGCTTCCATGTTTCCTCTCTGCAGTACACCTGATCCCTTTCCTGCAGGTATGAGGAAATTGTCCATTTTTAGGCTTCCTGATAAAATGAAGTGAAAAAAGTGAAAAAAGGGGGCTTTTCTGGTGCTTTAAGTGCTTTCAAGAACGAATTGCATAGCAACTACAAGATATCAATTGACAAATCTCGACTGCTATAGAAATGTTCTACCACAACTGTCATATCAACCCTTAGATCCTCTTTCATAGGCTAAATTAGTACCATGGTCTAGCATATTAACACATAAGAAGCTGAAACAGAATCACAGAATCACTGAATGGTTGGGGTTCGAAATTACCTCTGCAGATCATCTAGTCAAATGTCCATGTCAAAGCCGGTTCACCCATTGCAGGTTGCACAAGATCATGTTCAGGTGGGTGTTATTGTTTGGTTTGACTCTTGGCAAAATGCCAAGTCTCTCAGAGCCACACAGAGCTTCAGTTAAAAGAAGTGAGGGAAAAAAACCCTTAAAACTGAAACTGATATATATACACATATATTTACACAAATTTACAACATATATATGTATAAATATAAAAGACAAACCAACAACAACTTAAATGAAACTTCACTCTCAACAACACACAGGTTTCACCACCCAGACCCCCAGAGAAATACACCCCAAAGAGAGGGAAAGAGCAACCCAAACAAAACAAAAGTATTTACTTCCCTAAGAGCAAAACTGCTGTGGATATCTCGGCACAGGACCAATGAGGCCTAATCTTTCTGAGCTGCAGGAGCAAGGTGCTCTCAGCACGACCAAAGGGAGAAGAGAGAGAGCCGGGACACTGGGAGCTGCTGCTCATTGATTTATAGACGAGCTGACGTCAGATGGCATGAAATATCTCACTGGTCACTTAAGTCAGCTGATACTTGTCCCTAACCACATGACCCACGAAACTGGGGCCTATCTAAAACTAAAACCTTAATCTGAGGGTTTTTTGGGTTTATCAAACCTATTACAGTGGGTTTTGAAGATCTCCAGAGGAGGACACTCCCCAGCCTCTCTGGACAGCCTGTTCTAGTTCTTTGTCACCCTTGTCCTGTTGCTGGGCACCACTGGAAAGAGTCTGATTACATCCTCTTGAAACCTGCCCTCAAGATATTTGTATTCATAACCTAAAAATCTAGAATTTCTATTTTGTTTGTATAAATCTGATGCTGGCAATTCACAAAACACAAGTAGAGTGACAGGCATGCAGAAATATGCAATCTCTTAGTTTCCACTGTGGATGAAAAATCTGCTAATGAAATTGAATTATCCAATACAGTCGACTAACTCTGCTACCCCTGGGCTGCAGAGGCGTTTGAGTTTTTGCAAATCTCTAGTCTTTTCTTTTTAAAGAATGACTATACAGAACAGGCAGAAAACCAAATTCTATTGGTAATTCTCATAAAAAGTGTTTCTAAGCAATGTGTTTTAAAGAAAATATCTAAAAAATTAAAAGAGAATTTTCACTGATGCTTTCTCTAGCTTAGCTAACAGACTCCCTGTGACTTCAGTAGTAGATCTGCATACTCTAGGACCCATAGCACTGTGCTGTTAGTCAATATATAATGACCTCTGACCTGAATGAGTTTTATATTTCCATCTGGATTCCCCAAGAGTAACTCTGCCATTTGGTGCTGGGTATAAGCAGGTCATACCAGAGGTGGTGAAGGAACAGCTGTGTAAAGATATGGATGTGGCTGCAAAGATCAAAACCAGACTCTGGTATGGAGACGTGCCTAAGGTGCTGGGAATGTGCATCCCTAGCGGTGGTAGGCATTGCAGGGTTATACAGCATTCAAAGTAAATCAACACAGTCACCCATTATCACATTATTTGGTCCAAGAAAACAAGAAATATATCACTGCAGACCTCTCATGGCTACTTGCTGTTCTATTTATTGTTTGGACTGTCCGTACAGGTGTATTTTCACATGCCAGATGACTCAGCAGGGCAAAACAGAGACGTAACACAGCCTACTTGTGGAGTAGCAAGATATCTCTCATAGGTCACATTTTCTTTTTTCCCCAATTTCACTCTACTTGCTTCCTCTTCAGCTGCTGATAACAGTTTTTAAAAGGCTGAAGCCCTTAGGCTGTTGGTGTAAACAAGAAGGAATGATGTCTCACTAGTGATTTCTATTGGTGTGGTTGATAATTACGAGCAACAGCATCTCCTGAAGTCTGCTGGCTTTTTGTGCCTTGCAGAATTTCTGAAAAAATGGCTTGGTAAAAGTTTTGGATATGGGACTCTATGCAAAGTTGAATGTACAAATAGGCTTCTAGAGTCTTCATCTATATTTTATGTATTCTGACAATTCTCAAATTCTTAATATTAGGCTGGTACAGCTCCTGTGTGCTAGGTACCTCACAAACACAGAACAATCCCAAGTGCTTTTGCTTGATATATTTACCACTCAGGCACATAGATTTTGCTTCTTCAGATTTGTATAGCTTCAATTAAGAATTTTAGGGAATAAATAAAGGACACACCTTTAAAATTGATTCACAGACTGGAAGCATGCTTGAGTAACCAGTTCATTTTTAATAGACTTTCTCTGCTACAGATCTTGCCCTTGAGATGAAACTAGTTTGTGCTGATGGCTGAGATTCAAAAGGAGCCTACGCATATTATTTTCCAAAATCCCATTAAATTTTAATAAGATTTTTACTTCTAATATACTATAGTCTCTCAAAAATCTCAGTTTGAAGTCTCAGTTTCCACACCGCTACCACTAAATCAAGCCTATGGCAATTCCTTCCAGAAAACTCAGTGTTAATTTTTACTTTTTTTTTAGCAGATCCTCCCCTGCATTTCAGTGGTTTAGGACTTTCTTCTTGCTTGACTTGTTTTTGTGCTTCATGTTTTTTTTATCATTCTTGCTAAGGATATAGAGTGACACTCATACCTGACACCATGAACAGGAAAATTGATGAGTCAC
The DNA here is from genome assembly GCA_035583155.1 of Acropternis orthonyx. Classification (NCBI taxonomy): domain Eukaryota; kingdom Metazoa; phylum Chordata; class Aves; order Passeriformes; family Rhinocryptidae; genus Acropternis; species Acropternis orthonyx. The sequence continues at coordinate 44,040,140 of JAWWEU010000001.1, read as the reverse complement.
AGCAGCACCAATTTCCCACCTGCATCAGCGATGGAGAAATATCCTGCTAGGAATAGCCATGTACTTTACAGTCAGTTTTCCCTACTCCTATTGCCCTGAGTTACAGATGTTTTCTAAGCTGAACATTTACAAAAGCACAAAAAAAAAAAAAAAAGCTTCAAGATAAAAGTCATAAAGAGACAATCAAGGCACACTGTCCATCAGCCACAGCTGTCCCTCTACTTGGCCTTTTTCAATCAGCCTGAATCCTATTTCTCTTTGATCACCATCCCTAGGTGGGATGCAAACATGAGATGGAGAAGGATGCTGCAAAGTCTGATAAGGCTATTGCATCTCACAAGTGCTACATGGAGCAATACTACCAGGGGTAAAAAAATCTTATACCTCCTTTATCTTCCCATTATATCCCTGTTTAGCTGCCAGGGAAGATGTTTCCAAATGTTTTGAGCCAGCAGACTATGGTCAGCCTGTAATGTATTTCTCACAGGATCTCCAGCACTTCATAAGCAGATTTAAAGTGTGGGGGTGTGGGGTGAGCTGGGGCAGCTGCTGTGCCTGGGGAGCACCAGGCTTGCTGGTGGCCTCTTGCCATTATGTTCACTGGTACTTTTTGGAGTTAATGCCTGAGAGATAGGGGAGGGAATTTTCAGTTCCTATTGCAGAAGGTTAGTGAGGGTGGATTTCACAGCACAAAGGACAGCAGATTTGCCCATCTCTTTGGAAGCAAATAGTACCAGTGAGAATTTAACTGGTGTAAAAATCCTCTCTAACTATAGCAAGCAGCAGTCTCTTCTAGGGAACCTTTTCTTTCTAAATGTTAGTTATCTGTAGCAGTTATTCCTGACTGTGAGAGAGCCTTTGCATGCATTCCTGGTTTTAAATAATATGACAAAATCTATGGCAGCTCAGGTGCTGTTGTGCTTGCAGCATCTTTGATGAATACACATACAGATATATGCTTCCTGTATTCATACTGAAATATTGCAGAAACCTTATCACAGCGGGAGGCACTGATTTCCTCAGAAACACTCTGTCTAGCACTTCTCACTGGGATATTGTCAGTGCTTCAAGTTATGATCCTTGGCTCAGGGCTCCGCTCAACACCATCTGGCCTGTCATTGACAACAGCTCTGTTTGTATTTCACCAACATTTCTTTTTCACTAAGTACCTTGAAAGGTGAGGGGAACAGTTCAGAGCCTTTGCCCTCTCATGGGCAGTAAGGGACAGCTTTGGAAGCAGTGCAGCCTCGTGCCAGGGAGTGCCCTCTTGGCCATTAGCTTTCACAGACCATGCTGGGGCTTGACATTATTACACCTGCACACACGAGGCCACCTTGGTGAGGGTGAGCCTCTCTGCCAGAGGGACACAGTTTGTGTCATTTCAGAAGTATCTTGCCAGTTTTGAATCCACAGTGTTATGGAATGCTCCATGTGTCCAGAATACCTTCTATGCTCAAGGACTGCCCCAACCCCTGCTAAAGCCAAAGGGCTGGCATGGCAGTGTTGCCCTGTTTCTGCTGCTTAAGCCCACCTGTGTAGGGCATGAAGGTGCTGATATCCCATGAGACTGACTGATGAGGTGGCCTTCTGCACATCCAGGCAAGCAGAGTGGTGGAGCCAGCCGTGCTCCTATGGGCAGTTGCCCAGAAACCTTCCTCTTTCACCCACTCAAGCTACCAAACAGCAGACACTGGCTCTACGCCACACTCCATCCCACTGAACCAATTATTACAGCAGCTCTATGCTATCAGATTAAATTAGTATTTTTCCCACCTAGGAATTTGCACTCCTTGGATGTGGGGAGGTAGGTAAATGACTCACTCACAAGGATTCGTCCATCCTGTCCGACTTTTCCACCTTCCACCTTCTCCCTGTGGGGCTGAGAGAAAGTCCATAGTGCCAAGTTGGGAGGCTGGGGACTATCACCCCCAGGAGAGCCAACAACCATCTCATAATGACACAAGAATGGATCAGGTTGTCTATCTTCCAAGTAAGGATGTAATTAGGGCCCTACACTTCCAGCCCACTGCTTCTGAACTCTTCTCAGCCTGACTGATTCTCACAGCTGAGAGGAGACTCAGGATGACAAATTCTGCTTGAAGTCATCTTCAGTGTGTACTCAAGAGAGTCAATATGGTGAAGAGCAACCAGATTCACATTTGCAGCAAGGAGAGCTAGCAGTGCCACTTCAGTGCAGGGTTGTTGGAAACCACAATAGTTTCTGCCTTGGCAATGAGCTGTGTGGTATGTTCTCACTATACCATGAGCTGCGTTGGCTTGTCAGTGGTCTTCCTGCTCTTCTGCCCTTACTGTGATGCCTTTGTCCAGCAAGGAAATAAGAGAAGACTCTCCAGGTACATGTTTTAAAGTGCTCTTTGCATTTCTGCACACATGTTCCGTCCTACTCTGGGGATAATAAAAAGTGAACTGAAAATTAACATGACTGTGTATGTTTCATTAAAAATTAACAACAACATGTAAAGGCCAGTTCTCACACAGAGATTTAACTCATCCTGTGGAGCTGAAGACTAATCCAGAACTAGAAATTAAAATCTACTACATCTTATTTGATTTTGCTTTCTAATTGAATAAATGTCTTAATAATTACTTCTTTAAAAATCAAAAACCTAACATGGTTCATTCTGGATAATGATATCTGAATTCACTGGGCTAATCACACAAGAATTATTTATAAATTATCCAAATATACCCAAGAATCTGCATAAACTTACTGAAAAATATGAATTATGTTTTTAATATGAAATTTAAGAGGGGAGAAGAGGAACAAGAATTTAAATATGAAAACATATGTATGTTGGCTTCTAAAAAAATGTTAAAGTATAATATTTAGGAAAAATTGTGGGTGTTTTTTCCCCTGCAGATGATATCTCTGAGGCAGAAGCTGTTGATCAGCTCCCGCAAGCTTTCATGGCTGTGGTGATGAGAGAACAGTATAACAGCCAGGCTCTTTAGAGTGTGATCTGTAACACTGTCATCATCTCTAGCTCTCTGCTTTCCTTTTTGTGGTTTTTCTGCCACCTTGCTTTAAAGCACAAGCGCTAGACTGGAGTTGTTTGGTTAGTCAGACATTGTGCCCAAAGAAAAATTTGTTACCTTTTTAGATTTTATTTCAAACATCTGTTTTCTTTTAAGTTCATCCTTTTTACCATCAGCGATGGTTGCAGACAGCCAGCTGATTTTCAGCAGTTTCCTACAGCACTGATTCATCTCTCAGTGTCTTTTCATTTTTCCATCAAAAGTATTTGTAAGTAAAAAGTGTTGACCAGTTCTATTGTGCTTTCCTAAACATTAAAATAACAGTGGGTATGAAGTATTATAATGAGCTGTCACGTCTTCTTTTTTTTTCAGCTTTTGGCCATAGCTGAGCTCACTGATTGGAATGCAGGTTTTGTACTATTAGATGAATACAGAAAAAAATTAGAATGCCTAATGCCACAAGCAATTACAGTGAGAAAAAATATTAAGGATATTAAATGTAGTTGTCTTTGGAAGAAAGCCCTCAAAATCATAACAATACTGTTTTTTCAGCTATGAGAGAATTGCACTGGCAGTGGCATTTTAGATCAAATCAGGAGTGCTATATAACCTGAGTCAACAGTTCCCCTTCACTGTGTTTGGGTCACCTTATGGATAGGTTTTTGAGTACACAAACAGGAGTCCTTCTGGATGAAACAGGACCAGGAGATATTTCCCCTGAATTCACCAATGTCTCTGATGAGTGTTCAGCCTTGGGGCCAGACTAGATCCAGTCTGAGGGAAATGGCCTGAGGGAAATGTGAGTGACATGGGTGCCCCACTGCACGGCATCAATGCTTCTTCTGCACAGGCCTATTCCATGGCATTGCAGACACAGCCTGTGACTAAAGAAAAGTGACTGGTTACTCCCTGAAATCAGGCAACACTGTAATGTTCATAACTGAGATACCTACATTGAGCTATTCTATTCTATTCTATTCTATTCTATTCTATTCTATTCTATTCTATTCTATTCTATTCTATTCTATTCTATTCTGTTCTGTTCTGTTCTGTTCTGTTCTGTTCTACAGTGGCCCATCACCATCTCTGTAAAACCTCCATGTCTTCCAGTAACGCATTAGGTAATATGAGTAACGTTTGTCAACATTTACACGGGATAATCAAGACCTCGTTGTTTCCAGGCTCTCCAAAACTGAACAAGAAGCTGTAATAATGAAATTCTCCTATTGATTCAACTGATCAAATTGTATTTGCATTAGCAGCATGGGATAATTGGAGCACATTATAACAAAACAACTGATTGGTAGGGTAATGCTGTTCAGAATATGAATACATTATCCTTTCATGCATTTAATATTTCCATTAATCACTAACTTGGTGCCATCTTCAGTTCTGCTAAACAGCTATCAAACTGGGAAACCTGAAGCTCTTTAATTCTACCCTTATATTCAGAGATCCTCTTAGACTCCCTGATAATAGGAACTTTTAATTTTGAATCAGACTGAAAATCAGTCTGAGATAATGCTTACATTGATATTCTTCTTCCCTGTCTTCCCTTAGGACATTGCTTATTATTTGTTTCCTTAGCAGAGAAACAGGACTTGGCAAATGCAGAAATGCAGCCTTTTCACTCTATAGTGTTCTAATATGTCCTCATTTTCAGACTTAACTCTGTTGCATCATGAAGATTTCTGATGCAGGGAGTCCCATAGCTCTCCAGGCGTCAAAGGTGGAAACAGCTTCTTCTCCGCCCCAATTTTCTCAGAACTCAGCTACCACTAACTACTGACACAAAACTATTTTCTTTTTGCAGTACCTGGTCTCCAAGAAGACATACTTCTAAGAAACAAGACAAAAATAATATGAGACAATGAGATACTTCTAGTTCAATACTTTGAAATTAGGCACACTTGTACTGTTGGAAGAACAGATGTTGACATCAGGTCAGACAGACATATGCAGCATATAAAATGTGGTATGTGATCAACAGGTATCAGCAAGGTTAATAGAATTGAAAATACAAATACAAAGCCCTCCAAGGGCCAGCATAGTTCTCCTGAGTGTTACAAGTGCTTAAGTCTTGCTGAAGGTAATCAGAGTTGAAGGCCTTCTGCATTTTTCAGAAGATCTAAAACATTTATCTTTGGACCAGATTCTCTTTGCTTAGGGAAATTTTCCCTCTTTTCTGTTCTTGCTAACTTCTTTGGTTTTGTCCCAGATTTCTTCCCTCTTCACCTTAATCTCTTGAAGACAGGTTTGCACATTTTGCTAAATCAGTGAGCAAGATCAGAACAAAGAATGACAGATCAGACCATATGTCTAAAAATCTGTCCCAGTAGTCACTACTATAAAAATACACCTATAGCTTTTTGACTGATGCTTCATAATCATTTTTTTTCAAGGTTGCAATTCAGTTTTTGACAGTAGCAATCACATATTATATCTTGAAATCCCACTCGTGTATTCACAGATATAGTGAGATTGCAAATTGCACCAGTCCATTGAGTTAATAGCTAACATAAGTGCCTGCTGACATTGTTGGAATGCATTGTAAATTCTTTCAATATCAGAAAGATCACGAATAGACACAGCTCTAACCCTAGGAAATTGCTGAAAATTCTGTGAAAACAAATTGATTTTGTCTTTGCTCTGGACTGTGTCCCCAGTGCACCCATTAGAGCAGAAGCAAGCCTTGCCAAATAAGCACTAAATGCCTCAAAGAGCCATCCGTGGTGGCCAGTCCAGCTTGCTCTGGTACTTGTTGGCACAGCAGTTATGATCAACCTGCAAATTTAACTCAGATTACACACAGCATGGAATATTTACACAGACTTACTTGTTTGTAGTAGTGTTTCTGAGTTGAATAGAGAATTTTCTGTATGCAAATTGGAGTGCAGTGTGTTAAGAAATTGTTTCTCTGATAGGAGAAGTTTTATTTTTGTCTTCTGCACAGATCACTGATCTCCTGACAGTCTTTTTGTATCCATGCTCAAAATTCTTACCTGCTTTTGCTACCTTCATGCAGAATTTGCTGCAAATTGTCAAAGCACAAAGTGCATCTGAACATCAAGGGAATCCCCTACATTACTTTTTCTGGGAAGCACCACAGCTTTTACCCAGGAGAAAGTTAACATACATCTCTGTTCTCAGTATGTGACAATAACTCAAATTTAGCCATTGCTCATAAACAGAGAAGGAAACTCTTTTGCTGTTGTAGTAAGTTCATTTATGTCACCTACAAATGGGCAAGAATGTGTCATCTGTGCTCCTTTATGTTGTTCAGAAGCGACAGAGTCTCTTTTTGTCTCCTGTTGCTTGTTTTTACCTGAGTAATATGAAAGATGTCAAGCTGAGGCTGCCCTTGATTGCTTGAAAACTTTTAAGTTGTCAGGAGTCAACCAGTACTACTTGCTTGTCTTGCAATTCCCATAGTTTGTCTTTTTCATGTTCAGTCAGACTGTGGTCCCAGTCCCACAGTGAGCTGCCTGTGAGCAGATGACTGCTCCTGTATGAAATTCAGGTGGGGAAAGAGCCTGAGCACTGCCTGCTTCCTACCATGTCCCAGAAGATCTGATGTGTTCCTGTTTTCTTGCCTAGAAGAAAGCAAAAACACGGTGACTGGCAAAACCTTTGGTGTATCCTATCTTATCTACAAATATTCACCAGTTCTGTAACAGAAAGCATTCAAATAAGCAGCTTTTCCAGAAATCAAGTCCAGACCTATGTAACTGCTTCCAGGACTGGTTCTGGTAAAAGCAAGTAAAAGCTTCACAACTATGTCTATGGTAAAGAAAAGGTCTCCAAGAGTGTGATATTGGCATCTCTTGATGCTTATTGTGTTAATATACATCACTTTATATTTCCCATCAGAAAAGGTATTGAAGGTGCAATAACTCTGAATGCATCCAAAACTGAAACAATCTATTGTATGACACCAAGCATAATCACCTGGCACTTCAAACTTGAGTGAAACAGAAGAAATGCTGAGTTGTTAACAAAGACTTCTCCCTCAATAGAGTTAATTATTCCAGTTAAATGGAAATTACAAAGGTAAAATGAAAGACTGTCTCAAATACAAATAAGAAACATTTACTTCTGTCTGAATCAGGTTTAACTTCAGGGAGCACTGTTTCGGATAAATTCTGTTTTGTTTACAGCCATCTACAGAGTCACTCATGAAGCATAGGGCAAACAAAAAATATCTTTGTAGTTTTTCACACATTGCAGATAAATGAAACAGGGTGCAATATCTCCTTTGACTTGTAACACCTCTTCAGCTGTGTCAATACTGACAGGCACAAGTCCTGAATTCCTTCAAGCTTCAGGTTAGCCAAATGCAGACCTGCAGCTCCCGTCGGATGGGTGAGCAACTGGACCAACAGGGTCCCAGTGCTGGCCAACTCGGTTCTGTTGGTAGTTCTAGGCAAGCAGTTACAAAGCCATGTTACACAACTGGCCATAATGACTTTTCACTCTGTGTCAGGTGCTTGTGATCTGGCCTCTTGAGTTTGCAAGGTCAGTAACCCAGAAGAGAAAAGTAAAAACAACAGCTTTGTAAAGGAGGGGACTGTGGACAAAATGTAGTGAAACATTTCTTAGTGTGCCTAAATTGAAGTGCACAACTTATCCCAGTATGCTTCAGGAAATCATGAGCTTACTCCCTGCACTGAATTGCACTTTTGTGTTCAGCAGACAAAATTTAAGCATGTGCTCCAGCAGTTTATGGTGAAGAAGGATGATGATGGTGTATCTTAAAGAAAGATAATTCTGCCTACAATGAAGAGAATTGGCATGAAATTCTTCTTGATTCCAAAATGTGTACTTCAATCTGTTAAAATGTAGGAAAAAAAGACTTCTTGTTTCCAGGCTGAAGTTTTAGTGAAATTCTCCAATATTTTGACACCTTGTTATTTGCATTTCTCTTGTCCTTTAAAAAACTCCACAACTCTGTGTATTGAAGCAAGATAGCAGCAAACTTCTTAAGGCTTTTGGCAGCTTGTATTCCAGATGGCCTGGATGAAACCATAAGATATTATATAAAAGATCCAATTCTAGAAGTCAATGCATGGAGAATATTTCAGGTGATGACATTAAGTTGTTTACCAGGGCATGTGTAGTGTCTCCCTGGGCTGATATCATCAAATGCTAAACTTTTGGAGTGTTTAATCCACATTCATCAACTTTACTATTTTACTTAGAGCAGCTGTCTTGCTCTCTTAATACACACTGCTAACCAGATGGTCTCAGAAAACATAACCATATGAAGTCTGATCCCACTTAATTCTTTAACTCTTCATGCCTTGCACTTTCTTGGTTTTGCATCAAAAAGAGGCATAATTGAGTAGCAAGAGAGTAGCAGTTGATTCAGGCAGAATTCTGCCCTTGATGTATGTGATGGAAACAAGGCAATGGTGTCTCTAATACAGCTTTTAAAACCTGTTTGAAAGGGAGTTCAGCCGTGTCAAATAATAATTTGAAGTATTATGAGGTTTTATGTGTTGTTATAGCATGAGAATCCCATGGAGGCTTCTAAGGATCAGAGTGAATAGAAGTATTGTTAAGCGTTTCGTATGAATGACTGCAATATGATTCTTTAAAAAAAGGGACTTCTATGTGGTTAAAGCCACCTAGTCATTGACATGATATTTGCAGAAGAAAATTAGAAAATTATTACTTTTCTTATCTTCCTTTTCTAAGGGGTCTTCCATATCTGGGTAAGGAGGAGTTATGAAAATAAGCATATGTCTTTTCTCCCTTCAGTGCCCATGTGCTTCTTTATACGAAGAGCCAATTATAAAAGACAGAATTCTGTGCAATACACAAACCCAGCTTCAGGTCAGGGTAGTGCTTGGTCTTGGGACTGAGAGCATTCCTTCATCGGGATGAATCATGATATTTGCTGTTCTGCAGGTAATAGGATAGGCCACACCTTTGCCTGTAATTTGTCAAAAAGCTTTGACAGATAAATGGATAGTTAGAGGTGAAGGCAAGCAGTAACTAGAAATTCTGCCCTGCCTTCCTTCATCAGTGCGTAGCTTCTAATTCCAGGCGACAGCTTCTGGTGGTTTGCAGGTGGATGTCACATTCAGACATGAAACTAATCAAGCTTAGGAAATACTTCTAGGGTTGGCTTTTTTTTTTTTTTTCCCCTCACCTTGGGGATCCTGAGAACTATTTAAAAATGAAAATGTGACTTGCCACCTTGCAGGGGGAAATAGGACCTGTTTAGGTTTTTATTCCTGCTGATCTGTGATGTGTGCGGTGATTCATGCACAGGCTTAGAAGTGTCAAGAGCTCTTCCACAGATGTCTTTGCTCCTGCAGCAAACTTGCAATACAATTGGTACCCAGGATGCCATCTTCTTATGCCACTTAAAAAAAAAAAATGGAATCAGGGGTCATACTGGTCATGTCCCTGCAGGATTTCTTGTGGAATAACCTCATTTGCACCAATGAAGGTATTTGATTTATGCCAGCAAATGTGATTATAGAATGAGGTCCTTTTGTTGCATTAGTTTAACATCCTTCCTGCTGGGGCATGAGTTCTGCCAGTGATGGTTCACCCATCCTGAGTTAGATGTGCAGTCATCAGCTGTTCCAGTGGTGCTGTAGCAAGCAGTTTGGGTGGAAATTCAATCTCTCCCACACAACCTGTGCTGAAGACTGTTGAAATGAGCCTGAACTCTTGGAGTTCAATTCACCAGCTGTTTGTGAGGGGATGCTGTGGTACAGGCTCATATAATGCAGCCACTGGAAAGGGCTGTGCCGAAGCTACCTGGAGTCTATCTTTGGAGCATGGCATTTAGGAGGAGCATTTTGCATATATTTCCTTCAGTCTCGTGTGTGTTTTCAGTCACTCTTTAGGACTTTGTGATACAGGCTGCATCTGTCCTGTGAAACTAGATTCTCTCTTGGACATGCTGTAGTTGTGGAGCATCTGCACCTCACAGCCATTTTGTTGAACATCTTTCTGCTTTTATAGCAAAAATATCAGAAAGCCTCAGCTGCCTGCTTCTGCAGCAGGGAAAGCAAGGGCACTTGTGCACATTTGACATTTCAGTCTAATCCGATCTACATAAGTATGCCTCATCCCCTGTCACAGGGCACTGAATTCACTAGAGATGCTTCTGCGGGAGTAGAAGGCTGGGCCTTGTGTGGTGGGAACAGAGTGTGTGCAGCTCTGGGGGAAGAAACATCCACCACAAATCTCAAGTGCAGAGCTGAGGGCTGCTTCTCTCTCAGATTTCTGTGGGTTCCATCAGGACAGCCCTATAAGAAATTATGAAAGATAACTGCAAAGTGGGTTCACCTTTTTTATCTCATTTCCACCCACTAAAATCACTGAGCCATATGTACAAAGGCTAGTGAAAGGGCAGTTTTACCCTTCCCTTTCCCTGTGTTACCAGCTCTGACATGCCCATGATGTTATCAAATATGTCTGATGTTGGACAGCTCTCCCTCTAACAACCTGGATGTCTCAGGGACCAAGCTCCAGCCCAGCTGATGTGGCATGGCTCATGTCCATGCAGCTGACCTCTAGCACCACCACCCGTGGTGGCCACATCCAAACTCTGTACCCAGAGCACTCCCTAGTCCATGCTAACCCTGGGCTATGTCTAAGGTCAGACCTCCCTGGGGAGTATGGGGTGGCTCTGCTCCAATATGGCTGGCCATGAGCTGGGGGTGAGGTCCATCTCCTGACCCTGTTAGCCTGCAAGGAGCACAGGAGGAAGAAATGGAGCCCGAGAAATGGGACTGTCTCACTCCTGCTCCACTGGGTCCTGTTCCAGCTGCTTGGAATGAGTTTGGGGGGAGCACTGAGGACATGGAAAAAGGAGATTAGTAGGGAACCCCTCTCTACTTTCCTAACCAGCCAATGGGGTAGTGGCAGAGGGCTGGTTGAGGGTAGTCTGAGCCTGTACATGAAGGGACACATGTCCTCTACCCTGAGCCAGGCTGGTTGATGCCAGGGATGCAGGAGCAGGGTGTACACACCATGGGGGAAGAAAGGGAGTGGGAAGTGGTAAGGGATACTGGAGAACTTCACCCTCTGGTGACACTGAGGCAGGGAGAGGGCAGGTGTAGAAGAGACCCAGCGACATGTGCCTTCCTTACACCTGTGCTGCTAACCCTCTCAGTTCTAGCTTCTTCCTGGGATGTTCTTATTAATGGCTCATTAGAAGTAGAAAGAGAACAATCCCTGTGGCTTTATAGCACAGGACCATAATCTAGCCAGGTCATTACACACAAAACATCCTGCTTCCCACAGCCCAGACTAAACTCTTACCTAACAGTCAGCAAGGACCTGGATGTACGCCATCAAAATATGTGGTGGTTTTCAACCATGTCATCACTTCTGACTTGCTTTTTGTGATGGAAGCATTTGATCCACCCCCTGTCTCCTGTTTATTATTTGCCCATGGACAAGAAAGACTGAGCAATTGCAGTCATCTTCGGAAATAGTGATTTCACTATTTGCTTGCTTTTCTCAATAGAGCAAGAAAAATTGTAGGTCACAAAGACACTGGTTACCTGAGATGTGTCAGTCAATGACCACAGACAGCAGCCAACTATGTGATAATTTCCACTGCCTAGATGGATCACATGCAAAAACACAGTGTACAGAGAAATACTTCAGATTCCAGGTGTTTTTCATTCTCTGTGGTTTTGCAAAGATTAAATGATGTTCAATACTGAATCAAAACAGATTTTTAATGGGTTTAGACAAAATGGAAATTCTCTGTTAACACTGCCAACCTACAGTTATTCAGCTAACAAACACTGTTTTTGAAAAAACTGTCAGACATGACTGTCACTGGAATAAAAATAAATAAAGATGATGCCAAATTTGCCTTGAAAATCCCAATAATTGCCTATGTATCCTTTATTTGTGTCAGATGACAGGCAAGGCAGGGAAAATGAGAAACAGAATATTAAAAGACAGCAACAGAGAGACACTAGGATAGATAAGAAAAACTATAATTAATGTCACTGCTGAATAATAGGAGACTTGAAGGAAAATACGTATTTTAATTTATGGAATGATTTGATCTCAGTACCATTACAAAGAAGCTCTTACCTGCTACTAATATTCTTCTACATTTTAAAAATTATTAATTATATGAAAGTGTAGAAAAAAAATGTATGAATCAGGTGACTTAATACTGTAATTTAACCCTGGTTGTCAACTAAGCACCACACAGCCTCTTGCTCACTGCCTGCCCATCAGGATGGTGGGAAGAGAATTGGAAGGGTAAAAGTGAGAAAACTAGTGGGTTGAGATAAGAACAGTTTAATAATGGAAATAAAATAGTCACAGTAACAATAATAACAATAATGTACTGGAAAGAACATAACAAAGAGAAACAAACCCTGAGAAAGACAAGTGATGCAAATGAAAACAGTTGCTCGCCACCAACAAACCAATGTCCTGCCGGTCCCCATCAGTGGTCGCACTGACCAACCTCCCACCCAGTTTTATTGCTCAGCAATGACGCCATATAGTCTGGGACATCCCCCTGGTCAGTTTGGGTCAGCTGTCCTGGCTGTGTCCCCTCCCAGCTCCTTGTGCACCCCCAGCCTGTTCATTGATGGGTGGGATGAGAGGCAGAAAAGGCCTTGGCTCTGTCTAAGCCCTGCTCAGCAGGAACAAAAACATCCCTGGGTTATCAACACTGTTCCCAGCATAAAACTGTGACACAGTCCCCTATCGGAGAGTGTGAAGAAATGTAACTCTACCCGAGCCAAAACCAGCACACTTAAACACAACTTGCACCGAAAGTAGGAGGGCACATAGTGATTTTAATGAGCAAATGAGCTTTGATCAGTGTATGGTGATGGTGTTTGAAACACAGCAGCATGTCTGCCAACAGCAGATGCAGCAATGCCAAAAGCAAATGCCAGACATTCTCGGTCTTCAGCTCTACTTTTAGGGAACTTACTTTGCCCAGAATATGTATTTCTTACACATCCTTGCCCAGGTACACATTCTCAAAGTTAAGCCCAGACTGTTTTTCATAGGACAATACAATCAACAGAGATGGATCACAGGGTAACAACACATGCATGGGACTTCTGAGCTCTCTGCATCACTTAGTGACAACTGCAATACCTTTGGGGCCTGGGAGAGCATGACTTGTAAGAGACAAGTTGTTGCTTCTGCACTGACCTTGTCTTTGTGGTATTGGCTGCAGGGAGGTGAAGGTTCTGAAGTGTTACACAGAGTCACAGAATATTCTGAGTTGGAAGGGACCCAGAACAATCATTGAGTCCAGCTTAAGTGAATGGCCCATACAGAAATCAAACCCACAACGCTGGTGCTATTAGCACCATGCTCTAAACAAGTGAGCTAACCTCAGAGCGAGTTAGAGAGAAAAAGCAGTCATCCAAGCTGCTCCACTAATAGCATGAACCCTTCACAGCATCAATCCACAAAGCAAAACAGACTACTTCTACTATGCAGTGTTTTGAATTTAGTCTGTGCTAGTAAATTCCTTAATATGAAAGACTTACCCTCTAGGAGTGCCCACCTTTCTGCACTTCCCAAAAGCATTTGCTTCAGAAGACATTTATCAAACAAAAATCTGGTATTACTTGTTTACATTGTGCTGGTGGACAATAAAGTCTATTGCTTTTCTGCAGTACCTCAGTCACTGTGTTCCAACTTTAAGTTTACCTGCATCATCACATAAATGTCAAAGGTGGCTCTCACAGGGGCTTTCCAGATGATCAGGCAAAAGTCTATGATAGAGTATCAATATGCCACTGCAAACAGTATAGCTTTCTCTACTGTATCAGTATGAAATGCTCCATTCTTAAACGTTTATAATGTATGTTCTCAGATATTCCATTGCTTTGTTACTTGTTCCTTTTGGTGTTTATTCATGTCTGTTTCATGCTGTAGACACTTTCTGTAAAATATAATAACCCAGACATTCCTTCAGACTCTCAGTGTTTGTGGTAGGCTGCTCTCACACCATACCTTCTTGGTCACCTGGGCGCACTGCTGGCTCACGTTCAGCCACTGTCAACCAACACTCCCAGGCCCTTTTCTGCTGGGCAGCTTTCCAGCCTCTCTTCCCCCAGCCTGCAGCACTGCCTTGGGCTATTTAGACCCAAGTGCAGAACCTGGCACTTGGCCTTGTTGAACCTCATACAATTGGCCTTGACCCATCAATTCAGCCTGTCCAGTAGAGCCTTCCTACCCTTCAGCAGATCAGCTTGGTGTTTTCTGCAAACTGACTAAAGGTGCACTTGATCTCCTCATCCAGATCACTGATAAAGATATTAATCAGGGCTGGCCCAAATATCTCAGAGCCCTGGGGAACACCACTGGTGACCCATTGTCACCTGGATGTAACTCCACTCACCATTGCTCTCTGGGCCAGGCCATCCAGCAAGTGAAGAGTACACACGTCCAAACTATGAGCACTGCATTTCTTCAGGAGAATGCTGTCAGAAATGGTGTCAAAAGCTTTATTCCAGGTGGGTAACATCCACATCCATTTCTCATCCAAGGGCTAGCAATGCTAAGAGTTCTCCCAGGTACCAATAGAATACATTGTCTGTTTCTTCATCCTGGCTGGGTGATCTATAACAGACTCCCACCAGAATATTTGACCTGTTGGGCTTCCCCCTGATTCTTACCCATAAATGATTGCTCAGCTTTTGAAAAATGCTAGTGTCAGTCTCTTCCAGAATGTATTTTAAAATAAAGATTGCAAAGTATGAATTCAACCTAACAGACTGAATAGATAGCTGAGCAGATCAACACATGATTGCTAAATACTTGTCACAGTCAATCCATGCTACTATCAGGACTGGAACCCAAAACTTCAAGTACCTGTCCCTACCTGGATGACTGCAACATTATGGGTCCATGGATTCAGGTGGGTGCAGAAGCAGTGATTAAAAAAGTTAGTAACATTCACATACCTATTATTCCCTCCCTCACTGACTTCTTTCTCTCCACATCTGGACACAACTGCCTTCACACAATCCAGTGTGTGCCTTTCTAGTCTCTTAGTAGAACTAGGTCTTGATGCTTAAGTTACTGAAGCATCATCTCAAGACCCACAAACTGAGTCACAGATGGGAGGATGGAAGAGATGAGAGAAATTATTATATTATTACACCTACAAAAACCTGTCAGACTGCAGCCTTATATATTAACATCACAGAGTACAGTACCATTGAATTTTCAGACAGCAAAATGAATTTGTACCTCCAGCGACCATCAAACAAGCTCATTTAAATACTTCTCACTATCCTTACCCAAAAGCATTTCCTTGCAATGGAAAGAACTGGCCAAAGACACTTCATTCTGTCTATTCACATTATCCTTGCACACAGAATACAAGTTTCCATTGATTGAGAGGTGACACTTTAACTAATATAAGACCTTTTCCTGACTCCCAGAAATTAAGTGCGTGCTTTGAAACTATAGTAATTTTCTCACTCTCCTGGAAAGTTCCCCCTTTGGAAATGTCATATTATAGAAATAATGTGATGCACATCAGAGCATTTTCTTCTGCTTTTTTGATGACTCCAGTATGTCTGGAAATTTAGTATAATCAGGGTAGATGTAGTTAACACTGTACCTTCTATCTAACAAATGCTATTTTGGCTGGAAATTTACACAGGTTTGCACAGCCCCCAGATTTGTCTGAATTTAAGCAGGTTCTTAATAACACCTGGTGCTCCATGTGAGTTTTTATGGCACTCTACACTTACATCTCTGCTGCTAAAGAGACACAGGGCCCAACCCTGAACCTGGAGGCCAAGTGGAAAGGGGCATCCTGCACCCAGCTGGTGTCCTGTCTATACCAGATTTCTCTTAGGGCGAGCTGGTGAGAGCATGGACAACACAGCCAGGGAATGTAATACCACCTAAGCAATGCAGTTGGTGCCTAGGGCTCAAGCTGAGCTCCTGGAGCCCTTTTTCTTGTCAATTCAGCCTTGACAGGACCAATCTGATGTCAAGATGGACTGTGAAGGCTTGGGTCCTTCAGTCTATCTGCACAAGACTGGTGACCTCATGTGGAAGCCTCGTGCTCTCCCCCTCAAGCCCATGCTGCTCTTGTCCTCTGCTGACAGTGGCAAAAACCCATTTGCCAGCCCAGCGTGGGAAGCAGAACCACAACAGCTAACACAAATGTCAGTCCCTCGTGAGCTGGCATAGAGCCATGAAAGGTAGGAGGCACCTTTCCAGAGAGAAAGACATAAAACTGCTGCTGTTATGATAATGCTCTAGGAATCAGTTACTGTTGACTTATTTATAGGTCTAATTAATTTCTTGTCTTTATTAGAACTGTTGCTTATTAGCCATTTAATTAATGTGTGTGAGTGGGAAGAGTAACTCCTTTAAGTGTAATAATGTTTAGCATCACTTTCCCAGGTTTCTGGCTTGGATTTTGAGAGCTGTTTTTGTAATAATCCCTTTATAATTGAACCTGATCTTTGTCTCTGCCTCTTGAAATCAGAGAGGAGCCAGGACTTGTCAGTAAGTAGTTACCCTTTCATAATCCATCCTTACCCTATAAGCAAACTCTGCTTACAGGCAAGAGCTACAGCGCTGATGTCACACAGCCTAGAGTGAAAACCTGTCCCATCTGGTCCCCTCTTACCTACCAACATCTTTCTCAGGGATATAAGAAGCAGCACAGAGCTGAAGGTGGCAGCAGTCTTTGATGGTGTCCCACTGCTCTGTGTCACAGCAAGGATGTGAGGGAAGATGATGAGGTCATTCCCAAGAAGTGAACTGGTATCTTCTCTCCCTTGTCAGAGAACGCTCTGCTCAGAGAAATCTCTCATGGCTCAGTCACACAGGACTGTTCGTATCTCCTCAGTTTCTTCACTTCTTCAGGCAATGCCCCAGCCCTGCATTTTCACTCAATCTCTCCAATTCATCCCCTGTGCCCTGTCATACTGGTCCCTGCCATGGTAGGGAACTTACTGGTTTAGTTTTGAGTCACCAAAGGGATATCAACTGGTCCTTCGCTTTGAATCAGAGCAAGGAGGAAGTTTAGCCCATCAGCTCTTCAAAAAGACCTTCAAATAGCTTTTGCTAGTGTCTGGCAATCCAGTTGCATGAGAAATTTGGAAATGTGCCAGTGCTCCAAGTCCAAATAAAATCTCTCAGGTACATGATCAGAATGTCCTGCTCATATAATCAAAGACATACTGACTGCTAGGTGTGGGATTGAAGAGGGATATGCCTCCAGGGACATTTCCTATGGTTAGTCATCTATGACAGGAGATTTTGTCAAAATCCCTCAGGGTTCCACTGGTTTTCTTTCAGTGTGGTTCATTTGGAATGTGGAAGAGAAAAAAGCCTGGTGTGCCGTCCTGCAAATGTTACCAGCCCCTCTCTGCTCTGCACTGCCTAGCTAAAGACTGCAAAGGGGTTCATCAACCAGTTGAGGATCTGCCCCTTTTGCAGTAGGTCTCTGCCCATGTTTCTGCCATGCATGTTGCTTCAATCCAGTGCTGTTCAGCAGTCCATATCTTGATTTTTCTCTCACTCTGCAGATGCTTTGCAGCATTGCATGCTGCCTTGCTGAGAATAAATTGTGTTTTCAGGTCATTGTTGTTTCAAGCACCAAAAGTTTTTTGTGCACATAACACATAAATTAAACATTATTGATGCTATTACTATGACTGCATGTTCCAGTTCTCAGGCTTATTTTAATGATGTACATTAAGAAAAAAACATGTTGGCATAACAATGAAAAATATGCTCTCTGTGGCATTTCATTTTATAGATCAACACAAGAAGTCTATGATGGTGACTAATTTCACGATAAGATCATGTCACTTGTTGCCTGTCATAAATGAAATGTCATATGCAGTCACCTAATCTACATTCTTGAATTCATTCTAATTACTGTCCTTAAACAAATGATTCTGACTGAGATACCCGGTAGCCAACAGGATTGTCTTTGCCTTTATCCTTTAGTACATGCCAAATCTTTGCAGCACAGACTAAGACTTGACCTTAAATGAATATAAATTCTGGTTTGGCTGTCAATTACAACCATTCTGATAATGCATGAAGCTTTATGTATTGGGAAGCTTTGTTTATGCAGCCTATTCTCTCCTATCTGGTTCATTTCATAATGCCTCGTAGTGGCAGAACTCTCAATTTAACACAGAATTTTTTCCAGTTGATTTACTATGGTTTCAATTCTACACACAGATGATTGAATAAAGTAACATAAATCTCCCAATGATTAGAAAATGTGATCATTTATTACATGGACAATCAGTTTATTTAAAAACATAATTAGTTTGTACCTCAGGAAACCTTTCCCCAGCTGTGATAAACTATAAATAATTACTGCCTCTCCTTCAGTGAAATTAAAAGCCACACAGCACTGCTACAAGGAATGTGTGATTTGTTGGAGAAAAGGGGTTTTGTTTTCTCACTGTATTTTCAGCAGATTGATTTTTCTTTCTTCTCATCCCTTAAAAAGGAGAGAAATAGAACAGATAGATAAGATAGCATAATACAAGCAGAATTACCAGTGATTGTAGGAATCTACTTTACAGTCCTCCTGCTAATCAAATAGAAGACAAAATCTTCAATGAAGATAGTAGGTGTTAATGCTCTGCCAGAAGCAGACTGGCCACCCTTCCTGATCCTACAAGTTGCCTCCCAAAACTTTTCCTGGCTGAGACCCACAAGACAGATTACACACTTTGAAGAGCTGGGGTAGGAGGAACAGCTCATAGGTGAGAGCTGACAATGTGTCCTTTAGAAGGAAGAGAGGTCTTTTGTGTTGATGGATGTGTGTTGCTGTGTTTCAAGGGGACTCAGTGTCACTGGACTCAGGACTCTCTGACAGCTTACACCTCCCAGCATATTCCAAAAGCCAGGGATCTGCACAGAATTGTAGAATCATATAATATTTTGGGTTGAAAGGAACCTTTAAAGATCATCTACCTCAACCTCCCTGCAATGAGCCAGGGACATTTTCAGCTAGATCAGGTTTCTCAGAGCCATGTCCAGCCTTACTTTGAATGTGTGAAGGGATGGGACATCTCTAATCTCTCTGGGCAGACTGATGTTTTCAGAGATGCATGGCACCTTATAGACAAACACCTCTGCTTATCAGCTGTGTGATGCAGCTCTGGCATACAAGTTACACTTGAATAACATGATGCCCAAACACAGTGCAAGAACACACACTGATAACTGAGTTGCAAGGGTTACTGTGTGGACTGATTATCATTGCCCCTTTTCTCACAGAATGACATGACTAATAGAGATGTATGGATGAATTTGTGTCAAATCTCAGACGGGATAAATTCAATACTGCTTAGCTGGAACAACAGTTCCAGATTCTGTTTCTGTTACCTGCATCCTTCCCTACATGAGAACTTGCTTCTCTGGAAGGCTGTTCCCAGCTCTGTCACAAAGATGCCATCTCCATGATTTTCTTATTGTGGTTCACTCATTTGTAAAATGGGTAAAACTATTACTTAATTGACAAAGACATTGGAATCATTCACGCGCTCATGCCTCTACAGCCTTCCAGGATCCTTACCAAACAGCAATGTCAGGCATCATTATTCACACAAATTGTTGTGAGCAAGGTATCTGATTCTGGGAGATTTCATACTTTGTCTTGCTAGTGACAATGATGACGAAATTCACTTTCCATTCACAAAATAAATATGAAGGTTCTGAATTTGCCAACCAATTTATCTATGTGCAGATAATAAGTCTCTCTTGGTCACCCATTTGTTGGAAGATACTGCCAGAGCTAGACTGAATATTGCATATGAACAGCACAGGCTTACAGTGATGAAGACATGATTAGTTTGTATTTGTTTCTGGCATCTTCATTCAGTTCTTAAATACTATGGATTCTGTTACCAGCAAAGCCATTTCCTTATCAAAAATAATCAGTCATTCACTGCAGCCTTCTCTCACCCTTAGCATTTGTTCTATTCTTAATGACCATGCTGTCAGCTTCATACCTGTAGGATAAATTGCATTGTCTCTGAATATACTTACAAAACACTGAAATATTAAACTCCTAATAAACAAAGTCATGTGTACAAGAAGAAGAAAGTGAGGAGTAGGAGAGGGGAGGTGAGAGCCCAGACTAGCAAGCTCTTGAGACTTTCATCTGTCTCTAGGAGTTAATATTCAGTGCTTGCCCTACAGGGAGTGAGAAAGAAGTCCAAAGGGCAAGATGAGGCACTCAAAGAAGGCTTGTTCGGTTGATGTGAAGTATTTAAGACCTGAGTCCAGACCCATCTGAATCATCTAAAGTCTTCCCTGGAAAGCCATAAGTTTGGATTTAGCTCTTGCTTTAATAGAAAATCAGCTTTTTATCAGCCCTTACAGCTGGTCTGATTCAGGAACAAGAAGGTCAAGTGACTTTCCAGAGATGACACGGTGATGGAGTGTCTCATTTCAGGTTAGACCTAGAACTATTCTGGTTGTCATATCTATCTACCTACCTAGGCATTTATAAAACATCCATCATTGTGGTATCTCAGAACTTACACAGTCACTTAAGCAGACAACTGTCAAAAAAAACATTCTCTGCCACAGCCTCATACTTGCTGACTGGAAAGGGAGCTATTCTTTTTCATTCTTCTCCTGTTTCCAAGTTTTCTGAAAAGCAAACTTTTTTTTCCCATTGCTATGGAGGAGAAAATCACACTGTCCAGGCTTGTTAACTACTATCTCCCTAGCTGTGCGAGACAAACATTGCTAATAAAAATAAGTCTTATTTAAAAATAAATTGCTTTGCCAAGTAGAAATACTAAACAGCAGGAGAGCAGCTCCTTCTTTTTGTTAATGGATTTGATCTCTTCTGTCTCAGTTGCTTTTGTCCCTGGCTGAAGTCAGTAAAATAAAGAAATGCTTGTCCAAATACCTTCTTTATTTGCAGCCATCTCAAATAACATTTCATATGTCTCCTACTTCCAGATGTTATGTTTCAAACCTGTATCATTAGCTTTGGAAGGAATGGGTATCCTGTCTAGTCTTTGAAAATATCTACCTTTATAACCTGACATAACCTTTCACATGCCTATTCTGTGGAAGGGCAATGCATACCTCAAAAAACTTCCTAGAAATCAACACGCAGAAAGGGTTATGGAAAACACAAAGTAAATAAAATAAAGGTTTCATGTAAGACTCATATAGCTCAATGCAGAACCACCCTGAGAACAAAATTGTATGGTGGAGGTGGAATTTAGGAGGAATTTTTCTTCTAAAATATGATAACCCACCTACAATTATTAACCACCTTATTATTAAAAAAGATAATAGAGATAATGCGCAGAATACAGCCTCCATTGTCATTTGATTGCAGTCAGATCAAGAACCAAAAATAGATTACTGCCCTTCAGGTCTGTTGTATGTTTTAGTAAGCCACGTGCTCTCAATAAGACTAAGTGGATTGTCTTTTAAGTAATTCCAACTTTTTCTGTATTTTTTTCACGTCTCTTCTTCTGCTTGCATATCTTGACTTTGCCCTGGATACACCTAAGGGATCAAATTTATGTAAACTAAGCCATTATCCTTCAACTGCTCTCTATCCCAGTTGCAATTTACAAATGAATATGAATCCAGAGTATGTAATTATCTGAATAACCACAAAATGAAATTGAAGAAAACACACAGTATTTCTTTGATTATTATTGTATTGTAGAATCATATCCTAGAATGGTTTGGGTTGGAAGGAACCAATCTAGTTCTAATCCCCCTGCCATAGATAGAGACACCTTCCACTAGACCAGGGTGCTCAGAATCCCATCCAACCTGTCCTTGAACACTTCCAAGGGTTGGGCATCTACAGTTTCTCTGGGCAATCTGTTACAGTGTTTCATCCTTACAAGTTAACTTTGGTACAAGGAACACCTTACAAAACTTAGGTTTGTGCCACCTTAGTCACACACTGATTTCAAAGACACTCTCTGTAAATTTAAGGACACCTTTTCAAGCATATGTCTGATAATGTCCATAAACAGAATCTCTCAACAAATGGGACATCACACCATACAGCCTTAGAATGGAGAGCAGTGAAAAAGCAGGCATCAGTGTTGGAATGATAGGATATCTATACTGCTAATGTCAGAAAAAGGGATATTGGAAAGTAAGGAAATTTGTAGATCATCCAAGGCTTAAAACTTTAGGTTGGGCTGTCTTGGGACATTTTTAGATGACCCAGTCATAACTGATGAGAAACAAAATAAGCTCCTCATGTACAGGCATCAGACTATTCTTGGGACTTGTTCTCCATTGCAGCTAGACAGTCCTAATCCTCTCATGTCCACAACATTCAATGCAAATAACACTTGAATAATTAGTGTCTCATAAGGTTGTAGCCAGGCAACTGCAGTGCAAAACAGAGGCTGCCTTGTGAAGTTGATCGTGAGGTCTGTGGGTTGTACTCTGTCTCTGGGAGACAAGAGGTCTTACAGTAAGACTAAGATATTGCAGCAGGCATACATCATATATCTATTTCTCCTCCCTATCATCTTCTCCTCAGAGGCATACAGGAGTTGATAATCAGCTCTGAAGTATATGGTTTAATGTTCACTCCAGAATGTGCGTAATTAATTACAGTAATTCTGACATCCACAAAAACATCCTGGTTGGTTCTTGGTATCAACAACTTCCTTTGACAAGAAGTTTCACAACTGACCTTTTGGTTCCATGATTAAGTGATTCTGTGGTTTAAGTGATCTTGAGACTCCCACTTTTTATTTTATTGAAAGTTCCATTTTACCAACCAATTCTTTCTCTAGCATTAATTGTCCTTTTTTCTTTTTGACGGCTTCATCACCTCCTTATAAGGACTTTAATAATGTCCTTATAAATTGTTCAGATTACTTATATTCAGGCTACTGACTGTTCATTAAATGTTCACCTACACTTAGAAGGTCTTACATTTTTACCTTTTCAAGGTTTGTTGGAAAATGTTTAGTTGGCACTTGTTCTCAGGGTTCATTAATGTTGCATCTAGCTCAAGAACTAGTATCAAAACTATTCTAGTGGCCTTCTACAATGGAGCAACTTCAGCAGTGAATAAGGGAAGAGCTACAGGTGCCATCTACCTGGTCTTTTGTAAGGCCTTTGATACAGGGCACCGCAACATTCTTACCTTTGAATTAGCAAGGTGTGGTTTTGATGGATACACTGTTAGGTGGATAAGGAATTGGCTTGATGGACATTCCCAAAGAGTTACAGTCCATGGATCAATGTCCAAGTGACACCAGTAACAAGCGATGTCCCTCAAGAATCCATTCTGGCACCAGTACTCTTTAATATCTCCATCTTCATCTGTGACCTAGACTTTGGGATCGAGTGTGCTCTAAGGAAGTCTGCAGATGACACCAAGTCAAGCGATGCAGTTGATATGCCAGAGGGAAGGGATGCCATCCAGAGGGACCTTGATAGACTTGAGGAGTGGGCCCATACAAATCTCATGAAATTCCAAAAAGACAAGGGCAATGTCCTGCACATGGTTCAGGGTAGTCCCCAATATCAGTATGGACTGTGGGATGAATGGATTGACAGCAGCCCTGCCAAGAAGGATTTGGAGGTATTGGCAGATGAAAAGCTGGACATGAGCCAACAACATGCACTTGCAGCCCAAAAAGCCAATTGTATCCTGGGCTGCGTCAAAAGCAGCGTGATCATCAGGTCAAGAGAGGAAATTCTGCCCCTCTGTTCTGCTCTGGTGTGAGACCCCACCTGGAGTGCTGCACCCAGCTTCGGAGTCCTCAGCACAGGAAAGACATGGACCTGCTGGAACAGGTCCAGAGGATGTACCAAAAATTATCAGAGATGGAACACCTCTCCTATGAAGAAGTGCTGAGAGACCTGGCTTTTTTCAGCCTTGAGAAGGGAAGGCTTTTAAACAACTCAAAGGAGTTCAGCAGCTTTGTGCTACAAGGACCACCGTCATTACAGACTGGTAGCTGAGATGACACACATGGATTGCTGAACATTGCATGAATTGTTTTGGTGACCTTCAGTCATGTGATAAAGGACTTGATGGCTGCAGTTTCTGATAGCTACAAACCACCATGGTTGGTGGCTTCTGAAAATAATTTTAGATTGTCACAAATTATGTGCCAAAATCCATGAAACTATGCAAACTCACAAAAACATTTCCAAATATATGAAGGGAATACAGGGTAGAGTTAAAAAAAAAAAAAAAAGGATTACATGCTGGACTAAAATGAACTTTTTTTCATGAGGATAACCAGGGATTGAGAAGAGCTACATCCTGTCTGAGGGTTTATTTTTATTCTTTTGAGATTGGTGGGTTTTTTACAATTCTTTATGGTATGTTCACCAATATAAAAATATTTTTGCTTCTCTCAGATTATTGATTATTGTGGCAGGCATTGCACTAGCCTTCTGACAATACCAAGAAGTGTTTAAGGACTCTCTTGTTACAGCATTTCCTGTGCCCCACTAAAACTGCTCCCTTGCCCATGGATACCTCTGTGCCAAACAGGAAGCACACTGCTGAGTCCAGACTCAAGACTTGCTGATTTTTTAACCATCCAGTCTGAAAATGTGGCCTTGGCTGTGCTCAGGAAGGCCCTCCAGAACCAGTGAGACATCCCATGCCACAGCACATCCAGCAGGTAGTTCAGGGCTAGACTTGCCAGAATAAACTACTGCTCTGCATGCAGTGAGGAAGCTGAATGTTGGAAGAGGCAGGAAAGTGGGCAGAAGAAGCAGCAGTTCTCAGAGGAACCACACTGGAGCTGGGTACACCTGGCTGTGAACCTCCTTCAACTGAGCTTTGTAAGGAGGCAGTAGAGGCAGCAGTAACAGGTAGACAATTATGATTCTGGCAGCAACTGGTAGCACTGTTCGGATTTACAAAGACTGTCCTGGCTCTTACTCTCAACTTGTCTGTTGTAGTTTTTAATTTTTTTCTAGTTTGCTGTGTATTTCATGAATATATATGTTAATAGATATATTTATGAATATGCTCAAGACTCACATATATAAACATTCAATGCTATGCCACACTATATAGATGCATAATTGGAAGATATGACACCCAACATAGCATTTATGTGTTCTGCTTCTTGTTCTCCTGTTCACACAGGCTTATTTTCTCTCTCTCTCAAGTTCTAAGTATGCTACTCGAATAGCCCAGAAATGGAGACATGTCACTGAATATGTGCTTTGTTCAGCTTGGTCAGTATCTGATTTCTCTCTGCCACGACTCATGCTAGTTAAGCCAAACACCTACTGTACCTTGACAGTGGAACCATCTGGGGTTCATTCTTGTAATTACTTTCAAACACAGACAGTCCTCTGGCATATAGGGATTTTGAGGCATCACAGGGCATATTTATTAGTTTATTGTGAAACAAATGTTGTTTCATATCATTCTGAAATTTTTGTCATCATAACTAACCAATACGGATACAGAAACAGTGTGAACGTATGTGTGTGTGTGTGGTATGGATATATAATTACGTAGCGGCCCACCTGCAAGCTGGAAATTAGAGCTGACAATCAGGGAAGATTGATTTTTCATCCTAATTGCTTGGAGAGTGCCTTTTTAATTGCAACTATTTTGTCAATCCTTTGCAGGAATTGCATCTGGTATGGGGAATTAAAGACAATCAGACATTGAAAGGAATCGCAGTGCAGATGGATTAACATCAAGACTTATTTGCATCTAGATACATATTCTGATTGCATCTTTATAGGTGAGTAGAGAACAGAGTGTTTGTGGGTCTTATGGGGGTTTTATCACTGTGAGCTGATATTGACAAGCAGAATTTGGAAATTGATGTAAGGAATATAATCACATGCTTTTCTGTCTGACACTCTAGAAATGCAGGCTTGCTGTGTCTAAGTAACTAAGCAACTTAGAAGTCCATGATCAAAAGAGCATTAAAAAACAGATTTGCAAAGGAACTAAAATAGATAGTGAGATTTACAAAGCCTGGAGATGAGTTAGGAACCCAGGTCACTACTGCTTTTCAATACCTTGCTAAATTGTCCTGCTGATCTGCAGCAGGTGATTATCTGCATATTTAGATGCTTGAATATCTTTGAAAATCTGTCCCTACACATAAAAAACATCATCAAGACTTCAGCACGTTGAAATGATAAAATATTTATTTTCTCCCTAGGAGCTTTTGATAATTACCTGTCTGCTGTCATCCTTATTTACTAGTTAATGAAGGACTGCTGCTAGGGACTGAACATGTGGGATTCATTTTACTCAGTATGAAACATTTCCACTGTAGGTTTCATCAGCAGTACTAGTCCCCATTCTGATGGAAAGTCAAAAACACTAGAAGCACATGATTTTTTTGACCTGTGTTAGATATCTACATAAATATGAGGTGAATCATGTTTAAAGATGCTTCTTTCTCTCCAGTTCTCTATCAACAAAATCAAGAGAAGCAACTCATACATACATATATATATAGAGAGAGAGAGATAGAGAGATATATTAGAGATACAATATCAGGAAGATGCACAACCAGCAGATGTAGGGAAATTACTATTATTAGTCCCAACTACTTGGTAATGGTCCTGTTCAAGAGGGATGGGGAGAAAGTGGAAAGGGTCCAAAAAGGTACTACTAAAATGGCCAATGGTCAAGGATGTAGAGTGAATGAATTCCAAGGATGTGTTGTGGGAGATGACCTTAGTTAGCCTGGAGAAGAGAAGGCTAAGGAAAGATACCATGGCACCCAACAACTCAAAATGCAGTTAGAAAGATGACATTGCTAATCTTTTCTCTCTAGTGGCTGATGAGGTTACAAGGGACAAACCCCACAAACTGCAATGTGGGAGGTTCAGACTGCATCTTAGCAAAATAATTCTCAGTGAAGGGATTGTTTAGGAGAAGTATAGCGGGTGGTGGGTTTCCCCCTGGCACGGCGGCTGCGATCCTTACCAGGGGGCAAGCTCTCTCCCCTTCCCCCCTCCACGTGGTTCCCAGGGGACCGGGACCGGCAGCACACAACTCACGGAGAGAGGGAGGCAAAAAAGAGTTTATTTCCGGTGCTAACAGGCTTTTCAAGGGAGAGGGTCATTTTACTATGAAAGGGGACCCAGGTTAGGA
>JAWWEU010000001.1:44002257-44012958 GCA_035583155.1 Acropternis orthonyx | reverse complement strand
TCTCTGCATTAGCATCCACATTCCATTTATGACAAGAATCTTTCCATACTTTAAATGGTGCATTGACTACTACAGAGAAGAACAAGGTGTACAGAGGTGTGATAAACATGTCCATTCTTGGAGGTATTCAAGACTTGGTTAGTTAGAACCATGACTGACCTGGCCTGGTGGAGTCCCACACTGGTGGAAGGCTGGCTTAGAGACCTCCAGGTCATGCCACCAACACGAGTTTAGCAGATATCCTTCTTTGAAGATGAAGGGAACAAACTCCCACCCTCTGTCCATCTGTGAAACAGTCTGAATTTGGTGCTGTTTGCAACTTTCCTCAATTGCTTCTTTATCTTCAGGTCTTTTCTCATTCTTGGTAAGCACATGTAGTCCTTTGTCACAGGTCACCACAGAGAAGAGATCAGTGCCAGCCCCTCCTCTTCCCCTCACAAGGAAGTTGCAACTACAGTGAGGTCTCCCCTCAGTCTCCTCTTGTCCAGGCTGAAAAGATCAAGTGCCCTCAGCTGCTCCTCATACGGCTTCCCTTCAAGGCCCTTCACCATCTTCATTGCTCTCCTTTAGACACTAGTAGTTTAGTGTCTTTTTTATACTGCAGTGGCCCAAACTGCCCACAATATCCAAGGTGAGGCCGCCGCAGTGCAGAGCAGAGCGGGACAATCCACTCCCTCGCCTGGCTGGCGATGCTGTGCCTGATGCCCCCCAGGACACGGTTGTCCCTCCTGGCTCCCAGGGCACTGCTGACTCAGATTCAACTTGCCATCAACCAGGACCCCCAGGTCCCTTTCCGTGGCACTGCTTCCCAGCATCTAATTCCCCAGTCTGTACAAACATCCAGGGTTGCTCCATCCCAGGTGCAGAATCTGGCACTTTTCCTTGTTGAACTTCATATAGCTGGTGACTGCTGAACCTCTAATTTGCCAAGGTATCCCTGTGGGGCCTCCCTGACTTTCAGGGAGTTGACAGCTCCTCCCAGTTTTGTGTCATGTGCAAACTTGCTTAGTATCCCATTCAGTCCTGTGTCCAAGTCATGTATGAAGTCATTTATGGAGCTGCCATATGGAAACATGAAAACATGCATCAACGTTCCATACCAATTTTGATTTTGGTTTTTTGATGGTGTTTTTGGTTTTGGGTTTTTTTTGTGTTTTGGTGTTTGTTTTTTTTTTTAAACTAATACTGGGAGGTGAGAAAGTAATTCTTATCTATTGACTCACTTGTATTGTAGATCTCTAAGGATTTTGCTCTCTCTCCTCAGGGTTGAGGAGACAGGCACATGTCAGCTTGGATTGAGAGTGATAAGTAATTTGTAGAAGAAACCTTAAAAGCTCATTTACAAGGTAATGGAAGTTTCTCTGCTTTCTGAAGTATAATAACTAAATATTTTAATCTCATTAATACTGACTTGGTAATGACTTGCCTGCACTGTTCTTGTTATGTATCACAGTGTTTTCTGAAAACTCCTTTGCGTTATACACATGCATGCACACATAAAAGCCTACTACGGAATTTATACTGTTTCCCACGAGTCAAAATGCATTAGAGATACCACCAGAGAATTGTGAAAAACAGGTTCCTTTTTCAATTGATTGACATTCAGGAACAAACACTGGGGATATATTTGCAAAGGTTGAACTTGTAAGCATTGTTACAGATGCTTAGATAACTATAAAATTCTGAAACTTTTCACCTCACTATTATGAGCAGTTATGAAAAGTCTGACTTCTTTTAAGTCTGTAATTGAAATGAGGTATGTGTGTGGAAGCTGGGTAGAAATGTCACAGTGAAAAGAAGATGAACAGCTAAAATGGAAGCTTGCTCAGATGCTAAATATTTAATTTCTGCTCATGAGGATAGCTTTAGTGTGCATCATTTAAAGTTATTCCATCTCTGAGGTCATGGTGATTTTGGAAGTGCAAGAGCTTGGGAGCATGCTGCTCATGTTTTGAAATAAAGCGTCTTTATGGAAGAGAAGTATTAAACCAAAACAAGCTCTACAGCAAAGGCAGGGTAAAAAACAGAGGATGGGGTGAAATCACACTATAGTGGAAAGACTGAGCTCAAAAGGTTATACCACTGTTTTATGGGTTTTACCCTCCCTGACACTGTTTTCCACAGTTTTACTCATTCATTTGAACTTAAAAAAAAATAGGATGATCAGAAATTGATTCACTGGAAATCTCTAGGATCTATAGCCCCATTCCAGTGAATGCTGCTTTGTGCAACAGTCTGGAAGTCACATGCTGAAGTAGAAGGTGAGCAGCTTTTCCTTCCACACCTCCCACTGATTCCCATAGCCTTACTTGAGCCATGCTTTTGGGAAATACAAGTGAATACTTATGGACTTGTGTACTTTGTGGACATATGAAAGGCTACAATGAGTGTGGTAAAAAATAAAGACCCTTGCATACAGTGAACAAACCATGGCAGAATAATATAGCTTGAGGGATGATTTCATAACTCCAATATCTTGAGACTCCAAAAACAAGTGGAAAGAGAAAAAAGTATCCAAAAGGCCATTTGCAGCTTGTTTCAACTAAAATACAGAGAGTGGAGTAAATCTTTCTAATGCTGCCATTCTGTCCCTCTGGTGAAAAGATGTACTGAGTCTTAGTGCAGTTAATTTGTCATCCAGCATTCCTGTCTACTTTAATTTTTTATGGACTGAATTGTGACCAGAAGAGCCACAGTTTTGGAACACCATACTCACAAGGAAAAATGCTGTTTTCCATGCTCAAGATTGTAATGCCAGTTTATGCAGGAAACCAGAGCCACATAACTTTATGGCTGGAAATATTTTCTGGATTTGTTTTGTTGCTCTGTTATGACAGCACAGTACCATGAATGAGATAGAGATTCCAGTATGGCTGGGAAAACACCTTCTAAGAGTCAGGACACCCAACTGCTGTCCTGGCAAATATCCAATTATATGTGGCATGATAAAATACTGGGTGCAGGTTTTAGCTATGGTAGTAGAAATCTTGCTTCTCTGCTCTTGGAACAAACCGGCCCTGATGGGAGCAGAGATCTTTTCTTTGGAGAAAAAGGACACAGTCCCCAACCATGCTGCTTCCTGACCCCCACACAGTCCTGCAGAGCCAGTGTGACTGACTCATTCTTATCATGCAGCTGGGGAGCAACACAGGCATAAATCCTGGCTCCACTGAAATCACTGGCATGTTGAAGGGGGTGATTTATAATGGACACAGGTTTGTCCAGAATTTCACACCATGGAATTTTCAAACATTTTATTTTTACAAAAGTATAACTCATCCCTGCTATAAATAAAACCAAGACACTCAGGCAAAATAGAAATCAGAGTTGTGCTCATAGGCACCAGTTCTGAATTTTGCTTTTGGATTTTCCTAGTTCTAAAAACACAATGACTAGGGAGAGAGTTTGTGCATTGGAACTTCCATGAGGCATATACTACATACTTCCTTGATGCAAAATGTAGCATGAATTAATCGATTAAAAATTTTTGCCTTTACTTCTGTATAACACTGTATGCAAGTGTGCATTAGAGAGAGGATGTATAAGCAAGTACTTCCACCAGCTACATATATTTAGTAGCCTGGCAGACAGAAAAATCAATTTGTGTGCAATGATCACCTTATACCTCCTAGTTCCATGAAAGTTCTGGGACTGAGGATTCATATTGATTTCTTTATACTATTTTAGGTTTTATTCCTAGGAACTGATTTCAACAGACATTTAGTACTCTATATCAGTAAAATTGAGTAAAATCTACCCAAGCAGCTCTTCTTTAACAGAAATTAGCCCTAATATTCCTCATTGATTAAGTATGACAGATACACAGTTTTACTGCTTGCCATCATGCAAGGGGGAAATGTATTAGGGCCTTTATGAATTACAAGAAATGAGAAAATAGATTCTTGGACTCCTGGGTGATTAATACATTAAGTTTTGCACAGAATCAAATGAAGGGATGAAAGGTTGCATTTTGTGTAACTGTGGTTGTGGTGTTATGGTTGAAAAACACACACAGCAATACACTGTGTTATTTTGGAGTACCTATGGCAAGCACAGTGGTCAGCAATGAATATATCTGCCCTGTATCCAGGACATCTCCTGAATCTGTACTCCTGAACTGTGGGCACTCATATGGGACACTAAAATGGAAGAAATGACAGGTATTCAGAATGAACCAGACAAGGAACTTATGCAAATGTAAATAATATCCTTTCTGATAAAAAGTACTGCGACCCAGTGGCAGCATTTACCCTAGCTCATCAAGATGATCCCCCTGAACTTCCAAAGGGATTCAGAATTCAGTGTTAGAATCTGAAGCCTAATGATTGCAGCTCTGGTCTGAAACCAAAATGGAGGTTTGGTTTTGGTTTTTTTCTTAACGAGACCAAAGGAGACCTAGTAGCAGATGCTTGTGAGTTTCTTAAGATGAGGTGATTTTAGGGTGTTTCAAACTGCATAAGCCAAAAGTAAGTAACATTGTTTAAGTGGAATGTGAACACCCAGGGAGAGTCTAAATTCATTTCTCTATATAAAATTAAAAATAAAAATTAAAGTCCACTTAGTGCATCATTCTGGAGGTAAAAAGGATGGGATTCATTTAGTCATATAGTATATGTCATATATATATATGACATATATATATATAGTCATATAGTCATAGGTAGTTATAGCATAGTGTAGAAATCTCCAGGTAGTCACACTGAACTCTTTCTGTAGTCTTTGAAGGAGCAATTTTTCATGGAGAAATCCAAGCATGAGTTGCTCTAAACAGTCCTATATGATAGTTCTCCATTGACTATAAAGTGGCTATCAGGTAGCTAGTTCAGATGGAAACACCTGAAGTCCAGTGAGAAAGATCGTTCTTGTTAGATCTGCAAGTGCATTCTTTAGTATCACTGAATTTCTCTAACCCCCTGAAAGTCTGTCACGGCCATACCCAGGAATTCTTCTGTTCTGTTAGTGCTAGACATTAGGTACTCCTAATCCTGGACTAAATTCATGCAAGGAATGCAGTTCAGTAGAGAAACAGTAAAATTTAGATAACTGCACGTGCACCCTTACAGACAGCAGATGTCTAACTCAATAGCAGAGCCCAGAGAATGATTTAGTCATTTCCTAGACAGAAGAGGAATAAAGGTTGCCCTCACATATGTATTGAACATCTTCTTAAGTACTAGGTTGTACCCATGTGACATCCAGCTGCCACTCCTGAAAGGCAAGGCCTCCCTGATGTCTTGTATCTGCCAGCCCCTGTGCTGACATCTTGGATACTCTAGGGCATCACTGGTGGCATTAGCCACTACTGTAAAGTTGATGAATCCCACACTCAGATGTCTAGGGTGATCTGAATTACATGGTGTGCAGAATGATAACTAATCTGGGAGAACAATCCCAGACATTTAACTTTCTCTTGCTGTTTTGAGGTCTTAAGTTTAAATATTGTCACAAAAGTGGGGCATCATCCATTGCAGAGGCTTCATTCACTCCGTTGACTTCATGCTGCCTTTGTGCACACATTAGTCTTCCCACGCAGGAGTAAACTAGGAACAACATTTAACAGCTTCAGTGAGGATGGACCAAATCATTAGTAACTGATGACCACCTCTGAGTAAGCACAGTAGGAAGCTGCTGCCCTACAGATTAGGACTGGTACGTGTGCACAGCAGAGATGTCACTAAACGTTTGAACAGCTTACTAAGAGATGCAGGGATTCACTGTTGTTTCTGACACCTTTATGCACAGGCTGAACTGACCTTTTTTCTTAGAGATATGCCCAGTTCAACAAGATATGAAGGGTCTGATGCAGCAATTATTAAGTGGGATTCAATGTGTCATGCAGGAGACCAGACTAGGTAATCATAATGGCTTCATCTGATCTTAACAGTCTCCAAAGTCTCATGGAAGCAGCTCATGGGTAAGAATCAGGTTAAAATACACAGATGGATGTGAGCAGAAGTTACTGTCTGACCTTCAGCCCTGTGTGAGCCATGCATCAGAGTTATGGCAAAATTCATCATAATACAATACATGACTATCAGATTTGTGTAGGACAAGATGCCGTGTCTTGATTAAACCAGCAGAAAAGCCATAAATTGCCTGCTTCCCTCTAGAACAGAAACTGGGGGTTTGGGGGATTTTTTTTGTTTGTTTGTTTGGGTTTTTTGTTTGTTTGGGGTTTTTTGTGTGAAGTCTGTTAGTAAATACATTGCAGCAGATGTGAAAACCACTTCCTTCTTTCTTAGTCCCTGTTTCATTACTGGGAGCACTGGAATCCAGTACCACCTGCCCAGAGGCAACATTTCACTCAGCTACTGAGTGAAATGTCACCTCACATCAGTTCACATATCAACCTCAGCTGAAAGAAAACTCCCTCACTGAGAAGCTGTTCATACATTTCCCAAAATTTTCATGTTTTATCTTTCCTGAGAAAAATTTTAGTGGTGCAAAATACATTGTATTATTAAGTCAGTTTATCAAATGACACTGGTATGCCAAGCTGGTTTACACGTAACCAAATCCTCCTCATGATTATTCCAGTTAATCTTGTTATATTTCCAATGAGCCTAGAAATGAATTAAGAGCTCATATTGCTGGGTAGTATACAAATATAAAAAGTAAGATATCTCCAAAGCACTCAGAACCAGCAATAAGAGTCAATGGAGGCAAAAAAAAAAAAAAAAAAAGAAAGGAAAAAAAAAAGAAAAAAAGGAAAAAAAAGGTAAATAGGAAGAAGGACTGACTGTGTGTGTGACCAATTGGAGCATACCAGTAGTCAGTGTGAAGTTATCCTCCATATAATGGGAAAGAAGAGGTTATGAAGGCATAAGAGAGGACAGCTGGAGGTGACTTTAATGTACCATGACTGCCTACAAAGTAAAGGACAGAAGGGATAAATGTATGAAAACACATACTTGAAAGGTGTCAGGTGAGGAAAGGATGCTTACATTAGGTGAGTGTCTGGTGGTGACTGAGATGGGACGAAGGATTGACCTTCTATCACAAAGGTGAAGGTAGTCCATTATTAAAGAAGTCAGAAAAGAAGGAAAGTAGGTTGGTTTGCTGTAGTGCCAGAAAGGTGTCTGTCAAGGATATTAAAAAGAGAATAACATAGTCAATGATAGGATTATTATTTGTTTTTTAACTCCATGGTGACTGGGTGCTGGCAGAGCAAGACAATATTTAGCAGAGCACAGAAAAAGGATGGCCAGTGATAGAGAAAAGAAGATGGGAATTGCCTAAAGGAGTTTCAGTTACCTGGAAATCTTCATGCAACTAACAAAATGTAGCTGCATCCAAAATTTGATCATTTTCCATTGATCTGTTCCCAAATCCTGGTGTTTCTGTTTTTTGTATTTGTAGTTATGCTGGGAGCACAAAACAGGCACACAAAATATCTTGAACAGCCTTGTGTCACAGGCACTGTCTGAACCTTCACCTGTTACTGTACCCCATAAGTTTCACCAGAGGGAAGAATTCTACTTGAAACACCCTTGCTCTGGGTCCCTCTCCTGCCAAGAAATATCTTGTCTCTTCCCAGAGAGCTGAATCACAGCAAACAGTATATTTCTGAGCAAAAAAGTGCAAAGTGCTGGACTAATACTTTACCATGGATGAGAGGCTTTCCAAAGACAGGGCTTGACTCTGTCTCCCAAAGCTCTACCAGAGCAGCTGAAGACCTGACTTGTTCTTCTTGTGTGATTGCATACTATTCTCTTGGGATTAAATCTTTTGCATTCAGCACAGCTTCTTAAAGTCTCCTGTGTTGCTCCCTAGTTCACTCCTCACTTTATTTTAGATTAATTTTACCAATGGATTTTGACTTTTTGAGGTTTATTTTGTCACCTTATAATGTCTTCTTTCTCCTGGGCTGCTTTCCAAACATGCTTGTTGAAATTGTCTTCTAAATTTTAATTAAAGGAACCTTTAGTTTGGCCCATAAATTAAAGTGTTCTGATTTCTTTTTTTTTTTTTTCTTTCTGTCCATTTCAAGGCATCTGGCCAAACAAGAAACACTGAAAAATGTCCAGACCTATCCTTTTCTCGAATTCCTCCTTCAAGAGACAGAGCTACTTCTAGCAGTGTCCCTGCCACAGTCCTGTGACACCCCATTGGAAGTACTCTCTACAGAATGAGTGACCTCATGGCAGGGCAGTGACATCAACGAGAACACATATCAGCACATTAACTGTGCAACAACCTAGGCTTTGTTGTCCAGCTCCTGAACTCCGGGACAGAAAGAAGTGGGCATGTGCTGTCATACACTTTTTGTTGGATGAGTTGAAATTGTGTTAAACATTTGGTCCCACTTACAGGAGAGCAGACATTAGGATAAGTCAGTTGCCTGATGTTTACAATATTTGTAAGCACAACTATCTAAAAAAAAAAAAAAAAAGGAAACAAAAAAAGGACAAATAGCAACAAAATCACCTCTCATCCTCTTTCCATCCCTCTTTAGCTGTGTGAAAAACATTTTGCAAGGAGCATATGAACAGCTAAAAGATCAAAGCATGTCCACACACAAGATAACTGGGGCTAAATGACCTACCCAATACAGCTCTCAACCACCACACAGCACCCAGCACTTTTGCTGCTGCACAGGCAGCACCTCAAGGGAGAAGAGTTGGTCTTTGCAGTTGCAGTTTGCATCCTCAAAGGGATGTTCTTTCCCCGTCCTTTTTTTCTTCTTGATGATTTTACACCTTCCCACAATGCCGGGGTTTTTTTCTCATGAACCCTTAAGCTGTTAGTGATCCCATCTCAGCTGCTTCACCTCTGTTTGTTGTGTCAGCTTTCTGTCCTTCCTTGTCTCTGTTCTGAATACTTCCATGGCTCTTCCTGATGATTGTGCAATGCCAGCAGCAGCCTGGGCTGTAGCTACATCACCATGAGCTGGGTGCTGGGACCCTGGACACAGGTAGCTGACCCAGGGGTGGGATGAGGAGGTGGCAGCCAGGGTGGTAGACAGAGGTTTTCATCCCCAGTCTGTAGGATGTAAGCCCCTACCTGCTGTGTGTGGTTGAGTCAAAGCCTGGATCTTCCATATGAGAGCAAATACTGTGTATTTATTTTAGCAAAGAACAGTTTACATCCTGACATAAAGAGGGGAATGGGATCTGCTAACAAAATAAGGTTCAAACATCCTCAATCCAAGTTTCAACACACCTAACCCACAATCCCTCCTCCGTGATCTCTTCTGTTTTTAAGGTTTTGTTATTTAACACAGAATGTTGGATTCCCTACTAGAACTGTAAATTTCAGTGATGCTGCAATGGCAAGCAGTTTGGCACAGTTTGTAGGGTATGAACATGGCTTAGAGGTCAGTGCCAACTGAGCAAATACTGATGCTTTTAGGGATGAGCCACAGAGCACAACAGGGAAAGACCTGAAGAGGAGGAGAAGGATGGTTACATTGCTGGTGTCCTAATGATTAACTGTGTGCAGTCTCACCAGATTTAGCTACGTGTTATCAGGCCAGCATCCAGAATAGCATATTCTAGCTGTCCCATCTAAAAGAGACACCACATGTCAATCATTAGCTGCATTCAAAGGCTAGTGCCAGTAGCAGGATCCAGAGCCAGGAGGTGTTAGTTCTGCAGGACAGGTTTTATTCTGACATCACTGGTAACAGCTTTACACAGGCAGCAGGCTTCCAGAATGAGCTGCTATTTACAGTGTTATTAGGGTTTTCTTGGAGTGTATTTGCCTTGGTTACAAGGTAATGAATTCTCTAGATGGTACCAGAAGATGATAGCAGCATGCCTCTGGTCTGCTACAAATGTGTGCACTGATTAATATTTGTGCATCTCTTTCAAAATTGGAAGGGTTATACAATTGTAAAATAGACCCAGGTTTTAATGTTTCAAGGTTTAATCAGAAGATACAGTCATTCTTATTGTTGCAGTTCCCCAAATGTGTGAAAGGTTCCTTGACTCCTTAGATTTAATAGGCTTAATGATTTATCTAGGATTTTTCATTGGTGTCCGTCTTCAAATGCTCTCTTAGCTCTAAGGATCTGAGGGAATGGCCTGAAGTTGTGTCAGGGGAGGTTTAGCTTGGATATTAGAAAAAGGTTCTTTACCCAGGGAGTAGTTGAGCACTGGAACAGGCTCCCCAGGGAAGCGGTACCAGCACAAAGGCTGACAGTTCAAGAAGCACTTGAATAATACTCTCAAGTACATGGTGTGGCTCTTGGGCATGGTTCTGTGCAGGGATAAGGGTTGGACTCAATGATCGTTGTGGGTGCCTTCCAACTCTCAGCATATTCTGTGATTCTGTGAGAACACCTGAGCTGGTCACTCTGCTCAGCTGCACGTCTTATGACACCCTGGAACCCAGTCTGCTTCTCCTGCTGAAAACCCACTGTTTCCTCACTTCCAAACTGCATGCAAAATGCAATCCATTTTAGTTATATTTATGCCTTTCTTTACAGACCATAAAAGCATACGTACACTCAAAAGTTTCATGCCTGTCATTTGCCATTATCAAAGCA
Organism: Acropternis orthonyx; assembly: GCA_035583155.1. Taxonomy (NCBI): domain Eukaryota; kingdom Metazoa; phylum Chordata; class Aves; order Passeriformes; family Rhinocryptidae; genus Acropternis; species Acropternis orthonyx. Next base: position 44,002,469 of record JAWWEU010000001.1, on the reverse strand, counting down.
GGTGCTGGTATCTAGGCGTCTTCTGCTTGCTATTTTGATCTGACCTTAAACCAAAAAACTGCTCTAAGTCAGGTTGTCAGTTTGTGGTGATGAGAGATGTCCAAGGGCAAACTGGGAAGTCAATCTGTGGGTGACTGTCTTAGTTTGAAAAAAAAAAAACTAAGATATCTGGGGGCTAATAGAACAGAGGACTCCACACGATTAATCACACC
>JAWWEU010000001.1:43959068-44000459 GCA_035583155.1 Acropternis orthonyx | reverse complement strand
AGGCAGATCCCTGATCCCTGAGCAGGCAGGTGAGGGAAAGGGAAAATTCTGAAACCTTAAACCCATAACAGTGACCATTGGGTCCAGGGATCACCAGGCACCTCCCTGGGGACAGGGATGAGCTAAGGTCAGACCAGGACAAGGGCATGTGGATGGGCAAGACATGGTGGAGCCCATGGCCAGGGAGGGCAGGACTGCGGGAGCTGGAGATCGGCACTGCTGCAGCATCACTGGGGCAGGAACTGATGGTTCTGGGGAGCTGACATGGGGTCCTGGGCCCAGGGCAGGACAGGGGGAACCCTGAAAAAGGAATCAGGGTCACCAAGACCTACTAGCACATTTAGGGTCCTGACATACATGTCCCTAGATAATCCTACTCTGTTCTGCTTTTCCTTTCAAAAATTCTGTGATAATCATTTTATGGTAATAGTCTTAATTAAGTCAATTAGGCAAAAATTAAAGAGTACCTTAAATGACAGGAAAAAATTATTTACCTTATTCCACTGCTTGAGGACTCCTAAATAAACAATAAGCAAATATGTTTAAATGAAGCTGACAGTATTTGCCACAGTGTAGACATGAAGAATGCTGATGAGTGCATAAATTATTCCCTTTCCATTCAGTCATTCCAAGTGAAGGATATGCTGCAAGTGAACAATCTTTCTTTTACAGCCATAGACCTTACACTCATCAAAGACCAACAAAGAAAGGCATTGCTTTTACCAGCCCTCCAGTCTGCCTGTGAGGGTGCACTGCACCCTGGGGCTCTACAAATCTCTTTGCACATGAGAAAAGCACTCATGGGACAGGTTTTGTATCAGTTAGCCTGGTTGATTTAGTTGGTTTTTGCTCTGAGTTAAATCTGTGTCAAGGTGAAGTTTTGGCAGTAACAACAGCCTATGTCCTTTGAAAAGCTTTATTAAAGGCAAAAATGTGGGAATGGGAACAAGAACTCCCATCTGGCTTCAGATAACTCAGCATGAAAAAGGTACATTGCCAAACTGGCCCCTGTCTCAAAATATTGCAAAAGCCAAACTATTCTCTTTGTCACTAAACATTTTGGACTGAACTCAGAATATCTGAAGCATTATAAATAAGAAATTTGACAATAATTCAGGTGGTCAAGAGATAAGGGTGCTTTGTGCTTCCATCTTATCATTCTGCACACGAATTACCAGGGATGGTGATGAATCCTCTTTTCCGAGGCATCTTGTGGCAGGACTGCATTTCAAATGGAAGGAGCATGGTTCCTTCCTTTTATTTACCCACCCACATCTACGTCTCACCTGTTAAACTAAATGTCAGTGGAAAATGGAATCATAGAATAATTTCAGTTGGAAAGGATCATCAAGTCCAGCCATTAGCTCAACACCACAGTGCTCACCACTAAACCATATCCCTGAGTGTAACACATACACATCTTTTAAATACTCCAGGGATGGTCACTCCACGAATTTCCTGGGCAGCCCATTCCAATGCTTAACAATCTTTTCAGGGATGAAATTTTCCCTAATATTTAATCTAAACCTCCCCTGGAACAACTTGAGGCCATTTCTTCTCATCCTGTTGCTTGTTACATGGGAGACTGACTCCCCATCTCACTACAACCTGCTTCCAGTAGTTGCAGAGCGTGATAAGGTTCCCCCTGACCTTCCTTTTCTCCAGGATGAACACCCACAGCTCCCTCAGCCACTCATCGCTAGACTTGTTCCCTAGTCCCTTCACCAGCTTCGTTGTCCTTTTCAGGACACGCTCCAGCAATACTCAGAAATACTCTGAAAGGTACTGTTTTCTCCAAGTGGAAGCAGGTTGTTCTAGTAACAATTGAGTTTGAAAGGATTACCACTTACAGAGGTATTTATTTGGCATTGGTGAGGTTATGCCTGTGTCCTGTTCCAGGCTCCTCAGTTAAAGATGATTGTGGAGAAGCAGGACATTACTAGATTCCAGTGCCTGCTGTGATAGTGATAATGACGAATGACAGACATGAAGTTTTTGAGCCTACATATCCTTGTATGGTGTGTAAAGAAAGGCATAAATATAACCAAAATGAATGACATGTTGTATTTCTCATCATCACAGAGACAACTGACAATGAAAGAAAAATGTGTTCATAAACATAAAAATATAGATATTTTTGTGCTATATGATGTTATCAAAGCAAGCAAATAAAATTTGTTATTGCAGTATATAAAAAGTGAAGGTTTGAATAACTGTTATTAGAGTTGATGCACATTCCTTTAAGTCATTTTAGTTTTAAGAGGACACCAATCATGACTGTGTGCTCTAGTTACTCAACATAAAAGAGCAAAATAAAGAAGTTCCCTGCAGTCTCTGAAACACATAATAACAAATATACAAAAGGTGTATTTAGGTAGGGCAATGCTTCTCAAGGTGGGGATAGATGGATCTCAACTGATCTGTAACATAGAATTAAGGACCTGGATATCCCAATCTAGCTTTACAGGACTCAAGGAACCCCAAAAAGCTCTGGTGATGATCGAAGCATAGTTTGGGATGTACATATGTAAGACAAGAGCTGAAAGAACACTGTTTTGAACGGGACACAGAAAGGAGTTCATAGTCCACACCTCAAAGATCTCTTTATGTGCTGAAAGTCTCCTTTGCATATCACTGGAGTTTTCAAAATCACCACTCCTCTAAATCCATAGGTACCAAAGGTTTGGAGGAGGCTCACAAAAACAGGCCTAAACCAGAGCTCCAGAGCTCTCTGTCCTTAGAAGTTTTCAACATCCAATTAGATGAAGCCCTGGGCAGCTTAGTCTGACCTCAAACTGACCCTGCTGTGAGCAAGAGTTTGGACCAGAGACCTTCTGAGCCACCTTGAAACCTTAATTACTCTGTGGTTCTTTGACTGCATGGGGTGTGAGAGGCCTGAGCATCTAACTGGGCATATGAGTATACCGTGGCATATTCACTAGTACAAACTAAATACCACAACCTCCCCTTGGGGTTGTTACATTCCAGGTTCCTTATGATCTTGGTAACACCTTTACATACCAGTCACATTACTCTCCAACTATCTAGAAGTGGAATCACTTAAATCAGGACACTGAGGATGAGGTTTCTCTTTGTGACAAAACAAAATACAAGAATAAACTGTAAGGGATCCAGCTGAGGTGCCTCAAGTGCCCCGACAACAGTGGGTGTTCTGTTTAGTTTAACATCTTTGGCTACCTGGCAACATAGATAAGCAATACCTTAATCACATGTATAAAGGAGTCTGAACTGGGAGGTTATATAGCCAGGATAATAAATGCATAAGAGCAATGTAAGGAAGTATTCTAGCCAGATTTCAGGAGGTTAGGAATACAAGTAGGAATTAAGGTGAGATTCAGTCTGGAAACCTAAAAGCTAAACAGAAAATCTGAGCTAGATAAAAGCATAGCAGTTACTGGGGGAGCTCAGTATCTAATCAAAGTATCTGATGGTCTAAGAGTATTTGAGTGACATCAGGATGGTAGGATAGATTAGCTGACCATCTGAAGTGTCTCCAACCTGTATATTGCTGTGATCCCTATTTTATCTTCATTTTATTTCTTCTTCTTGTCTCCTCTCTCCAGCTGCTCTCTGTTGGGAAAAAAAGGAAGAATGATGCCTTAGCCAGCTAACATTGCACCTTTTGCAAAACTGATGTGAGCCTTGGACCAGAGGAAGCTAAATCAGTGGCTAAGCAGTTCAACACTTGACCTTAGCATGAGGTACAAGTAAAAGAGTGTGCAAAACCTGTATTTCTCCAACAGCAATATTTTAAAGGAACAGCACAGGGGAAGAAAGCTGCCTTATGTTATGATTATCTTCTCTGCTCTTTTGTGTATGTTTATCTCCTTTGTCTTGAAAGAAGCAGGATATTATAGCAAAATCAGCACATTTCAGTTGGCCTTTGGACTTTTCTCCAAAAAATATAGTAATTTCTAGCATTTAATTCTTAGAGTTGTAAAAGAAGGCTGTCAAAGAACATTTTGTCTTAAAAAATTTTCTTGAGCTGAGGGTAAAAAGGGAACATTATTTGTAAAACAGCTCCATAAAACATTGAAGGAATTAATCTTTTTTAATTCTTTTCTACATCTGTATTAAAGATTTACATTACTTCAAGGTGTTCAAACACTGAGCTCAAAATCCAAGCTTGGTTTCACTGTTCAGGGAATCACAATGGCAGGGCTGCATTTGTGCTTCTCCGCTTTATTCCATTAAATACAAAACTAACCCAATCCCCTGCAGGTAGTTTCTTACACGTTCAAAAACATCTTCTACCAGGCAAAGGGAGCAAAGAAAAGGGAGAAGGAATTTATAGTCTTGATAAAGGTAAGAAAGCATCCAGGAAGTTTAAGTGCAATACACTAGGGTCTGAAAGAAGAGCCACTTTCATGTGTGTGAGGAGAAATTGTGAAGGAAAGGTGTTAGGAAAGGGAAGGTGCTATGAAAGGGAAGGTGCAGGAAGCTGTGGATTCAGTCAGGCCTGAAACAAGAACCAATACAGTGATACCAGAATGCTTGATATGTTTGTCCATATTTGTCTGTCCACTCACCAACCAGGGAAAGAACCCACCTACCCTCGCTCCACTTGGAGCCCAGTCCTCACAGCATGGTCAGGACAGCAGTTTTGGGTGTCTGTATTGCTCCAGCCACCATCAGCAAACATGGAGCTGCCCTGCATATCCCTCAGATGGCAGCTATGATGGGATTTGCACATGTGTAATCTCTTTCACAGAATTATGGAATCATAGTATTATTTGGTTTGCAAAGAACCTTTAATGATTGCAGAATCATGGAATACTTTGTGTTGTAAGAGACCTTAAAGATCATCTAGCTCCAACTTATCTGCTATAGGGCAGGGACACCTTGCTCAGACCCACATCCAACCTGACCCTTCCTGGTTCTTGGCCCCTGCTTTTGCTGCTTGTATCTCTATTATCAGACTCCAGCCTCCACCCAGTTACACAACCTGCTTCTGAAGACCTTTCCCCCCTTGGCGACATTTCTGCCACGTCAGTAACCAAACTTGGTATTTTTGACTCATTTACCTGGGTATTCGATTCTTGACCTTGCATGGCATTGCTGACATGGTCACCTTTTAGCACTGCTGTTGGTCCTGCCCAGCTCTACTACACAAAAGGCCCCAGTACCACTGACGTGCGGAGTTTGAGTGTTTCTCACTTATCCAGTCTTTGCCATCTGCGTAGCTTGGACATCCATCTTGGCACTGACACTGCTGTCACTTTATCACTCTGGTTTTGGCTGGGTGTAGCAATTTTTCCCCTCACATCCAGGAGCTACAATTAATCCCTAAGCATGACTTCTGCTTACCACTGTGTGTGCTTAATGAATTCTCTTTCTCTGTATGAACGTCAAGGGCTAGCAACTGGAAAAAAACCTTCTGCAGAGTTGTACTTAAGGGGCAACCATGAAAGCCTGGACAAAGAAAATAAAGGGACTAGGGACAAATTCAGAGAAGAAAAGGATTGAATACAAGGACTTGTCTCTGGAAATGTACTGAATGAAAGGTTTTTCCCCTGGGGGCATACGGCCTGAAAAGGCTGGGTATTTTTAACCTGACCTTCACAAATAGCCTCATGAGAGTTCAGAGAAAAATTATTTTGATTTATTTTCTCACTCTTTAAAGCTTGGATTAAATTTCTTGCAGATATTTAATCTGAGTTTTAAAAACTAATAATAAGATAGAGGATAACTTATGACTAAAGATTTTAGGGAGTTTTACTGATATTAGTAAGTTGAAACTTTTGGAACTGACTTTATATCCAGAATAAGATTTATTAAGTTAGGTGTGGTTGTGTCTGCATTTTACATTGGGAAGAATCCAAGCAGAGAGGCTGCAAATGACTTGTCAGACGCGTCTGAAAAGAGTTGTGTTCCTGCAGGGAGGGACAGCACCTGGACCCTAGCTCCAGTCCCCACCTCTTGTAGGACTTCCCCTTCTCTTGTAGGACCAGCCTTTCTCCCCACTTATGCAATAGCTTGCAATGTAGTTTCTCCCTACTGACCTGAAAGAAACACTTCTGCTCAGTCACCTAGACATGGGCTTGGGAAGCTCAGCCTCAGTCCCTCTCTTCCTCCTGTAGACTATATGGAGTTTGGCACCTGCGGATCTGGGTAAAGGACTGGCAGACAATTCCCTGGCTCAGAGCACTCTTGTGCATGAGAAAAGGACAGAGGATAGTGGGAAAATTGAGAGGTGGAAGCAGGTATGTGGCTTTCTCAGGAGTTCACAAGGTGTATCTAGGGACCATGCAAGGGACTATGCACTGGCAGCACAACTCTTCCAAGAATGGGAGGTCCCACAATGTCTTTGCACATCCTGTGTCTGGTACATCTTGGGTCTAAATCTAGATGTGTGACTGCCAGAAGACCATGGTGTGCAGCTCTTGGAAAATGTATGGACCACCAGCTTGTACACCCTGGATGTCACTGAAATCAACAAGGCTCAGCTAGAGGATTCCTTTTCAGCTCATTTCTGCAATCACTCTCATTTTATGAGCCTTTATATTTTGATATGGCAGGTACCAATGGCATCTCGGGAAATGCTGACTCTGGAGTCATTAAAAGCTAGAATAAACAATGTGCTGGAGACTAGATCTAGACAAATGCAATCTGAATGGCTGTGACTAAGAAAATCAAAACAAATGAATTTGCAGAATGCTTTTTCCTCAGGTATTCCAAATGTTATAGCTTCATGATTAAGTCTGGAAGTTCCCCAGGCAGAATAGTGGGAAATAAAAGCAAAGAAAAAGGTAACATAGGAAATCTAAAATAAAATTAAACATTTTACTGAGGGAAAGACAAGTAATTTGGTTATCTCAAAATATTATTCACCTATGCTGGTTTTTAATTTCAATGAGGAAAGAAAGGAAGAAAAAAAATCACTTGGATTTGACTCAAACCACTGGTAAATAGATAGTTTGAATAACACACTGTATGGGAAAACATGTTAGGGAAGACCTGCTCTGCAGTGCAAGTCTGGCCAGAAAGTGATGCTCAGACAATGAACTGGGCCTAGACTAGAGACCAGATATGCATCCTACTCTTAGAGGTCAGTCAACCTTTTAAGCCACTTATACTTGGGAGCACCAAATCTTGATACAGACCGTGGGAGGAACTATTTTAGTGATTAAATAACTCACCCATAGTAGGTGCCCATGATATATCCCTCAGAGTCTCACAAGACTATTGTCTGTATTGGATTCCAGAAACCCTATTAGTAGTATTCTTACATTTCTTAAAAAAAAAAAATTGGAAAGAATGGAGAATAAAAGTGTGGAATAACGCAGAACTTTGCAGTGTATCAGAATGAGGTTATTCTTAAGGTAAAAGTATATTCATTTCCTTAAATACTTTTGCAATTATCAGATTGCTATAATGCATAATAGCTAAAATCCCAGTTTAATTACAACTTTTATGTTTAAATTTAATTCTTTATCCATAAAATATTGTAAAGCCTCCTGATTGTATTTATTTTCCTCACACTGATGCTCTGCATGTACCCTGAGCAGTGCTCACATGAAGCAGTGCTGGGTTACACTTTCCAAGTGCTGCCACATCTCATGCAAAGAAAATGAGATTCCTTTTTTAATTTAATCTCAATTCTATTTAATTAAAGTCTTAAGAATTGTTTTGTTTTTGAAAAATTTGTTAAATAGAGGTTTTCAGGTAAATAATTCACGAGTTTGAATTTTGGACAAGATTCTCTAGGCTATGAATAAATCTCTATGTGCTGACAGGACCAGAATGTTAAGCAGCTGGGTGACAAGGATGACAAAGAGCTTCCTTATTTCTCCCTTAGAAGAGCTGTAAAAGGAAGGAGTTTGTGGTTCTTCTCTGGGTATCTTTGCTATTCATCTTGTGTGCATGGGTTTTGGAAGGAAGACTAATGGAAAAACTTCATGCTTCTTATTCCTCTTTCTTTTTTTTTCCCCTTTGCATTATTCCTGAATAATTGTCCTTCCTTCAAACCAGTTAAAAGAGAGAATTTGATCTGGGAAGCAGTGGATGACCCAAGCTTTACAGAAATGACACTTGACTGTAGACATCTTTGACTTTGGAGCATTCAGCCTGAGAGACTTAGAGCAAGAGCTCCAGCTCTGAGAATCTGCTTCATTATCACACAATTTAAAAGCACTGCAAAGGAGTGGCTAGCCACTGTGGAGGTGGTATGTGGGTGTCAAATATCTCAGCAGATGTTTTTGAGCTGTTATAACTCATCACTCAGTAAGCCTGCTTTCAAGAACTCCTGATGTGCAGGTTGAAACACATTGAAAAACAGAAGATCAGAAGTTAAACTCATAGGGAAGGAAGAAGTGGAGAAGAGGGACAAGCTATTTCTAAACAAAATTATTTCACAATATTGGAACCAAACGTTATGTGTTTCTCTGTAAACAGAGGAGCAGTGACACATAGAAAGGTAGGACAGTACAGAGTGGATTACAAAACTGGATTTACTAGGCTAAAAAGAAGATGCAAGCTTAGAATTTACTGAAAAGTGTGGTTAGACCTGGAAGAAGTAGGCACAGGCTTTGGAGGCAGAGTTTGGCTTCCAGAGTAATGCTTACATCCCTCTGGAATGGAAAAAGCATTGTAATCATTCTGTACCTGAGAAAGTGGAAGGAATTTCAAATCAGGACTTGAACTCCAGGACACACTCTGCATATCAGATCTGCAGCTCATGAATATTCCACTTGGTCTCTGGTGCTTCCAACACAGGTTTTGTTACTTAGAACCCTTCTCAGACTGTTCTCTGCTTTTGCAGTCTTTGTCTTCATTACTATTTGCTTTTCATTTTGCCGCTTTACTTGACAATGTAGGAATGTTCTTTAAGTCTACTCGGGAATATTGTGTACTTGGCCTCTTGACCCATCAACCTGGCTTCCCATTTTCTGAATACTTCCTCTAACTCCTGCCTGCTTTGAGGGACAGCCCATGTTCATGCATGTTGGGCTCAGGCAAGACATGCTGTTTCAGCTGCAGGTATCTGGAAAGAGTACTGCTCTCAGCCAGTCTCAAGCTGCTCGTCAGCTCTCTCTGTGGAGGTAACAATTGCCTTAGAGCAACGTGACTGCATGCACAGTTACTTCCTCTGCTCATTCCATCAGAAAGATGTGTTTTATAAACATGCATAGTGGTGTTTAAGGTAAATCAGGTTATTTTGGCAGAAACCACTTCAGGAGAAGTGAAACACAAAGACACCAATTGATCTGAAGAGACAGCAGCCTCCTGTTGGGACAGTAGGGAAGGCAATTAAGGTCAGCAGAGTGTAGGCTAAGAAAGGTCGTTTCTTCTACCCTGTGTAACTTGCAACTGCTCTTTATATTTGAGCTTAAACACATGAAATAAATACACATAGATCACTGCATGTCCAGTACTTTTAAATTTATTTATCTTGCTTCTTTGCTTGCCTCAGATTCCATAAGTAAAAAAGAGAAAGTATTTATTTTCTCTCTCTCTTATACATGTTTTTAGACCTTACGATTTTTGGGAGAACAAACTTTTTCATTTGGCCTTGAAGAAGTCTTTGTGCAGTGCCACTCCAAACTGTACCAGGACCTGTAGGCAATGCTGTACTACAAATAATAAATGCTATTACCATTGGAAATTTCTTAGTTGCACTAAAGCATTCTTCAACAGTTTATTTCAATTTTAACAGACTTTTCTATATAGCATGTTCCAAGTAGCAGAATTAGAAATGGAAAAATGTGTCGAAAGGACCTGCTGAGCCCAAACACTGTTTAAAATTGAACAATCACACAAGTGAGATTCACATTACAGTGCTCTTTAACTTTGACAATTGTCTGTTGCCTGGCAGAGCTTCCACAGAATGAAAAACTTGCATTGCAGCTCAGCAGTTAGCTTTACCCCCATGCAAGGCCATCAAAGTCTTGTTATGTTGAGTAGTAAGGGTCAGAATCAGAAAACAAACAGGATAAAAGAACCCCTCTGGAAGAATAAAAGAGAAAGCTTATTCTAAACATAATGTCATCCAGTTAGAAAACGTTATGAATAAATAATGTGGCAGCATTAGCTTCCTAGGAAGTTCACTCACTTGCAAATCCCTTCAAATTTCGGTTTTCCTTTTTGGTTTTATTGTTATCATTATCTAAGCTTGGAAATAATACATTTTGTATCCTTCAGACATCACATTTAGAGTTAATTCTTTAAAAATCTTCTAAAATTACAGGAGCAAATGCTGGAAAAGAATTGCCAACCACAACAATAAGTATAAAATCACTTCTAAGATTCATTCTGTTTTTCTTAAAACTAATTTTTATTTCAAACTGTGTACATGCAGCTGTTTTCTTTTTGTGACTTTCTTGCCATCATTTGCTTGTTTTTGATATTCTGTTTCACCACCTTTCTGTGTATTATAGCTTTAATTTTGTGTTAGGCCTATGACTTTATTAGGCTAAGGGTTTGTGGAGCACCGTGCACTAATAACAAGATTAAAATATTTGCAAATACTGACATTAAAACATACTTAATGGCTAGGTATGATCTTAAAATACATTTTGATTTAATTCACCAATACTGAATCCTTTTGAGATTTCTAACCCTTTGTCAGAGTAATTGAATGTGACCAACACAGTCAAAATCTTTAGAAAAAAACTTTCCACGCACACCATCAATGTAAAAACAATGCACAGAGTGCATTAGTTTGCCTAAACAAACCCATTTCTTCAGGAAACTAAACCAAAAACCAGTATTTTCATCAACATTCAAGCATTTGGAGAGCAGATTTGGTTGAGGATTTTTCATTTAAAAACTCCTTTTTTTTTTTTTTTTCATTTTTTGATTCCAAATTTTTTGGAGAAAGCAAAAATATGAGCTCCCAGTAGCTGTTTTGTGCCATGGTAGTGCGAGCTTGGTGCTCTGGAGTGGTTTGTAGGCCACATTTACAGAGAGTTTGTTTAATGATCACAATCAGAATTGATTCCCTTCAATTACAACATATAATAAATTGTATGAAAGACAAATTAAATGCTCCTGTACTACCACAATAAGAATGGTTTGTACTCTCTCAGCATGCAAGCCCTTGTAACCACAGTGAGGAATACACAATTAACAGGACTGGGTAATGTGCATTTCTCACAGCTAGTGGGTCTACTGACAGGGGATGGCTTGCACTGTTCTCCCCAAAACAGGGAGAAAACATCCAAGGCATCAGAGTGATTTTAGCTGTTTTCACAGCAGTTATCCATTGCGATGAAACCCTCCTGGATCAGCAAGGGGCGTGTGCAAGAATTCCTAGTGGTGATCTCCTGCTGGACTGACATGGAAAGTACTTGGACTTGCCTGCCTGTCCTTTGGTGGAGTTTGAGGGACAGACTGGATGCCAATACGTTCTCAGTACAGGGAAGAAAATTCTAGCCTGCTATGCCTGGCAGAGCCACTGCACAGCCTCTGGAGTGCTCTTTTACTTACTCTGCATGTCCAGGTTTCTGGTCAATCCTTCTGACCACTGAAATACTGGAAAACCAAATTTGCAAAGGGACATGAGTATTAGTGTCACTGGTAATTAGTGACAGTCAAAATAATAAATGAAGCTGCTAATTTTTTCTTTTCCCAGGCATAACCTTAAACCCAATGCTAGCCAAAGCTATGGACCAGAAAAGGGGATGGTAAATGCATGGAATATAGATGCACATATAGACTAAAAATCCCACAGCAATTTTTTTACATTGAATTTTTCAATTACATGCTTACATTGCAGTTAGGCCTTTTTCTGATCTTCATTCATATTCTGGTCAGTCCAATTTGTTTCCATTTCAGCTCATTAAGGGGTTCTTCAGCCCTGAGACAAATTTCATTGCTAAATGTGGTGAAATGTATTGCATAAAGAGTCAGTCAACTGAATCTGGACAAATAAATTCCTTCCCAGTAATCTGGCACATATTGATTCAAAAACCTATCCACCTCCTTAAAAGTCTGTCTGGCTAATAGAGGGAAACAAGACATATTTTGAGAGGGTCAGATGACTGTCACATTTCCAGCCATATATTATCATTCCTTATCGGTATGCAAACCTGGGGAAAATATTAAGTCTTTTGTTGAACTTGTTTATGAACTTGCAGGGTAGAAGGAAAGGTCAGGGGTCTTTGAATGATGATTTGTTGTCAAATTTCCACATAGCTTCATTTCAAGGTTCCCAGGGGGTAAAAATATGCCACACCGATGCCACATGAGAATTTCTTACTGGCACAATGCAAGACTCAGCACTACAAAATAATCTGGAAAAGAGCTTTACATCCTTTTCTGATGCTCCCAGAGAAGTGGCTGAAAATTTAGTCTGTAAGTGTTCTAAACCATACTTGAAATTCTGTGTCGTCTTCCAATGTATCCATCTCAAACCCTATTGCTCTTATCTTTTAGTGGAACTGTAAGGATTGCTGTCAAATATTCCCATTTCAAATGCAAGAATTTGATAATTCCATGTGCATTTCTAAAAAAGTGTTGTCCTTTCAGGCTGCCAAAGAGAAGCAGGGATTAGTGATCATTTCCCTGCTACCCAAACTCCTCTGAGAACATGTCCCTTGTGGCATCTCTAACATTCTGAGTCTTCAAAGGGATTTCATGGCCCATGGGGCATGTTTCTTTGCCATGACTCCCACAACTTTTCCATCTTGTCTCCTGTTAAATTTTCTTAGCTTTTTCTTACTTTTTTTCTCACTCACTGAGTGCTACTTCTGATATTAAAAGTGCTTGTAGCTGCTCTTTTCATGTTTGTGTTCCTATTCTTCACTGGTCTGCTGCAGTCTCCTCCAAGCTGCCAGTATGTAGGTCAGCATCACTTTTGCTCAAGCCACTGTTCATAAGTGATCTGGGCCTAAGTGTAAGCTCTGCTGATGAACTGGTTGTCTCTTTTGCCAAAAATTATTCTGCCTCTTATTAATTCTTCTTTTAACATTCTGTATATGCAATGTTCAGCAAAACTGTGATCTGCAGTAATAAAAGCTTCATCTGTTTGCCCTTGTTCTTGGCACCTCCTAGCAAATTTTTTCATGTATTATATTTTGCTCCTCTGTGACACCAACTTCAAAAGTCTCTTTTTTGCTTTTTTTTCCCTCATCTTTTTGTCTTTCTTCTGTGTGAGACACAGGCAAGCAACAGCAGCAGGAATAGCCAGGATAAATACCAAGGCATCTACATGATATTCTTATACTTTTCTGAGTGAAATCCTGAACTTTTCAGCTTTGACAGTACCTAAGTTGCCAGCACCAATATTCTGTTTGTTCCTTTGCCTGCCCAGGAACCCGAATGAAAACACTCTGAATGAGTGGCACTACAGCTGAAAGATGAAGTAATAATGAACTGAGAGGTGATGGCATGGTAATAGGTGGTTCCTTCTAATGACCTGCCTGTGTGGCAGAGTTGGAATGCTTGCCCTCAATAGCTATGGTAGATGACAAAGAGAGTTAGCTCTGTGAAATTAAGACTTGTGTCAGCCCCCTGTCACATTCCCCTTTCACCAACACCGTTTGCCTTTTCTCCATCTTCTTCCCTTGCAAGAAAACTGTTAATGGCAACTACAAAAGACAGTCACCTAAATGTGCATTGCATTGTAAGTTTGCCATGGCTTCATGCTATGGCAGTAATTTTTTACTACTGTAAGCACTGCTATTTTTAGCTGCATATTAACTACTATGAAATGTTGAAACTGAAGCAATTTTTTTCCCTATTTCCTTAGAACCACAGGTTAAAAAGCCAACTGTGACTGTAGTGTGTAAGAACTGCTCATAATAAAGAGCTGTGTGGCATCTTTCAATCAGGTGTCAGGGGCACTAAGTAATTAAGCCTTACAAGCTACAAGAAAGGATTTTTTTAAAGACTGCCTGGTTCTTGCACTTGCTGGTGTTTTATAAAGGTGATAGCAACATAATTTTTATGGTAAATAATAAACCAGCTATCATCAATATCAGAAACACAATAAATCAAAACTGACTTATCTAAAAATGGAATTTCCCACAAGATATATAATTTCAGGACAGCAGCCTTGACTGAAGAGGATGGTCTTGATTTTTCTGCCAAAATCCTCAGGTTTATAGTATTTTGATAACCTTGTGCTTGATATGAACATGTATAGCCTTCCATCAGCCATTGTCTTTACTTTCTATTAATTTTTTATATTGCCTGTGTGAAGTTGATAGTAACTCCTGTATTCCTTTCAGTGATCACAAGCAATGAACAGTCAAAGACAGAGCATCACATTCTGTGTTTCACTGTCAGGAACAAGGAGACAGCTCAAGCATCATGAACACATAACCTACATGACAGGTTTGTTTCTGTCTTTTCCTCTCTTTTGTGTACAGTATAGCTCTGGGGGTGATATCCATGTATATCTAGCATAAAAAGTGTAGTAGGCTGTTTCTTCTGATATAAGGAAATTCTAAAAGCTAAGGCTGGAACACTGCACTTGAGAGCCTAACATTAAATAAACATGGCCTCTGGATAAATAGTTGGTGCTTCAGAAAATGAGGCCACCTACTTAAGTGCTAAGTGTGGATTTACGTGTTTCTTTTTATAAACAGCCAGGCTTGAACATTTTAACATCAGTGAATAAATCCTCAGATAATTGAACTGGACAGTGAATCTGTGTTTCACTGTTACAAGAACAAGGGCAACTGAAAACTGATTTGCCATGGGACAAATACAAGATGTGTCTTCAGATGACCAGCCTGTCTTCAGAATACTGGGAGTGAAGTCAAGCTTTTCAAAGATTTCCTAAGCCCTTCTTAGGTTTCAGTTGGAAGGATGTATGAAGAGCTAAACCTTCAAGCCAAATGTTTTCTGAAAATGTAGCTTTGAATGAAGCAAAACAATTTAATTTTATCAGGTTAAAAATTAATAATTTCACTCTTGATCGTAGTATGTGCATAAAATAGAATACAGTAACAGTATTTTAAGCCACTTGGAAATCAGGAAATTAATTTGAAAACAATCTGTTTCTGCAGAGAATTTTCATGTTATTGAACCAGAATCTTCAGTGGAAAATGTCCATCAAAAAACTGTTTCACCATGACTACATGAGATCCGACACCAAGCAGGAAACTGAAAGCTTCATGCCCAAAAGCATGTGAAGACTATTGTATCTTTCACTGTGCTACTGAGCGGTCACACTCTATACTGTAGTCACAATCCAGCGAGGACTATCACCATGCTGTTGTGGTTGAAAGCAATTAGGAGCAGCCCAGATACAGAAAGATGTTCTTAGTTTTGCTGCTTAAAACCAAGCACAAAGATAACTTGAAGAGTTAAACTGTAAATTAGAAGTGATAGTAGTTGTATAGGTCTGAAATTAATTATTGCAAAACTTTTCTTGAAACATAACCCAAAGTATATTTTAATTGGATTCTAATGTTTTCTTTTTTTAACGAGACAGCTGGAGTTCCATCTGGCCTCATTTCTCACAACACAATCTATTTTGGACTCTAATACTTCCAGTATAGTTATTAGAATTGTTGGTGGTAAAAAAATCAGTAAAGTTTCAGTCTGGACAATTTCATCTGGCCTTCAAATAAAGCTGACTCAACTTTCAGTGTACTGGTGCTCAGCATATTAAAAAATATGTGCCACTGAAAAGAACAATAAATAGCCAGAGGAAAACTTATAATTGTCCGGTATTCTAGTATATTCCTTAAAAACAGCTGATTCAAATACATAAAACATTCAATAAAAATAGAAAGAAATTGCATTGAAATACACTATTGGTTTTCTTTAGGGTAAAGATCCAAATTCACTGCTTATGATAGATATTATTTTCCACAAGGAACAACTGCATTTAGTTCATTAGAAAAAAAAAGTATTGAACATAAAAGTATTCTAGCAATTTACCTCCAGCCTGGCACACTAACACTAAAGCAATGCCCTCCGCCATAGCCAGGGTAGTAAAGGTATTTAGGACCCCTGCTTTGTCTGAGAGCTGTGACATGCAGAAAGTGCCCAACCTCAGGAAATCATCAGTACAAAGGACAGTTTGATGCCTTGGAAGTTTTTTATTCTCTCTGTTTAATCTAGAAATGCTGCATGATTGTTTCTAGAGCACACTGAAGTACAAGGAGACAAGGTCACATCCATGAAAACTTAGGCCTAGCTGGCAGACAAATTGTATGTAACAGGAGTGTTTGAGAGCTCTTGGGGTAGATAATGCTGATGACAGACTAAAGACATGAAGGGTCTGAAGTGATCTGGCCCAGCCAGGACATGCAGGTAATGATAAATGTAAAACCTATATTAAGCATTACTTGCCAGCTGAAGTAGTTCCCAATCTGAAACATGTACACACGCCAAGTCTCCCTATTTTAACCACAGTGAAACTGTTGAGCCCATGTAACAGTCTTTTGTTGTTTTCATAAGCAAACACAGAAAAAATTTTTCAAAGTGCAACTGTGCCATGTATTCATGTTCTGTATCTAGAGAATGAAAGCTGCAGAACATAAAAAAGACTGTTCAGCTGTTCTCCATGCACCTCTGAAACCAGCTTCAACACTAGACATATGAGGCAAATCAGAAAGTAAAACTACAGGGAGCAGAACTCTCACTAACAGACTTCCACTTGTGCTTCACTGTGGCTGCATCTTTCCAGTGATACTGCAGCTGGTCTCTAGGGAAGGGAGGGCAGTGTCAAACTCTCTGTGATGTAACTGGGAGTCAGGATCTGTCCAGCTCCCTGTCATATAACGTGGCCAGTTATTTATTGCCCATTTCAATAACAAATGGGTCCATAGATAAATGTTCACACAATATTATCGGGGAATGTCTGCGGAATGGAGCACTGGAGCTTAACCTGTGTACTGTGCTTTAACAGGCATGCAGACAGATGAGCAGTGAAGTAGATTGTTTTCTTCATCCCTTTGGCAGCTTTATTTGAAAGAATAGAAATGGGTCTATCCATACCAAACTAATGTCCACAGAATTACACACCCAGATAATACTGTCTCCACAACACCAGCAACCACAATGACATTAAAGTGCCAGCTTAGTATTTAGATTTATTCATTTTCTTGTGCAAGGTGACTCAGTTTGGGACTAAGTTTATATATTTTCAGGATATAAGTGCTCAAAGTTTTATGTGTGCTTTGGGGTTTTTTTTAATTATTTTTAGAAATAAGTCGGTTTCCACTTAGGAAAAACTCCAGACATTTGGTGAATAGGCCAGCCAGTCAAACCAGGGAGAAGAAAGAAAGGATTTTTCAACTCATGGGATTCTCCTCTCATTTATAGGAGTTTCACATTCATGCTACTCTTTTGATTTCAGTGGTTGAACACTGCCATGAAAGGAGCAGTATTCAAAACCCAGGAGACCAGTGCTTCCACTCAGAGCAACTGGAACTGGAGCCCAGAGTGCAAACAATCATGATAATCTGTTTGCAGGGCAGCTACAGACCCAGATTGTCAATGAACAGTAAATCAGAATCAGTATATTGAACAAATTTATGCCATTTATGGACTAAATTCTTGCATTGAGTTCAGAGATTAAAGGACAGATGCAGGCCAGAGTAAAGTGCTATAGTAGAGTGCTTTTGGCAAATAGTTAAGTTTCTGAGCAAATAATCCACTGCAAAGCACTGCCTGACTGCAGTCCTCACCACCGGGGCTAATACGCTCTAGCCTGTGATTATTGAGAGCTGCCTATTCAGTTTGGAAATACTCTGTTGAAGAGGAAAACATTTAATCCTGCTTAGTGTCCTGTTGGTCAGGCTATCACGAGCGTGCACATGGTGCAATCTGGCAAGGCAGCCTTTTGCCTTTCTGGGAAACTGCTTGTACTTGGTATGGAAGGTCCAGTTATGGAATGAGTTTAGCTTCAGCAGGGGCTGCTTTCCTATGTGAAGGGTGTCAGTGTTTCCAGAATCTGGACCATACTGTCCCTCTCTTTCCTGGAATCAATAACTGGATCATTTGAAGGAAACAATTATTTTGCATCATGCCAGATGAGGAGGAAAGGGATCTCAAGAATATAATGGTTTAAACTGAAAGAGAGTAGGTTTAGATTAGATATTAGGAAGAAATTCTTTACTGTGAGTGTGCTGAGGCACAGGAACAGGTTGCCCAGAGAAGTTGTGGACGCTACATACCTGGAAGTGTTCAAGGACAGGTTGGATAGGACTCTAAGCAAGTGAAAGGTATCTTGACCACAGCAAGGGCTTTGGAACTAGATGATCTTTAAGCTCCCTTCCAACCCAAGCCATTCTATGATTCTGTGATTCTGTGTTGGACTCAAAGGTCTACACAGCCTGTTATCCTGTCTTTGACAGTGACCAGTGACAAAGAAAGGATGTAATAAGTAATGTTGGTACAGAGTGACATGACCTTGGTCTGACTGTCCTGAGCCAAGACTTACTAATAGCATAGAATGGAATTTCAGTTATGTCAAAGGAAGCTTTATTTCTATTATTTAAAATAAAAATGAAATTCAGATCTTAAAGCTGTACATTCATAGATGACTGATTTCTTTCCACTTGGTAAGATACCTGCAGGGGAAAGGGAGAACAGGCTAGCTATGCTTTTTGTTGTCAGTTAATTAAGCTCTGTAAACAGTTTTCCCCCCTTTTAATTATTGTTCTGTGTCATTATTAACTACCAGCTTTGTATGTGGGACTTTTAAAGTGCAGATTTCTTTCAGCACTCAGAGATTTAGCTGCTCACACAGCTTGAATTCAAATTAGGGATGCACTTTTCTTCTAGTTTTGTGATCTGATTAGAATTGCAATCAGCACAAGAAATTAATCAGGTCCCTGGATACTTCCCTGTGGATATCTCAGAGGAGCATACAACCTGGGTGATTAGCCAGACAGTTCACTGGAATCCTCTGTGGGTGAACCTGAGGGTCAAATGGCAGAACAGCAGCAAAGCTGGGAAGAGCACTGGGAACAAACAGAAGCTTCCTGAGAGAAGCTCCTTGAATCTAATGCTGTGAATTTTTCTCCCACAGCAATCAAAATACCAGGAAGAGACAAGAGGGATTCCTCCTTTACTGTGATACTCATCAGAGTTTATTTCTTCTGTTGCTGCCTGAGCTGGCAGCTATCTCTGTTGATGGAACTGGGAGCATAACAAGCTCAGAGACCCTCTAAGTAAAAAGCAGCATTTTGCCTTTTGCTTTTTGTGAGAATGGTTTGTTCCTCTCTGCTCCTGCCCTCTTTTCAGTGCCTTTCTCCTACTTGCTTTAGCAGTGATTATTTAAAGACTGTGCAACAATGACCATTCCCTTGCAATCCGATATTTGGACTCCTTCTTACTAAGTTTTTGGTTATAAAACCAAGAAAACCTTCACCTCAAACCCTACATATTGGCTTTACAGTCTTTGTTCTACAACTCCCTTAGAGGTCCAGGGACTATTTCCACAGGGTCTAGGAAAAGAGCTAAGAAAAGACAGCCCATCACCAGCTCATGCAGAGTTCTCAAACTTCCCAGAAAATTGTTCATTTGTCCACAAATCAAAAAGGCTGAATTTTATGGCCATGTGATATGGAATGTTAAGAAGACAGAAAAATTATATAAGGCTCTCCTACACTCCTTGATGATAAACAGGAACACACACTGCGGTATAAAGGAGCCACCACTGTCACATGGGTGAGATCAACGCCCAGGCTCACAGAGAGGAGCTTCCCTCCATTCACCAGCCATCCGGGGCCTGAAGAAGCCAGATTCACTAGTTTTCTTCAGATCTGCCCTCTTGGGAGAAGACAACCACGCCATGAGGTTCTGCCTCCACTGTTTTCACTCAGCCTTTGCCATGCCAGCAAGCAGAGGCTGGTTCTCAGCCCTATCATATCCTGGACCTAATCAAGTCTTAGTACAGTAAGCTGTTACAGCCCCCCTCCCCTCCCTCAGTTCTCCATTTCTTGGTTCCTCTGTTTCTTCCTGCTAGTTCGTCCATTTTTTTCCCCCTCACTCCTGCTGGCATATAATTTATCTTCTGCACTTTCCTAGACAGTTCAAATATGTCTTAGCATTAAAGGCATGATTTATAAGAGGAAACTGTCAATTCTTCATCAAAAATATAAATTAGACAAGATTTTAAAGTTCCTCAGTAAACTAATGGTTCAACACAATTTGGCATGTTTCAGAGAAAACTTGACATTGTTGAACTGAATTACTGCATTCACATATTATGATTCAGGATATTTTTCTATGGTATGAACACTGTGCAGACCTTCAGAAAAAATAATTGAAAGGAATGGGGCAAAATGAGTGTTTTTTCTTGGCAAATCATCCATGTTTTCTTGGTGTGTTGTTTTTTTCCTTAAACTCTTCATTGTCCTCTTTCTCAAAAGTCAAAGAAAAAGGATTAGACAGAATTAAAACTTGGAGCCAAACAGGGTTCCAATTTATTACAATACCCAGGCTATACTGTTCAAGAATAATTTAAAGATCCCAGACAAAAATTATTAAATTGTAGAAACTTCTAAGCAAAACATTTGCAAGCTTGTTGTTGACTGATTCTTGCTTCCAAATGCAGAGCAGAAAATTTAAATACAATTGTGGCTATCAGTTTCCTTGCACTTCTATAAAAAATAAATACCAGGCTGTTTCTATTTGCCAGGGGGATGAATTAGTCTTTTGTAGTACAAAAATTACTAAAGAAGTCTTTACTAAATGAATAAACTGTATAATTTACTAGATAGAATGAGGGCATTTAACAATATTAAATAGTTCACTAAGGATAAACAGTAACATCTCTATATTTAAGTTTGCAGCTACAATACCCAGAGTAAATCTGTTTTGTTTTTCTTTGCAATACAAGGAAATATGAAGAAATGTTCTTGTGACTTGACATTTCTGGAGTCAGAGACATGCTATGTGCCTGCAGGAGTAGTATGGCACTTGACCAGGAACCCTGCTTCTCATGTGGTTGCAAATCTTTTCTTGGAGACTGAAAGTAGTATGTGATGATCTTAGAAGTGCAAAGGACAACCTGCAAATCACTTTCTATTATATTCAAAAGACTTTTTTTTTTTACATTAGTGGGATTTCCATAATGCTTTCATGCAATCATATTTTCCTGTAGCTCTATTTCTGTTCTGGCTCTTTACAAGTGGATGAAGCTCACCTGAGTTTTTCTATATGGACTGGCTTCAGAGATAATCCTAAACTATATCAGGAAATGAAACTGGTTCCATTCCTAGCTACACACCTCTCACATATACAAGTTTCAAACTCTAACATCTGAACAAACCATAAGTCTTTGTAGGTTAAAAAATGAGCTTAGGTTTTTGCTGTAGCCTTAACCCACCCATTATTTTGGACTTTGCTGACTTTGCAGTTGATGAAGGACAGGAGCAGAAGCATCTTTGGGGATTGAGGAAATCTCTGTTCTGATATTAAGCTGTAAAAGAGGATAGAATTCTCCCATGCTCCATGAAACACTGGATATCTAAGAGTCAGTGGTAGAAATGTGCTGGGGAAGGATCATCTTTAAAAGGGGATCCCTAATTCTGACTCGAATCACCTCATTTTCAGCTGTGACTTCAGCCCCTAGGAAGCTGATCCTAAGGTTGTGTTTTCCCCATCTAGCTCTTTTGAAAACATGCTTCTTGCTTCAGTGAGAAAACAGTCTGAGAAATTATCCCAGCAAAGATTTTTGTAAAGAATCTTCATATTGTCTGAGAATATTTTCAGAGGTTACTGCCAGGGGAAAAAAAAAGAGACTCTGTAAATAAAACCACTGTATGTAACAGCTTGGGTCATATTTGGGAGCAGCTGTGAAATGCCTTTTTAGATAGGCATTCATCAATTGTCATAGCACACCAATAAAGATATGTGCAAGTAATAGCCAAGTTTGGATTTCATCTTGTGTTCCTTTCAATATTCCTGTATTTACTTCTAATTGGCAGGGAGATTCTTCATGCTTTCTGTATTCTGCCAAAAAGAGAGGAAACCTCATTCAACCCTGTTAGAAGACTCAATTACCTGACATGACATGAATGGTCATCCATGGAACATAATTGAATTTATTCTGTTTCATATATTTTTTTTCTCAGAAGCAGCTGTTGCTATAGAAAGAAATGCAATGTCATTAGCTCTGTACAGATTACTTTGGAGGCAGGCAAGACAGCAGAGTGAAGAGGGTTCTGAGGTCTTTAGGAGATTTATTTTGAAGTCAATATCTGTTCTTCATCTACATATTTAACCCTACCAAGAAATTATTTGGACTTAAATTTTTCGAGGTGTTTAACACCCAAAACTCAGAGAAGCTTTTAGTGTAATTTGTTTGACTCCAATACACCAGTTTCATGTTCTACACGTTTACAGTGATACTTAAAAAGACCTTCATGCTCTTGAAAATGCACAGGGTGCCTCTCTGCAGCTCTGGATTCCTACACACTTTGGAGAATTTGTCCCTCATGCAGTAATATTCCACAGCCATGGAAAAAGTTAACAGCCTCTATCAAATTTCCCTGAACGAAAGTTTACATAAAAGATTCTGTCCTCCACAAAGACATAGGTAGTCCCAGCAGTAGGATCAATGGTTGAATGGAATCAGAGATGATTAACACCCTAGAGATGAATTCTCCTTCTGGTCTTTCTCTGCCAAGCTTCACAGATCACAGCGTTTCTGCAGTGACAATTACTGAAGCTGAAAAAGAATCATTAAAAAATTATTTGCCTAATTTCACATTTCTCTGGAAAAAAATGAAACAAACTTCAAATCTTTTCTGATCTCCTGAAATATCTTAGACTAAAGAAACATTTTGGAGAAAAAAAGGACGGGGGGAGGAAATGTCAAAGTCAGGCTCCAGCTTTACTCATATATTGAAAGAATAAGAGGTTTAATAATGTCTGAATATTTCTAGTCTCATTTCCAATGGATGTTGGTAGGATGCCTGCACTCAATAAATAATAAATTATTCTACTCCTGCTTGTGAGACACCTGGCTTCTCTGTCATGCAGCACACTGTTTACCATGGTCTGCTTATAGGGAAAACAATACAGATATTGAAAACCCCTTCAAGTTACCTTAGAGGACTGACTCATCAACAATGTGGCTCTGCCTGAATTTGGATTCTGATGGACAACTCTGCATCACTCTCCTGCCATTGCATGTAGGTGTATATTAGTTGTTGTGGGAGTCATTGAGCAGCCTCTGCCCTGGCTAGTCTCCTGCGTCTGTTCCTGGCCTCAGCAACACATCTGCTCCCAAAGTGTTTGAATGCCAAGACCAGCTGGAGAAGAGCAGGCAGTGAGGAGGAGCTGCAGCACCGTGCTGTTTGCCACACAGCTCTTTAACATTCCAGAGTCTGTAATTCTAAGGAGCAGGAGCTGAAGGGATGGTACAGAGCACACTGAAGTTTCCCTTTAACTGGAGTGAGCAGGTGGATAGGGAAATAACAATGCAGAGGGAGGAAGGTTTCATTAAGAATCTCCCAAGCCATTGCTCTAGCCAAGAAAGGAACCAACAACTTGACAAGAAAATTAACTTGTGCCCCTTATGTGATCAAAGGTTGATATTCAGCACCTTGGGAGTTTAATTCCAGTAAATTTGAGATATGGACTAGCTAGTGAGAAAAAATAAAAATTAGATGAGGACAGATTCCTGCCCTAATGCAAGAAAGTCTCGGTACCACAGCCGCAACAAGAAAGTCTGCTTTCGCATGGTAAGTTATACAGTGCTCTCAGCAGGCTGTACACGTTGCAGACACTGTTTGTGTGATTTTAGGGAGGCACAAACAACACTGTTCTTTACAAGGAACTGTTTCAAAGAATTAATTATGAGATAAAGGAACCTGAAGCAAGGAAAAGGAAATAGAGAGGGGGAAGGGACAAGGCCTCTGATTTTGTATCTTTGACCTTAGGCCTCCCATCTGAAGAGAATCACCTGTACAAAGCTGGGCCAGCCTCTCTAACCTTGCTACTTTAAAGCTGTTTGCTTTGGAGGTCGTGTGTCACTGCCCATGCTTCATTCTGCATCCAGTTCAGACCACACTTCATTTTGATTCACTGGCATGCAATCAGCTTGAACAATCCAAGCAGCTGAATTCTGAAACAAATAACATTAATAAAAAGTAGACACCTCCTGTTCTCTCCAAGTCTCTTGGCACTCAGCCTTCAGCAGAGGAACACTACCACTGGGCTGCATTTTATAGCCTATATGGACTTTCCCTCTGAATTTGCTCCAACCCTTTTGGAATTCATTGCAGTTATGAGTTTCACAGCTGAATTAGGTACCATATTAAAAACATTCCATTTTTGTTTGGTTAGTCTTTTCTGTGCTGGTTTGCTGCCTGTGCAGTATTATCGTCTACTTACTAAATCTTGCATTATGCATTGAGACTTGTAGGGAGGCCCACTGTGATGAAAGTTACACCAGGAGCGAAGGACAGAACCCTTTTTTTGTTGCCAGTGGTTTCTTCCCATTCAACAATGACCTTCTCATTTATGGGACATTTATTAATGACAGGGCAGTTGACAGGTTGTAGAAAGCTGCAGTGATGGGAAAAAAAATCAGGAATATAAGCTTCAATTTATGGATTAAAATCAAGAAAAGTAAAATTTTATCCAAGGTTCAAATGTTGACTTACAAACCCAGTTCTTGTAATGGTACAGGGAATCTCTGTCTAACCTTTTTTTCTCTTTTTGCAACCTCCACATTAACCAAAATTTCTACAGCCTCAATTCCTCTACTTGTTTTCACTTAGTCCTGGAAAAGAAGACAGCCGAGAACTGACTCTATGAGAAAGCAGTAATATTTAAACATCATTATCAATAACAGGTATAGGCTGACTCATGAAATTATGAAAATATATAGATGATACATTTCTGGAAATAGTACTGTATTTATGAACAGCTCTGGGAGTTTATGGCACGGTTAAATCTAATGATTAAATTTTCTAATTCAAAACCTGCTGTTAGGAATGGCTAAGTACTGCACATATTCTGAAGCATAGCTACCGGTTTCTCCCTTGACATCCAACACAAGAGATTTCCATTTTAAATATACAATTTGTTATTTAAAGACAAAGCAGGGGCATTATCTATTATTCTTGAATTTGAGGCTTGTCACAGTTTTAAGATAAATGAGAAAAAAATACACAAATAAAGCTAAATGTAAATGAAAGAGCTGAGCAGTGCTTAAGGGCTACGAGTTGTCACATCTGCCCCCACCATTATTGCAAGTATCATTGCAAATTTCTTAAGGTTTGGAACAAAAAGAAGCATGAGAAATTGATTAGAGAAGGCATCTGAAAAATCTGAAAAACAAGACTTTAGAAAGAAAGTCAGGAAAAGATTCCTAATGATGAAATTTTCCCAACTGAGGAATAATTTCCCACAGGAAAATCTGTAACCTCTCTTGTTGAAATGATTTGAAAGTGAAGTTGAATAAAATACAGTCAGTTTTATATAAGGACATAACTGGTCTTTTACACTGTATTTCTATTATTCTGTACTATTGTTTCTGTCATTCTATGCTCTACAACTACTGTCTATAGCTAGACAGAAATCAAACTTGCAAAAAAGAAAGAAACCAGTGCAAGAATAAACAATTAGCTCTTTCCCTAGTAGTTTGTATCCTCTACAGTATATTTATTTTTAATAGTTTAGTGACAGAAGCCCAGCGGCTGAAGTTCTCCATCTTTCACAAGCTAAGAATTGTGCAGTCAATTAGAAGCTGAAAAACTCCCTAGGGGACAATGGGAACTTGCTTCACCTCAGTTTAAACCGACTGTTCCCAGGCAGCCTGTCCTTCTGTTCATGGTGGGACACAGGAGACCGCAGCTCTAGTCCCTGCCCTCCTATTCCCTAATCCCCAACTGCATTTGGATTAGTGAGCACCTGACCACGAGACAATAATGTTCCCAGGTGGCCAAGAAGGCCAGTGGCATCCTGGCCTGTATCAGCAATAGTGTGGCCAGCAGGACCAGGGCAGTGATTGTCCCCCTGTACTCAGCACTGGTGAAGCTGCATCTCAAATCCTGTGTTCTGTTTTGGGCCCTTCACTACAAGAGAGACACTGAGGCACTGAAGCGTGTCCAGAGAAAGGCAACAGAGCTGCGGAAAGGTCTGGAGCACAAGGAGGCTCAGGGAGACCTTACTGCTCTCTACAACTCTATGAAAAGGTGTAGCAGGTGGGAGTCAGTCTGTTCTTCCAGGCAATAAGTGACAGAACAAGAGGAAATAGCCTCAAGTTGTGCCCGGGGAGGTTTAGATGGGATATTAGGAAATAGTTCTTGACTGAAAGGCTTGTTGTCCAGCACCAGAAGAGGCTTTCCAAGGAACTGGTGGAGTCGGGATCACTGAAGATATTTAAAAGATATGTAGATGTGGCACTCAGGGACACAGTTTAGTGATGGACTGGGCAGTGCTGGGTTGATGGTTGGACTTGATCTTATAGGTCTTTTTCAAACTTAATGATTCTATGATTCTATGCTTGTTGTGAAATGGAACACAAATTTTTCATATATTTGCATTTACCTTTGGTGACCTATCTGTGGTTAGTGGGAAAAAAAGGAAACCTTTATTACTGTAAGAGGAGATGAGCCCATTACGTACAAGAAGCTTTGACAGTGTTTGCTGGCAGACCCACCCAGCTCTGCAGGTGTACCTGCCCACCTCCACACTGGAGAGGCTTCGGGTTCCACTTTGGACCACAGAACTAATTTCTCTGGTCATATTTGTGCAGAAGCACAGTGATGCCATGCAAACCATACCCTATACCTGTACATCTCTCCAGTACAGGCGCTGGCAGTACACACCACCTTTTGACACTGCTCTGGCTCATGCTTGACTGCCACAGCCTCCTCTGCATAAAGACAGCTGCAGGCCCCTTGATCCTCAATTTTTTCCTGAACTCTGCCTCATCGTACTTCCTCCTGTGTCAAAACAAAGATCCAACTCCAATGGATCTCCTCACAGCCATTGTGTGCTTGGAAAGTGTGCTAAGCAGATAGCAGGTGGGGGACAGAGACCAGGAACGCCTTCCTTTACTCCTGCTCCTTTTCTGCACTGAAGGAAATGAGAGTTTCCTCCTTACCCGGCTGCTTCATCCAGGTTGCTCCAAGAACAGGCCCAGAATCGGTTTTGGCTCTGTCTAATCTCCCTCCTGTTTGCCATGAGAGTTCAGTGAGAAACACCAATGCCCACTGCCAGCACCACGAACACATCCCTCCACATCCAGCACAGTGAGCAGCCTGTGCCGCCTGTGAGCCTTCATGGCAGCAACACACGCCCCATCATACCTTGTTCAGACCCATGAAGAAGGTGCACACACTTGCCCCTCTCCATCCAAGTGAAGGGGATTTGCCTTCCTGTGCTGTGGCTGCACATTTACCCAACTCTTTCCGACAAACAGTCAGCCCATGAGCACAGATGGTGGATGATTCACTCCAGGGCTCTGCTCACCGACTGCTGCTGGCTTTGGATCGGGCCCACGGCACCAGGAAATTACCACAGGCAGTTGTATCATTCAGTAATGATTTTGCAGCCAAAGGCTCCAGCTGCCCTTCCTTGAGTGGCAGCTTGGAATGAGGAGATCAGCACAGGATGGTAGGGCTTCAAACATCTCCTCACCTCTGGCAAAACCAAGAGTGGAAGAAAAAGACTCAGGATGTGAAGGGCTACACACAGAATCAGCAAGGCAGACTGCTGCAGCCCTCCTCAGCCCTCCCAGTGCCTGTGGTCCTGCTGGCACTTGGTGCATCCCACTGGATCCAGGTCCAGTTTGGCAGAAGCAGCCAGGTCAGCAAGCAATACACTGGCCCTTCTGCTCCTGGAAATGCTCAGCACAATTAATTCCTGGACAGATGCAGCCAGCTGATTTACCTGCACCTCAGGGGGTTGGAACTTGTGCCTTGTCTTTTCCCTGTTAACTATTAACAACTCCAGGAGAAGGTTGCTTTCTTTAAGCACCTATAAAATGCTGCAAATCCTGAGTCTTCCTTATAGATGGGATGCCCAGATCATCACAGGTAAAATTTTATAAGTATGCTGTCATGGCCACACAGTGACATGTATTTAAAGTGCCTGTAGGGATATATTGTCCTGACTCCGGCTTTTGAGAACAAACTCTTGGCAGCATATGTGGTGCAGATATATGCTTCTCTTTTGGTGACACATGGCCTCATGGCATTCTAGGGACTTTGCAAACACAGCATTTGGGCTTAGTTCAGAACTCCTGCCCACCCAGACAGCAATAAGATAGCACTTCAGGTGGACGAGACCCTCTCCCACGCCAGAGATAAACACATCATTCAACTATGTGCTGCGTAGATAGTAAAAATCTCTCCATGGACCAAGGGAGAGCATTGATTTAGGAATGACCAGGCATTTCAGGCATTTCCCTTTGTACATGTTGGCACAGTCCTTCAACCTTCTTCATTTGTTCATGAAACCTAAATAATTACATGCACAAACAGAGCAGCCAGGAACTGCAGTGGATATCACTGACCTAAGAGCAACCAGCATATGGATAGGACTTGGGGACACATTCTGCTAGATTAGTGCACCAGCTTGGTGTTGTGAAAAAGCTTCCCTGATATTTTTTTGTTTGTAAATAATTACAAATATTTTGCCCAGATGGTGTTTACATGGCTGCCTAAAACACTGTGTATTAATATAGTTTCAAATTTAAAAACAATTGTGACAAACACTAGCAATTTCAAGATAGCTATCTCTAGATACTAAATCAGAGCCAAACTCTGTGAAGCATTATTACAAATAAATTGTTATGGGACTTCTTTAAAAAAAAATTTAAGGTAGACACCAGTTTACAAGATCACCCCTTTTTTAGTTGTACTTGCATAAAATTCAAATCATGAACTACCAGAGTCAGTAGTTCTTATTCCATGGACACCAGTGGGATCTGAGTTGTGCCTGCAGTGTTATATAAATAGTTAAACAGTACAATTCAGCCTTTAATTAAAATTTCTACAACAAGCTAGAAGCCAAAAAAAACTTGTTATTTCCAAACTGTGAGCAGAAGGAGGAATATTTACAGAGCAAATTTTCTTAAATGTTGATTTATAGACTGTAAGAATACTGATTTCATTTTAAAATAAGCTTTATATATGTGTATTTCCATTAAAAAACCCGAAACTTATTTTCATCTCATTTGACTGTCTTAACACGTCCTTAAAATAATGAATAGACATTTATGCTTACACACACAAAATAAACAGTGCATGCAGAATAGCTATGTGATGTGAAACTTGTTGTTTATTAAAGGAAACATTTGCTTGTCTTTGTAAAAAACTTAAGAAAACAGAAAGTTTTTTCACTCTACAAAAAGTTCATGCAACAAAAATCATCGAACTGTGAGACAACAGATTTATTTCAATGTAGTTTCAAGTTTTGAAGCAGACAGTAAAAAGATAAGTTTCAGATGTAGATTAATGATATTTAAGAAGATATGTTCACAGTGCTTATTAACATTTAAAACACAGACTATTTGTGGCAAAGCAACTGGCAGTTACTGGGCTTTGGTTTTGTTACAGGAAGAAACTCAGGTGTTTCATGCAGGCAGTGTTGGCAGTCTCATGCACAGGTTGGAGATGACTCAGTTGGAATGAACTTCAGGAAGTAATGCAGATATGTCTTCAGTTTCAAGCAAATGCATGCTAACTATGGATTACAACAGGCATGGATTTTCAAGAATTTGACTCAGAAAAATGAGCAATAGTAGCTGTGAAGGAGAATAGTCCAATCAAAGCCAAGTTTTTGTAGCATCCTGACATGAATCAAGCACTTCTAGATTGTTCAGGGGGAAACATACCTTCTTGTAAAGACTAGCATCCAGCTCAATGATCTGACTTATGCTTTGGCCAACCAGAAGTTTAGAGACATCCCACATGAGCTGTCCACTCACAGAGGTGAGTTGCTGTCCCTGATTGGCAGCTGGACATTGTTTCTAAAGCAGCTGCTGCTGAGGCCATACTGTTTGCAGCCAAACTTTCAATTGTTTTATCCCCAATAAGTAGCTGTAAGGACATAGAAAGGGACATCCAGTACAAGGAAATAACCAAAGCAATGTTGTAGGTATTTGTGTAAAAGCATATGCAACACCCACCATTTAGGTTTCCATTTAGGGGGTTTCATATTTTGTTTGTTTTCTGCCGTCATTGAAGTCTTCTGAAAACTAGAAAAGGTGCACAGCTAGCCATATCATGTATACAGTGACTATATGTAATGTGAGCATTTTCTGCACACAAACTGACACAACAGCCAGAGACTGAAATAAGCTGAGCTCCTTCTGCACCAAGTACTATAATTTTGCATTCCCAGGAACTTTGCAACAAACTCAGAAAGGAGGAATTCATTTTCTTCAAGCCACTACACCATTTTCATTTCACATCTGGCCCTACTGCAGGCTAAGAATGATGATCCAAGAATGACCTTCACTTGCACTCAGCTTCTATGCAAAATTAATTGGACTATTTAAATTCAACTAGCTGTGGTTATCCAGAGCTCAGTAAAGTTCAAGAAATTGATAAAACCTCAGCAAAATATGCAATTATAATCTAGAATTAACCAGTGAACTATAGACACAGAAATAAGAAAGGAGCAATTGAGACATTTATTCTCTTTAAGGAGATATGCTGAAGACAGCAGCTGTTCATCTAAAGACAATAAGGCCAGAATATCTTTTAATTTCTAAAGAGGTTAAATAAGAAACTTGAATGTCTGAATATCAACTACGCAATTTGCATGTAGTCACCCGTGAAGTCACTGGTGCTGGGTCAGTCTGGTGGGAAGCTCAGCATTTGAAAAGGTCATTAAATGCTGTTTGGAGAGGGACAAGGCTTTCTGACCCAAGAGGTCCCGCGCATCTTTCCTTCACTGAGGCTTGGTTATGTTTTCTACCACATTTACTCTTCTGCTCTGTATCTTTTCCTTAAGGACACTGTGCACTTCTAGATGGAGCCACTGAGTGCCAGAAAGCTTCTCCAGGAAGATGCAGCATCCATTTGATGCCTATACTAATTGCTACTCCCAGGCACCCTTTTTGGATCTGTAAAAGAAGCAAACTAATCCCAAGACAGTACTGAGCATTTCACAGACTAATGTAGCAATGAAGGAATAACAGAGAACTCCTGCTGTTTTAAAATAGAAATTCAGAGTTTTGTAAGGTCAGTGGTATCTGATGAGACATTTCATGTCTGTAACAACTTAATGAAAACTGCAGTATTGCCATATTTATTCCCAACCATTTAAAAGTTTATTGTCAATTACCTCATCTTTTCACACCAGCAATATTTGCCATGTACATGGAAAAAGTTGTGCAGGGGCAGCCAGGACCCTTGATACCTATTTAGAGGCTAAGGATGGTTCTATTGTAACTATGAGACTGTAGTTGTCCATTTAATAGAATAAAGGTATCTCTGACATGCAACCATGATCTGCAGCCACACTTCTGGAAGGCAGCGTAAACATATGGCAACCACTGTCATGATGACTTAGATTAAGAGGGAAAAGTAGGCTTTAACAGCAAAGAAAGAATGAACGCATAGAGCAATTGCTTTTTGGATACTTTGGCCTGGTTCTTGCTGAATTAACTTCACGACTCCACAAGGTTTGCCACTGCCAGATGTATAAAGCGACCTCAGTGATACCAAAGAGATTTTAATTTCTGTTGAATTACTGCAATTTCTTGAGCTGACTTTGCAGAGTGTTTTGAGGCAAACAAAAGGCACCTTTACAAAAACGTCTAGTCAAGTGAGGGTGTGAGAAGCACAATCTGGAGGGCTTCCTCCAACCCTGTCTTCCTGGGAAGACTGCATCAATCCCTGCCATGTCTCCATGTGGATACCCTGGCACAATGTTTTTGAGAGATAAGGATACTAAAGTTGATTTTAGGAAATACAGAAGAAAAAATCCATAATACTGTGAATCCAGTGATGTATTTCAGCTCTGCTTCAACTATGTGGCTTATCCCAGTGAAGTCTCTAGAAGTCACTATTGCAGTTAGCTGTGATATACTGAGCATAGAGATCTGCAGCTAACAGGCACTCTAACAGCAATGTATAGCTGAAATTTTTGGTGAGTCAAAATCTTGGGATTCATGGCAATTATTCAGAGTAGTACCTGAGCAAATGCTTAGCATTAATTGAATTAATTGAATCAGTTAAAGCTGAGCTTAAAATGAAGTTCAGACTTTGAAAGAGTCCTAAAATCAGTGGAGAAGAGAGGTGAAGAGAAGAAAATGAATGTATGAATATCATTCTCCTGGTCATATAAATAAATAAAATAAAGGACTTGGGATCTTTATGCTGTTTCTTGCTGTTCAGGCTGTACCCAAAATGCAGTTGCCTCAAGGGTGGATTACCCTGACATATTTTCCCAGCAGTATCACATGACAGTTGCTAGCAGGGAAAGCAAAAAAGATAAAAGGAATTGCAAAGTGTTCGAGACCAGACTTAGAGAAGGGACTGACTTGCCCAGACTTCTGATATCCAGACAGTCTAGAGCTGATGACTGCAAATTCCCCAGTTAACCACAGTCCCTTTTGTTGTTATAGGCTCCCCTGCTGATATTAACTCTTATTTATCTCTTCTGAGTTAACTTGTACACTACAAAAGGAACAGATCAGCAAAAGTTAACTAATGAAGTCAAGATTTGCCCTAACTTAGCAGATAAAAATCAGATCAACATGACTTCACAAAAAAAAAAAAAAAAAAAAAAAAAAATTCCATGGAGACTCAGCATTTCAGATGGCTTCTTTGCTACAGCTTACTGTAGTGTCAGCTGCACATACAGCACAATTTTGGATTACATCATCCCTCCACAGCAACTGTAGCCTAAGGCTGCCATAACTACCAGGCATGACAAGCTATTCATTGCCTTGGATCCATCATTCCCATGGTGTAAAGTAAAATATATGCAGGTATTCCCACAAAAAAAGCCAAAGCAGTGGAAAGGATTCAAAAAGGTTTATTTCAGAGGCGAGGATGCTGAAAACTCACAAATCCCCACAGTGCTGCACGGCAGCACTGGGCCTCAGGGAAAGGCAAACCTTTTGTTCATTTCCCTGGACTTTATCATCACTTCTCCATCCTCAGCTCCCCCACTTGCATATCTGTGAGTGTTATCTCCTTCGTACCCAGGGAGTAACCTTCTGTGGAATGCACGTGGAGAAACATCTAACACTGTCTCTGGGAAAGATGTCTCAGTCCAGGCAGGAAACTTTCCTTGAGACAAAATAACTGCCGCCTCAGTAGCAATATCTTCCAGAAAAGAGTTATTTACCCCTACAAGTGGATAATGCAAGATATGTTCTGCTGGCATGTGAATGACACCATTACCTTTGCTGCAGTTAAGGGTGAGTTGACTGTTCTCTGAGAAAACCCTGCTTCAGTGTTTGCGGTAATTTAAAATCACATCAAGCTACCATGGTCACTGTCAGCCTAGCCAAGTGTTTCATAGGTCATTTTCCCAAAGAGAAATTGCTTAAAATTAAAAAGAAAAGAAGTCCAAGATTGCCCAAATTAGTTGTCTGTACTGGGATGTAGCCCTGACACCAAGAGTTATTAACGGGAGCAAGTGCCATTGGTGGAAATTAGGGATTTCCATGACTCTGCTCTGGGATTGCACCAGCTGTTATCAGCAGGCCACCCACTGCTCAGAGTGGGATTAATTTTCACTATAGAAAAAGCCTTAGGGAGTCCTCTGGTTGATTTCCTCTCTCTGAAATTAAAGCCCACTACCTCTTATTCTGTCTATAGGGACAACATAAAAGACAACACTTTGTCCTCTCCTCTACAACTGTATTTTCTATACTTAAGGACTGCTGTCATATCCTCTCCTTGTCTTTTCTGGAACAAACAATCACAATTCATTCATCTGTCGCTCTTAGGCCATATAATTCAGAAGTCAACTGCAATTTCTCCACATCTTTCACAAAATACAGCACCCCAAACTCAACACTATATCTGAATAGAAAAGTTATTTTCAGGCACCCTTGTTTATATCCCAATACAATGTTTGTTTTTCATAATGTCATAACCTAAAAATATTGACTTGTGGTTGTCTTATAAACCATGGCAAACCCTAAGTATCTTTCTGTGGAAATAGTACTTAACTTGTGGTTTCCCCCTACAGTATTTATGCAGCAGAGTAGTCCTTTTTGAATACAGAACCTCCATGTGTTCTAAGAACTCTTCTCTATTTTATGCATATAGTTCCAAATTCCATTTCCACTTTCCTTGCACTTTCACATGTCTTCACCATCTGAGAATTTAATAGGGACATTCGCCACTTCATCTTCCTATTACTTTTTCACTTAGACCTAGAACCCAGGATAAGTCTCCAAACCTACTGTTCTCGTCTTGGCAGTAAACCATTGGTAGATACAGTGTGAGTGCAACTGGCTGTAGATCAGTCCTCACTGTAGCTGTCCTGAATTATTTAACCCAAGGGCAAGGCCCCCAGGGAAAGGTTTATGAAATAAACTCCTCAGTTGTGTGAATATCCATGGCTGTATTGTCTTCTTTTAAGTGGGGATCACTATTCATAATCCAAAACAATAGGGTCCGCTAAGAGCTGCATTGGCACCCAGTGTACAGCACTATTCTTGCCATTTCTCTGTTGATCTTAAACTTATTGACTCCCACATTAATAGACTGGCTTGAGCACAAGGCCTTCTGTTTCATAAATGAACCTAAGTTCTACAGGACAGAGCTGTGACAAAGAATAACTCATTTCTGGCATGCTCATTTTTAAAAACAGCAATTAAATCAGTTGCACATATCAAATCAACAATGAGCCTTGATGTTCCCCTATGTGAGCGGCACACACACAATGTTTAAACATACATGGTTAAATTATAACATCAGCAATATGTTTGACTCAGTATTATAACCAAAATAAAGACAGTGTCTGTGACAGAAAGTGTATAACATAGATGATATCTAGAGTAAACAGGATTCACTAAGGAATGTCAAATGAGAATAAGGAGATTATTTTCTCTTCACATCATTATCAAAATCACCTCACACTCCTGTTTTCCTTCTCCTAGATACTGCCATGAACATAAGATGCCCTAAATCCAGGTGTCACCGAGGTGTCTACTGTTCATCAATCAATCCAGTTTTGGTTGTGTATGACTGAAATACTAGGAATGAGATTTGGAGAGCAAACCCGCACCAATATGGGCCATTTCCTGACAGGTGGACTGGAGGACAATTTCAAGGAACCAAAAGGATCTGTAAATTGACAGTGTGGCTAAGAGTTCAGTGTATTAAAAAAAAAAAAATCAAAATTTTTTTTTGGCCAAGATGTGATAAGTTCTCTTAATCTGCTGGAGTCATTTTCCATCTGTTGCTTCTATAAGAAATTAAAGAGTCATCTGCTTTGCCACACTGATTGTGGCACTCCAGCTGGACTTCAAGCTTATTTATGCTATATACATTTAAAACAAACTTGGTAGATGAAACAGTGGGTTCTTCCAACATACACCTGCCTCATGTCTCCTGAGCTGTGACATATGGCTTGTAAGTAAATGGCTGTGTCAGAAAATGATCCCATGAAAACATGGCATCACAGCAACTTTGCCTTGATTAAGCTCAAATTTTTTACAAGGATCTCGAAAAGTCTGTGTAGGGAAAATGGCATCTTTCCTGTTTCAAAAAAACCCAAAGAGGCCAGAAAGATTTTCATTAGATGCTTTAAATTTGTCATTCACAATCAAACTCTACTGCACTTTGGCAGAGGCTGCTTTTCCATGCCAGGTGGTCATAAATGCGAGCTAGAATTAAGAAATTTAGTGCAGGAACTTTGGCCTTGATTCATCACTTCGCAATCCATTAAATACCAGATGAATTTCACCAGAGTTCTACAATAACTTGCCAGGAGTTAGTGATGGGTAATATTAACACTGCAAATAAAAACTGAGACTTGTAAAACTAATCAGTAATTTAATCATGTGTTGACAGAGCAGGATGGAACCATCAAAATTTTAGTAATAAGCCTAAATTTCAAAGATATCCCATTGCCATAAAGCTAATGCAACCACTGATTTTCCAGGTCCCCCTAGCTTATTACAATTCCACCAGCTGATGATGAGGACAAAATCTGGTGGCAGGTTATGGTTATGCTGGACGACACCTGTGCCGTGCAGTGGGCATACTCCCAAGGACCTGAGTCAGGCCAGAAAGGCAACTCAGACTAGTTACTGCTCAAAAGCAGAGACAATGCCCTGGCACAGTATGGCTGTGCAGCTACTGTGCAGCTTTTGTAGCATGTTCAGCATGAGGTGCTGTGGGACACCACTGTGTGGCTCCATAGACCTGTGCTGTACATCTGCCCTACACAGTTTATTATAAATAATATATTTTCTAACAGCTCAGTGCTAGGATTTGATGTGGCCTTGGGATACTCTTCCCTAAGGTTATCTTTTTCTAACAGGACCCAGTTCATCTGCATCATTCTCCTGACAAGTCTCATTCTTATTTTCAGATCTTGTGTTACAGAGGCATTATGGTATATACCATATAGACCGTGGTAATACACAGGTATCCTAAAGGAGATGTAAATTTAGGGCTTTACTTAATAAACAAGAACTTTACCCATAACACAGAACTGGTATGAGATGGCCTAGTTCTTTTTTTCTGGAACTATTTCCTGCCAGTCTCCACAGCAACTGCCACAGTGATGGGGAATGACCCTTCCTCACTCACTGCATCAACCTACTGTCACCATTTCTGTTGC
This sequence comes from Acropternis orthonyx, assembly GCA_035583155.1. Taxonomy (NCBI): domain Eukaryota; kingdom Metazoa; phylum Chordata; class Aves; order Passeriformes; family Rhinocryptidae; genus Acropternis; species Acropternis orthonyx. Next base: position 43,963,799 of record JAWWEU010000001.1, on the reverse strand, counting down.
TTTGTTATTTTGTCCTTAGCTGTTTGTCTTTTCTAGTCCTTTGGTTCACTCATGTGAAAGTACTGGGGCAGTTGTTCCAAAGGAGAAATGGAAAGCTGTAATCAAATTGAGTGGAATGTAATTTATCTATCACATAGATTGTTATCAGTGGATTTGTGCAAAGAATCCCTAAAAAAAGAGCTTGTATTGATACTTAGAGCTTTCCTAACTTCAAGAAAGTAAAGATTATTGGATTTTGATGTCAATTTGGATTTTCATTTTTCTCTAGAGAAAAAAAAATAGTTCTCTTCATTTTGTTTCCAACATACTCCGTGCCTTCCACATGAAGAGCAAGTCTGAAAATGTAAATATGTTCAGTTTGCTCACTTGTAAAGGTTTGAATGTCAGAAAAAGCTTGCTGATGAATGTTTTTCCTCTCCAAGTATTTTAGACAGGTGTCAGCTATGATGCAAGAAAACAGTGCTTGGAAAATTTTATAAGCCATATAAGAGATTGGTTCCTATTGCTGCAAAATAAGGCTTTTTTAGCTTTCTGAAGGACTGCATGTGTTTGACCTTCTTGGAACAAATTATCTACCTATGTCCTTTGATGCTACTGTTTTGGATAAAACCTAGTTCAGCTGTGTAACGAGGTCCTTGGTTTCAACAGAGATGGCTGACTGACTTTCCCAAAGGCCTCTAATTTGCAGTTTTCTTCCCTCTTGCCACGTGAAAAATGCAGCTGAGTGACAAGAATACTCACAAGCAAAACCGTGGCTCATACATATGCACATATACATGCATATGCATAAGTAGATATCTATAAAAATATACATATTTAATGTCAGAGGTTACTGACCCAAGGAGCATCATGGAGGTGAGGCTGCTGTAGTTCAATGTCCCCAAGGCTAGACAGTAGGGCAGCTGAGTGTTTATTCCCACAGGCACACACATACTATGTAACACATAGGTACATATATATCGTCAGCCACATACAATGGCAGAGACACGTGCAGCAGCAAGAGCCTTATGCAGTTCCCCTCTCTGTCTGCTCAAGTTGAAGGTCTGTATAAATATGTACAATGCAGATCCCTCCAGCAGCTGGACTCAGGCATCCAGTTTGCCCAGAAGCAGCCCTTGGATTCCAATCTCCTCAGTTCCTGGCACCTGGATGTAAGAGTCTCTGATTCTGCAGCCTGACTCCAGCTGATGTTACAGACCTCCTCGTGCATACACACACACAGTGTGCATCCTTTCTATGGCTGGGCTTAGACACACATCCTGTAGCTGGCCCCAAATTACTGTGCTCTCTGTTGCCTCCTGGACAGAGACACACACATACAAAGGAGTCTCTCGATCTACTCAGACTTCATAACTACTTTGGTCGTTGTCCTGCACTCCTTGGTTCCTCTGGCAAGTCCTCATGTTGTCTCACTTTGAGACACATTCCCCAGGCTATCACATTGTATCACCTCCTCACCAGTTCGTCCAGTTTCATATTCACTAGTAATTCCACACAGGCATACATCCCTCACTCACTCCCAGTGATGACACCACAGGCACATGGACAGTCTGCCTCATGGTCCAACTGATGGCTGGCAGTGACACCCACATGCACACACATGTGTATGAAATACACAGTTCCTCTAGCAAGAAAATAGTTAAGAAATGGAATTTAATGAGAAGTCATGTTAGGCTGCGCTGACCATGTACAGGGCATAGACAGACAAGTGCACTGAGCAGTCACTGTTGGCGCACAAGGGTTCCTTTTGTCCCCTTTCCCTTTACTTTTGCACATTCATTCCTTTCCAGACTATCTTGTTCCTTCCCTTTCCTCACTTGGTTTCCTCCCCAAATAGCCCATAAAAAGTCTTGTGCCACTCCCGAATGTACTTCCCCAGCATCCCACAATGTCTCATACACACCCCATAGGCAGTGAGCCCAGCAATCTGAAAAGTGCTCTGGAGAGCCTCTCCCCTTGGATGTTCCTCAGTCCCTAGGGCTGAGAGTTCCCTGTGAGAGCCCAAGGGACTCGTATCTCAGTGGGTTACTGGGACTCCCTCTCCTGCCATTTTGCCCAAGGACACTCTGACATAGAGCACACCTATAGGTTTACCTGGTTTTCCTGTAGGCTGCTGACTCCCATCAGATCACGTGTAGTACAGGAAGAGCAGTCAAGATCTTTCCACTATCAGGAGAACTGAATAAAAATCATAGTGAGGGAAGCCAGCACTCTCTGATTCTGTTCCCCTTTCAGAAGCTTACCTAAAGCAAATTTTAAGAGTTTTCAGTTAGTTCTGTGCTAGCAAATACACTTAAGCAGTGGTAAGCTTACTTTCACTTGCTTCACTTACCTTACATGTGCTTATCTTCTTTTCAGAAATAAACTTTTAATCTTAATTGACAAAGTGACCTTGTCTCAGTCACTTCATCTCTCTGTTTCTGTTCTCCTTTTTGTGAAATTAAGACAAACAATGCACCCACATGGGTATTGTGAACAATAACTCGTGTGTGCAGGACACTTAGATTCTATCAAGGAGAGCATTGCAAGCATAGAAAATTAATTTTCAGATGAATATTGTATAATAACCTGACACAGCATCTGTAAGTGAATAATTTTTAAAAAAAATCGCTTTATACTAGGTTTTCCACTGGACTAAGTTTAGCAGCAGGATCTTCATTGTTTGGTGGTCAAAAGCATGAAAGAGGGGAACAGCTTGCAGTCCTGGTCAATTGTTCAATTAAATAAAATAGCTTACAGCTAGACTTACTGATCCTAAGGTTATTTTCCATTCTAGATGATTCCATGATTTGCAGAACACAAGCTTCATCCAGTTTAATACTTAAGTCATGTATTCTCACTCATATCTATCTAAATCTTCACAGTCTTCTTGGCACTGCCATTGGGATACCAGGTACCAACTGACCCTAAAATCTGTTCAAAACAGAGCATCAAAAAGCCTAGAAAGTTTTTTGAAAATAACTTCTTTTACAAATCTGTTCAAGGTACATTTGGTAATGTAGATACAGCTGCCTTCCATTTCAGGAGTATCCATGCCACAGCTTCTGTCATGCACTTTCCTCTCAGGTTCTAGTCTTGTGCAAAGCTTTGGTGAAACTCAGTAGGTGCATACATTAGGAAAGAAAATAAAGACATTACCTACACCACCTGAAGAAAGAATGGAATGCCACGTAGCAACATCAGAAAATAATTGTGTGAAAATTCCACACTTTAAAACAAGTTTGTTTTATAGTTTATACAATATTTTAAATTACTTTACTATAAGTATCTCAGCTGTGTAGCTGAGTTACTTCCCTGATTATGATAAAACAATGGTGATAACCAAGCCATGAAGTTCTGGTTTTCAACCTAAGACATAGCAGATGCCAGGTTTCCTAGTGATGCCACGGTCCTTAGAAGGCAGGTTAATTTTTAAACAGTTACCAGGCAACAGTTGGGACTAACAGAAGGCCACAAATAACTCCTTAATTTTCTTTACTGAATCTGAGCTGTTGGATTTATATTTCAAATATTTTTCCATCAGAGGCCTTAGCCATTGAAAATGGATCATACAGTACATTGATTAGATTAGATAAGTGATTTTCTTTAGCATATCTAAGTATTCAATAAATCTGTTCCTTTGTAAGTAAAATATAAAATTGCTCTCTCCATTTTTCTTAGATTAGAGCTAAGAAATTCTACTTGCAAGAAAGAAGTTGAACGATAATCTCATAACCATTCTGTGGTGTTGAAAAAATATAAGCCTGTGATTTTGCTTTTTGTTTAGATTTTCTTTTACCTGTCATTTCTGTTTTGACATGTTTCGCAAACTCCTGTGATCAACCATTCTAATAATTACCATAAAAATGTGAATGATGGTTTAACGAACAATGGAACATTCAGCTATGCTACAGTTTTTTCTATTTCTCCCCCTTGCTTTCACCAACAAATGATTGAGCTTGATATGCTTACAAAAGAGAAAAAATGGCATGTTTGCCTGCAATAGGAGAGATCTCAATGATCAAGATATAATTTCCTCTATTATTGTTCTGTGGTAGCACCAGTTTGACATACTGCCTTTTGCATGCCAATAATCACTCTCTCTTCACACTGCAAGTCATCTGGAGGCTGAGATCAACATGCAGAAAAAAAATAAATAGGAACAAATGGTATTTAATGTAATCTAATCACTCTTGTACTTTTCACATAAAATCATCAACACAATATCTCTCTCACAGCATAGTCAACAACTTCGGCTTCTCACCTGATGTTGTTTCTTTATCCAGCAGTGTGATCTCATCTCTAGGAGGAACTGCATTAAACCGTTGCCACAAAAAATGTGAGCCCACTGTTTCAGATGGAAGAGGTGAAAATCCATATAATTTTCCCCTCTTGAGAAAAATGGAAGATAGGAACAAGGAAGGGCTCTAATTTCCCTACTTCACATACTGTATATTAGCACTCTGTGATGTGTCATTGTCTGCAGGTCATCGGGAACATGAGTTTACTTTTACTATTATTTATGACTGTTACAGCACTAGCTTCTGCTGTGGGATTGTTGCGAGTCAAAAATCAACAAGTACCAATTGCTACCACAGCTGTGCATCGACGGCAATACCGAACGAGCAGAGATGCTGTGATCCCCATCCATAAAATGATCTGAGAGCTGGAGAGTCAAGGGGTGGTCAGCAGGACCCACTCACCATTCAACAGCCCCATCTGGCCTGTGCGTAAGGCTGATGGAGGATGGAG
>JAWWEU010000001.1:43939021-43957801 GCA_035583155.1 Acropternis orthonyx | reverse complement strand
TGAGCCCTCTCTACTTAGTGACTCGTAAGAAGAACGAGTTCCATTGGGGCCCTGAACAGCAGCAAGCTTTTAAACAGCCTGGTTACCGCCTGGGCAAAGGAGCAGCTATGCTGTTCAATTGCAAACCCATTGTGTTCAGCACACCAGGAACACAAAAAATTAGGTTGTAAACTTGGGGGGTCGAGTCATTGAAAAGGAGTTTAAGAGCCTGCACTTACCTCCCAGAGGTTCTTTTGAATATTTCTGGCATTAGTGTCATTGTAAAGTATAACCTGACACACAATGTGTGGGTTGCTTGAAAAGCTTAAGTGATACAATACGCAGGAATTGGATGCTTTGCTAGACATCTTATTCAAAGCTAAGCTGAGATGATGCCCCTTACTCCTAATTTCTCTAGCATCTGGAGTTTTACGAACATTGATCAGCTAAGCCTGACACTTCCCTTATATAGGGACATGTTAGTAATCCCACAATGTGTGTGACAAAACTGAAATAGGCAGTGGTTGAGGACGATATTTTAACACTTCGAAGTCAACATCCATGGAGCTGACAGTGAACCCTTAAAGATCCAGCTCGGGCTTCATAACTGATTTGAGTCAACCTAAATGTGGGCTGTCTTTAAAGGGATAGTTCTCCCTTCTCCTCTCTGGCCCCAGGCACATTCTCTCACTTGTGCCATCACAAGATGTTGTGTGGATGCTTAGGGGGTCAGATCAGGGAACTTACCTAGCTAAAGACACATTAAAAACCCAACCTGGCAGATGTTTCTGTCACATCAAATGGACTATAGAATTGAACCCTCAGGTTCAACACCTCTGCATTTTGCTTCAGAAGAGCAGTGCTTGAGGTAGCCAGAGGACAAATAAATGAAAGGAGTCTAAGCTGTGCTGTGCTTGTTCAACACAGGCTTGGTTGAGCAAAAGCCTTACTGTGCATGGAGGACTCGGGCTCTCCTCTGCCAGAATGGCCCAGAGCTTGCCCTCAGTCTGCACTGGGTGTGCCCTTGTGCATGTAGAGCATAGGCTGACAGCACCTGCAAGGGAGGCACTGGCAGCACGTTGAAGTAGGGAGAGTCTTGGGGGTTAATAGATCTCTGTCTTGGGTGGAACTATAAAGAGCTCCTCTCACCTGCCCTGGTGAACTTTCTGCTACAAACACTGTGGTGTTATACAATAATCAAATGTTACAAAACAAATCCATGCCAGGAGAACTCGGCTCTTCAAAAGAACTGCGCTTTCCCAAGGCTCTTCTCCTAGAGGATGTAGACAGAGAGAGTTGGTGGGGAATGTTCAAGAATTAGAGGGAACTCAAGACTGAAAGCTATTTGTGGCCTGAAGGTGAATTGGAGGCAAGACAAGCTTCAGGTAAAGGTACTGTAGAGGATTAGGGGCATGTATTGCACAGCATCTCATATAGCCCCAATGGAACCTATGCAGCATGATCAAGAAGCAATAAAAACCCTCTGATCTTCAGAGAGAGTCAAGAAATGAGGACTTGTGAAGAGTGGATGTACTAAGTCTGCAGACTCAGTTAATGCTGTTAGAGTCTACCACTGGACATATCAAGAAACTACACATGCATTCTCTGTGTGTCGTGTACAAACAGAGGCATCACATCTGATCAGAGAAATTCCTTTTACATTAAGAGAATTTAAACCTTTAGCATTATGCATTAAAGGAACACAAATCTAATTTTCAGTCTCCTGAAATCTGCACAGTCTTAGTGTAAATGGCTATGAAGACCTCAGTCTTCCTCCTAAATGTCAGTCCCCACCCCTTATTATCTACAAGGATGGATGAGAAACCAGTTTTCCTTCCTTTCCAAAGCTATGCAAAATCTACATCACTTTTTGGGTAGTCCAGACTACATATAGTCAGGAACTGAAGAGAAATAATTTTTAAACCCCTCCAGTCTATCAGGAGCTACACTGACCCCAGACTACAACAGGAAAGTCTTGCAGCTGTGTTGACCAGCTCTGACAAGAGCCTGTAAGACTTTAACTCTCAAATTGGTTTCAGTTCCCCAGGGACAATTCTGTCAAAGCAGAATGCCACTTGCAAATAGGGACTATTGCATTGTCCTTGAAAAAAGCACAGGAAAATACACTTCAAACTTTTATGAAGCACTGAGGTTTACTAACGTTAATTATTGAATAATTTATACATGATATGAGAATGACCAAGTATGATGATATATGGTCAGTGATTAATAAACTGCTCACCAATGAAAGACAGGTCCCTCATTCCAGTACAGCAGAAAACAGGGACACAGTCTTGATGAGTTGATGATATTTCTTCCATGTCTGTTTGCTGTTGTTGCATGTTCTAATACTCTATCATATATGGAAAACCCATGCATACAGAAAAACTCTATGAGCACTCACTGCAGTTGTCCTTTTAAAACGATTTTTTTTAATGCCTGAAACAAGTGAACTTGCTTATCACTCAGATTTTAAATTTGGCACTTACAGTGTCATAATTTTACAGCTTGTCTTCATAAATTAGTTCATTTTGTGATGATCCAGAACAGTATCTGCCTCAAAATTGTACTGAAATGCAGTGATTCAAGTTCTTGCCATTTAAAACAGCTTTCCTGTAAAAATGTACTAGAAATCACCTTGAATATGTGTTTCCTCCATTAACTACCACAATTCAAAAAAGGAAGCTTATACAAAGTATTTGAATTTTAAATTGTCAGTTTAATTTCATAGAAAAGCCTACTATTTCTTATTAATATTCTATATGCCTGCCTCCTCTAATAAGCAATCTGAAGCACTGCATGGGCAGTTAGGAAGAAAAACCCTTGGTACATTGGATCCTTTGAAATGAGCAGATCATTCTGGCATGCTCAAATTCTACATGAAGCACTTAAAAACCTGTTTATAAGAAGCTTTCTGAACAGTGTTCAGTGAAACAAAAATATTGTCTTCAAAATTAGCGTAAAATAGTAGTATTTAGCAATATATAAGAAACCAATATTATTGCATCAGCTTCTGGTCTTAATTACAATTTGTTTGTTATAACAAGCTTGAGCTTGTGGTCCATTTGCTTATCCTACCTTCATTTCCTCCCATCCCAGTCTCCGCTGTGACCACCTTCATCTCTCTCCCTTTTCCTTGAGGGACATGATTTAATGGTGGGACAAACGTCACATGGCTAAAGCTTGCCTGAGGAATCCAGCATGAAATTCATATGCAACTCAAGGAATGAAATCGAAGTTTCGCCTATGAAAGGTGTTCTCTGAAACAGAAATTATATGATTTTTCTTATCATTGCTTCAATCAGAAGTTGCTGTGGAGGACCAAATGAAGTAGCAAGGAACAAAGGAAACATTGAGAGGGAGAGATGCCCCAGCTTTCTTTTCAGAAGGTTTTTACAGCACTGACCCATACTAAAACAACCACAACTAATAACTGCCATCTCCATCTAATCTTACCAATAGACTTTTTGTAAGGAACATTCTGTCAATGCTTCACTTCTGCACAGGTAGATAAAGTCTCCTACATTCTTCCTGCCCACAATAATCCATTATCTCTCAGAAGAAGTAGCACTGAAAAGAGGGCAGGACTTATGCAGACAATAAAATACTCTGCTTGGATTTCCATTCCAGGTCAGAAAATACTAAGTTAATACACGGAAAACAAGAAATAATCTGTTAAAAGAAGCTGAGAAAAACCCATCCCGGCATAGTGTTAGGCATGATAGTAATTTTTCTGGCTGGAGGGTTAAAATTACAAAAGACTGAGGGAGGATTTGAATTCAGCTGTCCAACATCTGAGGATTCTCTTCCACTTCCCAAGGCGGATGGATCTCTTCCAACAGCTGAGGAGAAGCTCATGCTCGTGAGTCCCAGGCACAGACAGTCATCAAGTCCCTAAGAATTCCTGCTTGGATTAAATACTTGATTTTACCTAGCTTTAAATTATTCTTATTAACTACAACTAGACAGCTTGGGAAATCTCATCCAGTCCAACAGCTTTTATAGCACCCATTCTTACCCATCTCACCATTCTGTCAGATGAGCAATGCTAAAACAAGAAGCTGAATACAACAGCACCAGATCTCACGGACTCAGTGGTGCTAGACCCTCGCAACTGATTCAAGACCAGCTCAACAAGGGGTGCAGATGGTTTGTTGGTAGGAGAGTCTTAGAGATAAATGAGAAATCTGTAAGCCCAAACCGGCCTTGAGCAGAATACCTAAATGTTTTCTTCACCCACACAAATGAGTCTCCTTGACGATACCAGATGTGCTGGCAGCTGGTTTCCACAGAGCAGCTACAAGTTGTTGCACCCAAGTGAACTGACCACAGACTTCAGTCTCCTGAGCTGTGCATGTATCCCCTGCCTTCAGCTCACACTACAATGTGCAGTGTTTGTTACATTCACTGGTGATTTACAGACCCATGTCGCCATTACTCTGTGCCTTGGAGGGCAACAACTCATGTGCTTCTACATCCAAGTACAGGTAGTTTTGCCACCTCTGGCAGCTCTGCAGCAGATGTACAGCTTGTAATCTGTGTCATTTATGAGCAGTGACAGAAATTGAGGTCACTCTCATTATAGAAAGGAACCTTTAAAGGAGCACATCACTGTCCCCTGGACGATGACATTTACAAATGTTTTGCTGCTTCTCGTGAGCAAAAAATATCACATGTAGAGGTAATATTGTAGTGCAAATAGAGTGCTGCTGGAAAAGCAAAATCCAGGACAATATGACCTCATCCATGAGGTTAACAACAATACATCATCATACATGAGTTTCATGCTCAATAAATCAACTGAAAATTAAATTCAGCTGACAATATTTCAACAAGTGTTCTAATTCTCTTATAATCAAGCACATTAACAACACACCATATTCATTTTCAGTGGCTTCAGCTTCTCAGACTAGCGTATTAGAACAAATCAACACACCTGGGACTGAATTAATGTCATAAACAATTTTATACACTTAGAATGATCTTCTCACTTTGTGTTACATAGAAGACAGTCCTGAGAGTAAATGGTTAGTATCAAGACAGCCATGGTTTCAGCTACTTAGACCACGGGACTCACTTTGAGAAACCTGGTCCTGGGAGCTGGTGGGATCCATCTGTTAGAGTTAGGAGCATCTTTGGTCGTAAGCTTGCCCTGCTGGTGAAGAGGGATTTAAACCAAAGTTACAGGTCCATTTCAACCAAGTCACTCTATGATTCTGTGAATACACCCCACATGTTTAAGTCACCCTTAGAATTGTAATGAGCTTTTATGTATTAGTGGCATGTCATCTGTGTTTATACAACACCCTTTGCATGCCTGGTACATGTAAACAAAGTCACTGCCCCAAGGAGCTTAGAGTTTAAATTGTACAGATAGCAAACCACATCATTATAAACTTGTTACAGATTTGAATCTAAAAAGGAGGCAGAGCAAGACAAAATGATGGGGAGCAAATGCATCTGTTTTGCAAGGCAATCCAAGAGGATATGAGGCTATGCAAGGATGTAGGCTGCTCTTCTAATAAATGTATCCACTGTAATATAGAATTGGATGGGGATGGAGAGGGCTTTCACTAGATCAAATGCTGTGGAGATATATAAAGCTAGATGCAATAAAGTACCTAGACACTGCAAGTTTTGGGCCTTTCCCCTTAGTGCATTAGTTGGGCTACATCCAACAAAGGATTTATGTGGCTAAAGTAGGCAAAGGTCCGAAAGGCATGCCCAAGTTCCCACACCTAGTTGTTGCTTAACCCTGGACACTCATTAAGGATCAAGCCCATGTGTTACATTTCGCTAGTACCCAGAGTCTGCTGCTCCTTCTTTCTTCCCACAGCCATGAAACACTGTCAGTGGCTCAGAGAGATCATCAGGAAAATTAAAGGATGGAAGATGATGTTTCCCAGCCATTTTTGCTTTTGTTGTTCATTTTGCAAGAGTACTTAATGCCTTTCTTCAGGCTACTGAATTTCACTCCCAATCTATATATACTAGCAAGTCTACTTTTATATGACAGGCGGCCATTTTCTTCCAGTATGATATTGGGTAGTACTTTTTCTCTCTGTAAAACAAATATGCAAAGGAAGAATTCAGACTGCCTGTGCTCAGAAAAGTCTGGTAACAACTCTGTATTAAAACTTCAAGCTGTATACATAAATATTCTGCTGCTCTGGGAGATTTCCAAGAGCACACAGAGAGTGTCACTAGAGGACTTTTTAGAACACTACTACCCTGTTCCTACCCAGTAAAGTTCAGTCTTTGATCTATAGAAAAGGTATTTGCAAATTCCACAGTATTTTTATCTTATGACCAACCTTAATCATAGTTGAAAAACCTGAGTTAATCCAGTGGTATTCTCTTTCACCAAATTGCCTTCTTTGCACGTTTTAACCTTTCAGTTCATTTCTTGAAGTATGTAGGTGAGGAGACTGAAGTACTGTTGAGACAGCCTGTACCATTATGTACCTGACAGCTTTTGTCAAGTGTATTGAAAGTCCTCTATCAGTTGAATGTGTTGTGCAGTAGTGAAGGTGTGCTGTGAGAAAGCAAAGAGAAACACTCACCTCTGGAAAATGCTAGTTTTGTAACAAAAATATCTGCATTGTTTTCTTTTAATTGTTAGTGTCTCTGCAATTTTCTGCAAAATAAATCTTGTCATTTACACAAAAATATATTTAATGGTGAAAAATTTATTTTGCAGATCAATAGACTGAAAGCTAAAGGAAAGTAACATAATCATCTTGTCTAATCACCTATAGAAATCCATCTGAGGAATGTCATTAACCAAAAATCTTTGCATCAACCTTATAACTTCTTTAAAAGTAATGACATTTTAGGATAACATGTATTTAAACTGCTTGAATGAAAAGAATCTACCACAGCTTAGTTAATTATCTCTGCTATCCATATACAGCATCAGCTTCTGCACAGAACATCAGGATATTTTATTCAATTCTGACCAATTACTCCCCATGAAAAATATCTCTCCCAGGAAGGATTGTGCACAAATCACCTTTCAGCTGCTTCTTGGGTAAGCAGAACAGATTGAGTTTTTTAGGTTCTCACTAGAAGGCATATTATCTGCACTATACTCTGGCTGTTTTTTGAATTATTTATCAAGTAAAAGAAAAATGCCACCTTGCTTTGGTACCTTGCCTTGTTACTATCTGGATACCCTAGGAAATGCTCATTGATAAGCATGAATGCTATTGTCTTTCTCTTAGGACAAACCAAAATGAAGATTATTACTTCTGAGATTAGGTTGAAGGAGAATTGTTTTGATGCCACTTGTGAATACGCTTAAAAATACCCAGAAGTTTCAATGACTGATGACTTTTGTTTTTGAGAACACAAATGAAAGAAGTTAGAGAAAACAGATAACCCCAAACTTTTCTGAAAACCTCATTAACTTGAAAGTTGAATGTTGGGCTTCAAAAAGAGTCATCAGACCAAAATCTGTGTGAGAGAATTTATATATGGATGATATATATACATACACATCTATATATGTGGACCATATATGGCCTCTGCCTTTGTATGCAGCTCACCAAGAAACTTTCAGATGCAGTCATCTGAGTAGATGAATAATTAGAGGCTCAGCAGAAGATTTTTTTTTGCTAAAGAGGCATTGGTGTAAGAGTGAAAGAGTGAAGGGAGGGAAGGGAAAAATCTATAAAAATAGATGGGTCTTTTGCAAGGCAAAATTTCACAGTGACCACAAACATCTCATTTATTTCAGCTGACACCTTCTGAGTAGGTACATGGTTGCATATGTAACATTTTCTCATACTTTTCCCCCAGGACGCAGTTTTGTTTACACTCCCAGTGCTGTGAATTTATAACTGAGGTATGGTTTGGGTTATTATATGTAATAGGAACTGTATTTTCACAGATGGCTTACCTTCCTCACCAGATGTCTGTTTTTAACAGTGTCCTAATAACTACTGCATATGCTAACTTCGTTCTGTATATTAAAAATTATTGCCTTGAAGGGACAAATCTTTCATTTTTAGGCTTTTGTAATCACTGAAACGTCTTATGAAAGCATGAGTTGGATTCACCAGCACTTGCAAGCTGGAGATCAGCTACAACTCCTTCTAAAAAATGAATGCTTCTGTGCCACTGGACCTGACAGGCAGGAGACATGAATTACTGGATTAAAATCCTATTTGTGACAGACTGTAGATAATTTTGTAGCTATATGCGTCCAGATTCCCTTTTAGTCTTAGAAATCTATGATTCACCTTCTGAACAACTTTCACAAAAACATCACAATTATCAAACAAACCTTTAATTTATTGCATCAAAATATTACAGTCTGGAAACCCAAAGGAAACAGACAATGCCTGGGGGTTGAAGAAAGAGCATGTAAACAGCACAGATGGGCTTCAAAGATATTGTTGAGCAGCATTGGCAAATCCAAACATTTCAAAACTCTGAGTCAGGCACTAAAAAAGTCTTGAAATTTACTTACAATTCACGAGATGTGAAAAATAACTTATTTCATTAAGGCCTGCATTATTGTTCAGGCATATTCCCTGCCCAACTGCCTGTCAGTTGTCCTCCCCCAGCAGTTTTTGTATCCACTGGCTAATTTTAACTATGCTTGAGGGAAGAGAAGAGAGCTGAATGCTATTGACTTCTTACAAAATCCGTGGGTGACTGGGCTGGGGAATCAAGGAGAGGAATGCAGGGAAAACTGGGATTTTGTTTGCACTAGTCAATTCACCCTAGCCCAGGCAGCTCCATACTTACCGTGCAAAAGCCAACCAGGTGAGGAGTGGGAGCTGCAGACACTGTGTGGAGCTGTTCATACAGAGGAGCAAGAGGATGTTTGGGGAAACATGAAGGATCTCCTTCAAAGGGTAGAGGAAGAAGCCAAGCCAAGCAGCTTTACACAACAGGGCATGAAGAAAGTTGTGGGCATTGTGGCAGTGGGGTGTGACAGAGCCAAAGAGCCAGGTGAAGCACCACAGCCACAGAGAACTATTGATATTTTAACCCCAAATGTCCGTGGCAGGGATCTAAGCACCAGGTATGCTAAATGGGACTCATAAGCCTTTCCTCACAAAATTATACTGAAATTTAGTGCCCCTTCACCTGTTCCCATCCTGCTGGATGCCTACTTCATGGCACTCCCGGTGGTCGTTGCTCCGTTGGGATTCACTAGCTCATTTGCTGTTCGTCTATGCACGTGTACCATAAGTTGCTTCAGGGTAAAATAAGTTAGTGAAGGTAAAGCGGTCTGGAAGAGTGGTGGCAGAGGGCAGGAGACAGGGAGGCAAATGGAAACCTCCTCAAGATGAGAACTCACTCACGCCAAGGTACTGTGAAGCAAATGTCACAGATATTCCTTACTGAATCATCCGTTCTAACCCAGCAAAATCTTTGAGTTTCCAAAAGTTTGGGGTTTTTTTCCCCATGCCTTACATGATGGGAAGTGTTTTCTCTTCATTTTTCTATTCACAATTCATGCCATTGTAACTTCACTGACTCCATCAATCTGAGGGAATCTGAATTCCTCTTTCTGGCCCCCCACTGCAACAACTGGTGCACATCAGCAGAGAAGAAACACGGCTCTCTGGTAGTGAAGTCCCCAGGCCATGAACACATAAAGATTTGTCAGCCTGGTGCCTTTCAGAAGCAAAGCTTTCTCACATGGATTACAGCACCCTGTTGCTCACTTTATTTTGACATATTTTGAGTTTCTGTTTTCCAGAACATTAGAAGAATTTTTCTGAAAGGTCTAATTGGAGCATAGTGATCTCAGGAGCTTCTCTGTAAGCTGTAAAAAGTTTTCCTTTACAAAAGGCATTACCTCCAGATCTGATACCAAGAGTTGTGTAGTACTGCTATGTTTTCTCACCTGCAAGTATATGGACCTAAAGAATCTGCCCCTTATAGCTGCAGTATGTCTACAATGCTATGCAAACAGTCCTACTAACACCTACCCATCTGTCACATTTCAGCTATCTGTTCCACTCCTCCACTAGGTTCACTCTCATCTCTTTACCTCAGGTTTCACAGGAGCTCTGTCAGCCAGGTAATGGCTCATAGTCAGCTCAGTTGTAGCATTGCATAAATCCAAAATAACACAAGTGGTGAGCAGAGATATTTTGAACTTGCTTTGCTGTAGACAGGTAAAAAGTCATGGTCATCTCAGGATTTAATATGTTTGCTGCTTTCTGTTCCAGTGCAATCATTGTTGACAGATTTTTGCAGTGACCCCATATGACCACCTGGACAGTTGTCCTCCGTTACACATTTCATTTGCCAGATTGAACAAACTCCAACACGTGTGCTGAAAATGAAGGCTCTCCTATGTTATTGTTGAGGCTTGTCAAAAGGATGATTTAATAGAAACAGTATTTCTATAATGAAAACAAATAGACTTTAAAGAGTTTAGCTGGAGTTCATGAACAGGCACAGGCTCACTGACTGATTTTTCTAGTTGAGCAGCAAAGTAAAAGGATATGTCTAATAGCATTTTAGGCCACAAGTAAAAGAATGGATTGTGATAATCTAATTTAAAAGAAGAAAATGTGGACTGGGTGGCCAGTCATTACTAGACATCCAGTTGACCTTGTCTGTCTCAGAAATTTTACATATATTTGTATATTAATACCCATATTATCATCATATCCTCTCATATATTTAGTCACCCTTCTGTAGTAAATGATATTTTTCCTTAAAGTGGTGTTCTTGATATGAAAGAATGATGATTTCTCAGCAGTTTCAGCCTGTGGTCTTGGGCTGGCAGCTTAATCAGGAAATGTGATGCTGTTTCAGATGCAGTGGACCATGTTGGGAAGCATGTTGGTATTTCTCAGGCTATTTGAAGTCCAGCACTTTCTCAAAAGCTTCTGTCTTGCTGCAGAGTGGTTGGGCTGGGGGTAAATATGTGAAAATGCTAGATCAATATGACAACAAAGTCCTACAGAACCTCTACAGAAATCAAACCAACTGATAACTTAGAGTAAGGAAATTCCGAATGTCAAAGATAGTCTGGAAGGAAGAGGCAAGCCTGGCCATCATAGCCCATCCCACTGAAACACTAACCAGACAGGCTCTCTAGTGGAAAGTGAGATTCAGAGGCAGTAGCAGGACACAACAAAAGTTAAAGAAAAGTGAGCAAAAGCATGTCACACATGGGTAATCCCCAGGTGATCCTTCACTGTGTCCCACAGGAGCTGGGTATGGACTGTGAGTCAAAAGCCAAGAGAAATCCCATGTGACCTAGAAATGCTAACTGCAGAAATCAAGAGTCTGATGACACCGGCAAGGGATGGACAGACAGCAGATAGCAAGATCTGGTATCCTCTTGGGCCTAGTCCAGGCCCCAGTGGATTCAAGAAGGTTGTCATGAATTTCATTAGTGATGCGTTTACTCTCAAGAATTGTCTTTTCCTATATTCTTATTACCTTAGTCAGCACTCTGCTTAAAACCTTACAAGGCTGTTTTCTGCACAGAGAAAATAAGTGTTATGTGTGATGAAATGGTAAAATAAACATTAGTTGTCTTGGCTCTCCTCCATAATATGTATTCCACTTCAAATTAAAAATTAAATTGAGCCTCTCGGTGTGACTGTTCAAGCATCTTGCCCAGCCATCCGTCTCCCAGCTGTGCAATGTGCCACTTGGATCTCACTGCCAAGTGTAAGCACTTGAACAATCCAAGACAGGTGATTATAGCATAAAGGCTCTTTTAATTTGTGTTATACTATCAGTATTTTCTTGTGCATATGATGCTTAATCTATTTATTTCAGGGCTGTACATTTGCAGGTTCCAAGTCTTTGTTTAACAGATAAGTTACTTGTCACTTATTACATAAATAGCTTGGAAGCTGAGAGCCTCACAATGTGTGAGTGACAGAGCCAGGAATAAAATGTAAGGGCACTCCTTTAGAATAATAAATTCATTCTCCAGCCCTTGTTGCTTTTACAGTATTATAGAGCTAATATTTTTTCCTTATAACCTTCTGCACTTGCCCCCTATTTACAGTACTTGTAATCCCCTAGGATACAAAAACTTTTTACCTGTACTTTGTCATTGACTGTGTAGTAAGGAAAGCTAAAACCATAAAAGCAAACCAATCTATTTTAAGTGAGTTCTTTCAGAAGATTTTAGGTAGAAATTTTGGTTGATTGGAGGGGGTCTGAAAAACAGAGGACAAAGAAAGACTGTGAAACAAATAGAAAAAAGAACTTATATGATTTTGCTCTGCTGTAAATTGTGAAAACTTTTCCTGTTTGCTTATGTGCATTTTGCAGTGTTTGCTTTAATTTCTTTGTCCTCTTTAGAAAAGCAAAATAATGAACAGATTATATTGCTCCATTCCAAGGAAGAAAATGACAAAGAAAAGCCAACTGGAACGCCAGACTATATAAATAAAGGCAATTTTTACTGACAGTGTTCTGATCCAAATATTTATTTCCTAACTCATACAAAATTGATGCTTGTAGAGGTATTGAGTTAAAAGGGTTGGAAAATTAATCCTTCTAGTTATCCACAGGAACATATAGTACTGATGAAGCAATGAAAACCTCTTTGATTTGAATAAGAAATACATTACATACAATTTACAGAAATATGATCTAGTATCATATAGAAAATGATGTTTTAGAGCAACAGTACCAGCAAGGACATTGATACTTGTCTTTGCTGTAGCTGGAATGGGTCATCCTTCACCCAGGGCCATCCAGTGAATGGGGAGGCTTCACTTCCACAGCTCCAAACAAGAAAGCTAACTATTGCCATTGCCAGGCATTTCACCTGTTCACTTGTTAGTCACCTCTCTCCTCAAGCTCATACACCATCCAGTTCTTGCAAGGTCATAACACATTTTCTACACTATTGAGTTTGGCTGGATTCAGACCAGAGACCTACATGTAAAAGACTAAAAACAGAAGGAGGTTCTGTTCTACTAGAAATTTATTTAGCAATCAGATGGAAAACTTGGCTTCAGGGAAAAAATGTTGGATACCAGAAACAGATAAGAATGTCAGTCCTGGGTAAAAGTAGTTCTAACTTTTGACATAAATGAAAGTGTTATTAAAGGTTTGTATATGAATCATACCAATTTCTATATAGATGAGAAATGCAATGAAATGGTATCTAAGTAATTATAAATTTTGCTATTTACACAAAAGAGGAAAAAGAATGTTTCCTACATATTTTTTCATGTTTCCCTTCATATCTTGCATACTTATTAAAATATAGGGTTCCAAGTACCCATAGAAAAAATACCAACGTGCAGAGAGAATAACCACTAGAAAGAAAAAAAAGCAACCAAGTCATATAACTGGATTTAAAATAATTCAGTCCTATCTAAAGTGTGAAATCATATTCTTTTTCCTCCCTACATAAAAGTTGCACTCCTATTCATAACAACAGAAGAAGAAAAGCACAGTTGCTTCATAATACTGGACACAGCTTTCCAGAAACAAGATAGCAATTACTCAGAAATGCTATGGAAAACATTAATCACAGAGTAACTTGCTATTTACATTAAAGATATAGCCTCTAAAATTAATGTTAAATAAAAGAAAAAAATTTTTGTCATAGGACAGTTTTTCTGTAATGCAGAGTCTCTGTTCTTTGCTTTTTGTCCAGCATTTCTTTAGAGATATATATCTATAAATTTATAGATACAGATCTGAGAGAGATGTATCAAAAGTTAAAACATGTCTGGATGGAGAGCTTGCAAATTTCATCTGAATCTACATTTGCAGTAGACAAACCCCGACAGAAAAAAATGCCAGAATGATACATTTTAATGAAATGACATTCCCTGTCCATGATCCGCATAGGATTCATGTAGAGACCTAAATGCCTCAGTCAGTAGAAGCGTAGCCAAGAGCAGCAGTGCAGGTTCCCCAGTGCCACCAGGCTGAAGCACCCTAGCCCTCGGGGGATGCAGTGGTTTCCATCCTCGTGGAGGCTGCTAGGACAGGTGCAGAGCAGCGGCAGCGGTGGTGATGTGGAGAGCTGTCACCCTCCATGTGGACTACAAATGGGATGCTAGTCCCTTTGCAGTCAGTTCAAGCCACTCCTGTTGATGCCAGCAGGAGCTGCACGAATCCCCAGGGCAGCAGCAGGTTCTGAGGACAGGAGCGCAGGACAAGGCATCGCTGATTCTTCGATCCAGACCCAGCGTGCCCACCACATTGCCCGTCAGCTCTGCTCTCACTAGCCTCTACAAAAGGAGTCACTGCTGTCATGCTTCTTCCACAGAATGATGGCTGGACCAGACAGGAACTGTTGAGCACCACAGCACTTCTTATTCTAACACATGCAGGATGCTAGTGGGCAACCAGCTCCAATTCAGAACCAGGAAAATCCAGCTGGAGGATGTGCCCCTTAACAGAGGAAAGACTGTCTGTGCTTCCAGCGCTCAGCTGCCCAGTCATCATCGTCACTTGTCGAAACCAGTGCAAATTCACAGGAAAAAGAATGTCCGCATCGAGAGGGTATAAATCCTTCCTCATGTTCGAGAATGGTACAAGCATTTACCCAGCATCTCTATCAAATATCGTAGAAAAGGTTACACAAAAATATTTAAATATATGGATACAGATACATAGATATTACACTTGCATAAAATATGTATATTCAAAACCCTTTGGGCAGTTTCACAGTTAGCTGAAAATGTATGCTTTAAAAACATGAACAATTTTCTACTCTTTTCTAGTTTAAGTAGGAGGGGGAGGGGAAAGAAGCATCAGCCTTATTAATACTGAATGCTAAGTGCAGAAGTTTAGCTGTAGCTGTAGGGTTTTGAAGCAATTGATTTGACAGAACCTCCAAGCATAAACTCTCTTTTAAAAATCCACATCTATTCCCTAGATTGTTTATTGTTTCATGAAAATGAAAACCTACGTGTCCTGTTTGTATCAGCTAGATCTCCTGAGACCACTCAATTAAACCTCATAAGCCTCCAATACCTCAAGATAGAACTGTGTATTGGGAGTACGCATGAACCTTATTGCAGTAATTCTGTGTGATAATAGGAATTTATAACTTCTCATATCTTGTCTAATTTAACTTTAGGAACTAAAAACCCTAAATGACACCACAAAAAGCTCACAGTTCTGCAAAAATTAAAGTCAGTATGAAATTTTACTAATAGACCATATAATTTACACAGATTTACATAAATACAGAGATATTAAAATATTAAATCAAAGCTAATTAACAGAGGATAGAGTTTTACATGGTAACATTTTAACTCTAGTCACACTTTTGCAACTACTTTTAGTGCCATGAGATTATATAAATAATACATATACCTGTATTATATAAAGATATATATCTATCTCTCCATCCTGCTTTTTTTCTTCAAAAATAGGGCAATTTTATAAATGCAATGAGATGTGACAAGCAGTACACTTCTGGGAAATTATTGCATGCCTTGAGTGCGTAAGGCAGAAGGAAGAGTATCTGACTTCAGACACTAAAGAAGTGGAATCATCAACCAGA
Organism: Acropternis orthonyx; assembly: GCA_035583155.1. NCBI lineage: Eukaryota > Metazoa > Chordata > Aves > Passeriformes > Rhinocryptidae > Acropternis > Acropternis orthonyx. Next base: position 43,942,344 of record JAWWEU010000001.1, on the reverse strand, counting down.
AATGCACTGGAGTGATTTGGAACATCTTATTGCTTTTATAAAACTTAAAATTATACACTGTTGGTTTGTGGGTTGTTTTTTTTTAAAGGCACAAAATAAAGGGGGAAGTAATATCTCTCTATTTAGTGGAGATCAACGGTCAAGAAGCTCCATTACTGTTCACTGAACACTCTTCATTGTCCTAAATCTATTCCCTGTGGTGCAATATTGTGCCGCAGTTGCATAAGGAGGTTAAACACAAAAGTTCATGCATCCTTTATTAGGGGAAACAAAACAAAGCCAATTTCCTTGCCCAGCAACAACAAAGTAGCCACTAGCATCCGATCACACTGACTGGTGGCAAAAGTCAGCCACGGCTCCCATCAAACCACAGTGGCCAAATACCACTCGGCTGCATGTAGTGCTCGCCACACTAACCTCAGTGGGTGGAACAGCTTGAGCTGGATGATACAGTACTTGCCTAAAGCACTGGAGGCATGGGTCCAAACTCAGCAGCAATTTCCCATCAGACCACAAAAGATCAGAAAGGGATAAAACTGGGTAACAGAAACACTACCCTGAAATGTCTGCATTTTGGGGCTACTACAGGATTATGGAGCACTTCTGCCACTTGCCTTCCCCATTTTAAATTGGTTAATGGCATTCATTCCCAGATTAGGGCCCCAGACCTCCTGGCCCATGTGTCTGGGGTTTTTCTAGTCAGCCACTCTGGGAGGCAGAGCACAGCAGAGAAGAAATACACAGGATTCAGAATATTAAAAACGGTGGACTATTACTGTCTCTTCAAATCACTTTTGATGCCAGGAGAGAAAGAAGGTGGGGGGGGGAAGAAGAAATCCCTCAGGATCACTCTTTCTTTGCTGTAATTTTTAGATGTTAGTATGCACAGTAGAGGGCTGCCTCTGCTACAGTACCACACTAGATGTTTCAAAGTTTGGATATGGCACTCTGTTAAGGCACCTTCAAGTAATGGTCATTGATTTAATCACTAAGCAAAGCCGAATTTTCTGTAACCGACACTGCTTCCTCCAACACACTCAGTACCAGCAGCCACTCACATCCACCACCCACAGACAAAAAACTCTTGGTGCTTGCAAGGGATAAGCTACACCAGCCACTTCTAAAACAAGTATTTGCCAGGGTTTAGGAGTGGACATTTTGGCACAACTGCATGGTTTGTTGCCCAAGAGGGAAATGGGAGAAAATTAGGTGTTGTCTGTCTCTAATTGTCTACAAGATTAAGAGGGTTAAAAATACACATCAACCTAAAAAAGTAAAAGCAGGATCCGTACTGCTGCAGAATTCCTTGCTGGGAGGCGAAGCTGTAAACGCAGACGTTCAGTGCAGGGTGCCTGGTGCAGAACCAGATTGTTTCAGGACCAACAGGAGGTACAAACTCCCCTGGGAGAGGACAGGCAAGTTACTGCACATTACTTCTCCCTTCCACACAGAATGGTATTGGGTTTGGGTTTTCATGGTATGAGGATGGGGATGAGGATAGGGATGGGGAAGTAGGGGCATTTGAAGATGAATGGAGTCGATGGGAGAGGAAAGCTCAAGCATCACTCTATGCAGACAGCAGACTCCATCCCCCAGACAGTGGGTCAATCAGTGCTGCAGCTGGGGGCACGGGGCTGTGGGGCCAGAGGGCACTTGCAGTTAAGCCCAAGGAGGGGTGGCCATTTCTACACAAAACGATATCCAGTCCTGCAAAGGAGCAAGAGGGGTGGGACAGGGGCATAGATCCCCGTATAAAAGGAGAGACCACAGTGTACTACTTCCAGTCTGCTCCGAGGGTCCCAAGGCACCCTCCAGACTTGTCTCTCTCCCTTACACCACTCACCCACACACCAACCCCCACAGTGCAGCGGGAATCCCAAGAAGGGGAACATCCCGGTCCTTGGGGTAATAACGTCCAGGGAAAAGGGACACCCTACCCCTGACCCTCTCCTGCAGGTGGATGACTCGATATTTAGTAGCTGTATGCAGCTCCTTCTCCAGTTAAAAGATGTATCCTTTCCTCGCACAGTCAATGAGAAACGCAGTGTGATCTGTCATGCACTTGGATCATGGGCTTGTTCGTTCATTTGAATTAGCAATGTTTTCTTCTTCTTCGGGGACTAGAATAATCACTCAGGTATTTACAAACACCAATCAGCGCCTTCGCAAGGTCTCCCCCAAAGCATCATGACAAAATCACCGTCTGCAGGAGCCCCGCACCAGCTGTGTCCAAACAAGCCTGTGCTTGCTGAGAGCTGGGGGCTGCTGAGGGAGAGAAGCGCTGGATCTCCGAGTCCTGGGGGGCTCTTCCCAGTCGGCCGTCTCTTCCTTGGGCTGCCTCTCCCTGCACCACTGTCCCAGGGTGCTGGCTGCTGCTATTGCTGCTGCGGGCACAGTGGTCCCGTTCGTACTCCTCCTGAGCCTTTTGCATTTTCCGCTTCTTCATCTTCCTCTTGTGGATGTGGAAGGTGGTGAGGGAGAGAAGGATCAGGCAGAAGATGAGGGTGACTAGGACAATTAAAACCAGGGTGGATGAGAAGGACTGGAAGAGCTGACCCACTTGCGTGATGCAGGTGGTGCTGGTATTTAAGGTGGCAGATGTCCTGTTCAGAAGACAAGGCGGCAGGGACAGCCTCAACTCCTTGGAGAGCTTGGCACTCATTGAGGAGGCTACGGAAGATGAGGATCTTCCTCCCCTCTCTGAAGACGCCTAAATTTCAATCGCTGCCGGGCTGCTGGCGGGCGCTCGCTGGAAATGCCCGGGATGCTGCCGGCTCAGCCTCCCGCTCGCTCTGAAGTACCCGAGCAGCCTGCAACGGGAGCCGGACACATCAGCGCCCCGAGGCACCCACCCCGCGCAGCTCCCCCGCCCCGAACCCGGCTGCGGCAGCCTCCGCCCTGCGCCCCGACACGGCCTCGGCTCCCTGCCGGGGGGCACGGCACGAGGCACCGCGCCGCCGCTCCGGCTTCGCGAATTCCTCAGCATCGCGGGCAGCACCGCCCGACCGCTCCGCTCCCCCAACTAGTTGCGGCGGGCAGGGAGCGAGAGCCCCGCGCCCCGGCGGGGACAGGCTGCCGGAGCCGGGCGGGCGCTGTCCCGCGGTGCCGCCCGCCCCGGAGCCCGCCTTACCTGCTGGGGGCTGCGGCAGCGCGGAGTGAGCGCAGGAGCGGAGCCGCCGCCGCTTCGGGGAGCGCCGCCCGCAGCCGCAGCCGCCCCGGCCGCTGACGTCAGGCGGCCCGGCCCGGCCCCGCCGCCCCGCCCGGCCCCGCCGCGCCGGCAGCGGCAGTGGCACCGCCCGGCCCCCCGATACCGGCACCCCCCG
>JAWWEU010000001.1:43916281-43930925 GCA_035583155.1 Acropternis orthonyx | reverse complement strand
AGGGAAGGGAAGGGAAGGGAAGGGAAGGGAAGGGACGGGAAGGGAAGGGAAGGGAAGGGAAGGGAAGGGAAGGGAAGACATTGTAGCTTGTCTGATAAAGTGATTAGGAGATCTGGAGGTCTGGTTTATGAGTAAATGAATAGGTCACTAAAGAAGAATGAATAAAACATAAGATAGTAAGGTGCCAACAAGGCACAGAAAAAATGTTGGGAATTGCAACCTTTTTAGTACTGAAAACTAATGAGACAAATTGCACAACTAGGTTTTCTTCACGGTTGCCAGATGTATAAAGATTATGGACATGAATGACTGCTGCATCCACAGACATAGCATTCAAATCACCTCGAAAGTGATCTTGTTTGTTGACACCTACAAGCATCTTTTGTTTTATAATTGTGGCAAGTAGAAGGGAGCAAAGTGGTCTTTGTATTTTTATTTGAGGGATCTACTTCCTTGGAAATATAAACTTTTAAGGACGCAGGGGTTTTACAATGATTCACAAAAAACTGACTTTTGCACCTGTAGGCAAGCAGGCCAATGGCAGAGGACAAGATTTTTACAGAGTAGTTCAAGGAAAAACAAAGACATCCTGAAACTTGTTATTTAAAAGAGGAGGAAAAAGAGAAATACAAAGAAAAGGGAAGGAAGAGGGAAATCCACTACTTCCAGAATCATAATATATTAAGTATCTTACACCTCTTTTATGGGAGGACCATATTTTCACTTCTCAGGGCATCTTCAGTTTCTCACAGGAGTGCACATGGTGGTCTTCTGCATAACCACTCATGACAATTTTTAATTTTTATTCTACTATTTCTTATGACATTTGATGACAGAGAAATAAAGGAATGGGATGCTGTTAGTGAGATGTTTTGAAGCTAAACTACCTATGTTTAAGACAATGAAGTGATTAGATTGCCTTTTCAGATTAAAGCAGTCCTGGAAAAGGAGAAAAATTAGTTTAACTGTGTAGTTCACAAAGGTGAGTTAAGTTTCAACTGAACACATTTGTGTTTCAAATTAACCAAAATTTGTTTTGATGTAAAAAAAAAATAAAAAAATTGAACAAGTGGCTTTAACTTAATTTAGTAATTGCATATGGTATTTTCACATGAAAAGAAAATACTAATTTATAACACCTGTCATTTAAAAACCAGCTACTCTAAAAAAGTACATTTCTCCATAGATTTCCCTAGTGGTTTTTACTATGACTAGATTAGAACATAGCCTAAATACCTAAATACTTCATTGCTTTATAGACTAAGCTTCATTTGACCTGTTCCAGTCTATTATGCAAATTATATCATATTGAAATGTATTGACACTTATTTAATTGGAGGATGACAGCATTTCTCATTAGGTACTTAAAACAAGAGCAACAGATGAGAAATGTCAATATGAAAGCTATACAAACAAAAATCTTGCAAATCAAAAGAATCCTGCTTATTTGCTGAGGCCTTACACTGAAAAAAATCACTTTAACCCACAAATAACAATCATAATAGTGAGTAATTAAAGCACGGTACAAAGTCAGGGCTACAATATTCAATTCCCAGTTCAGCTACTGACTCACACTTTGATTTTGCTCATTTACCATCTATAAAATAGAAAATGTGATAATGATAATAGCAGGGATAATAATGCCTACATAAAAGAAGTGCTAGGAGTCTTAATGTTTGGAGAGAGCTTTGAGATAGAGCTGCTATATAAACAGAGAGTATAATTAACAAGGGACTACAAGCTTGCACAATTTGTACATTCTTTGGGCTTTTAGAAGTAAAGATAGGTGAACTCTGAGATACCATGAGTCCTGTCTTTTAAGAGGTTATTTGGGAAACCATTATGTTTTGCAGTTGCTGTTACATTGAATTGGAGCCAGGCTTTTAAGAAGACCTAACTATTTGCCAGTCATTAACAGAAGAATCTTTAAAGGCTGTTCAAAATAATCTCGTCACTGTGACTACTGGGTACAGCTTGTCTTGTGGTATTATCTTCTTTGTAGATACGTGTAACAATGCATTTATATGAAAGACAGGAGAACACGAACACATGAACAAGAAGAAGAGGTTCAGTGCCTTGGTAAATGCTGAATGCCTCAGGCGTAAGTGAACTTGGAGATTTTCTTACACTATAAATCCATCCTGCAAAAGTCTCTGAAAATGGTCAAATATAACCCCAATAATCATTTTCCTGACCAGTTCAGATGCCTACTCTGAGCACAGTGATATTCTTCTGCTTGTTGAAAGCCTTTGAAAATAATGGTGTGCATTAGAACAGAAACCTAGTAAAAATGGGGATAAGATATTTTGGAAAGCTGAAGTCTCCCTTGCTGAAAGGCAAATCAAACAGTAGCTTTGGAAAGATAACATGAGCAACCAAAGTTAGAATAATGAGAAGCAAATGTATGGATTACAGAACTTTGTAGATGACAGCCCAATAGTTCTCTGTAAAACAAGTCAAAAGTGTCTGCAAAGGTACCTTGGTCTCTTTTTCTTATATAATCAATTTGATTTTTTTAACAAATTAAATCAGCTAAAAAAAGAACAGTCTATAAATAATCTTTGTGTGGAAACAAATGATTAGTGCAGATGAGCAGCAAAAATATTTTTAATCGTTTGCTTTGTAGGAAAATATTAGACAGGACTAGATTTGTGTAAGTCTGGCAGACTACAGGAACATGAAGTGATATTAAAAGCTTTTCTTGTAAATATACGTTTTTCTGAAATGTATTCCAGCCATGACATTACAAACAGATTTCTATTTTCCTCAAACCCATGGAAATCTCTCAGACCATCATGAAATGGAAAAAGGCTGTAAGAAAATGGCTTGATACTTCTAAGCTAGCTTTGTTTTAGTATCATTAATTATGTTATGACATTAGAAGTCCCCATCAAGTCAATGTCATGATACTGAGACATTAAAGAAGGATCATACTCTACAAGAACACAATTTGACTAAAAAACCATCATGGTAAAGCAAATTAGCTAAGGGCACAGAAAGGGTCAGTGACAAGAAGAGCAGCCCCTGGACTGCAGTATCTGTAGTGTACATATGGAGCATAAAGACAGTGCTTCCAACATAAATTGGTAGACCATCTCAATCCTAAAGAGATTATAAAGCTGCAAATATTTTGCATCCAATCTAGCTACCCTGGTCAGCTTTCACTGTCCCACTCCTCTCTATTTGGAGAGGTCTTTGGAGTGACATCCTCCCCATTTCACATCTTCATTTGGTTATTTAATATTTATAAATGCATGAGAATTGTTTTTCTATTCTTAATTGAACAGAAAGTATGGCACGTCTCTGATTTGTTAGTGACATTACTGGGGAGCAGGATCTTGGGAGAGCTTTCTGAAGAGAGCAAAGGGGACAAACCCAGACAGAACTTATGTAAAACGTGAGACATAAACCCCAAAACTTTGTGGATGGACAAGAGCCATTTGTGATGTTGTACTAAACATAATGTTTGGTAGGAGTTTTGCCCATGGAACACTAAGGACTATGGGAACAAATGAGGACCCCAAATCAACAGTGATAGGAGCAACAATTGCCTTATTTGTACCTGTGATAAGAGTTCAAATCATTTGCTCCTCAGAACCCCCTTTCCACTTTTGTTCTTCTGCATTAAAATAACTTTGATGAGTATTGCTTGTAACAACAAGGAAATCATTCCTTTGCTTCCAGAAACAATCCAAAACCACAGAGAAGGGTTGCCATGGTTAGGCCATGTCCAGTGTTTTTTTCATGCTATATTGACCATGGCACTGCTCCTCTCAGCTCAGAAAACGGTAGACTTCTTGTTTTTCAGCCTCATTTCGCCATGACTTTCCTGAGAAAAGCTGAGTAAGAGGCACAGAGTATGAGTGTCATATGAGTGTCATATGATTGTCAATGGAAAGCACTCATTCGTGAACATGGCTAGGCAGCATCCAAATGAGCATAGTCAATGTTTTATGAAAAGAACCTTACAGAAAATTCATTGCCTCATCTTTCTATCCATCCTGGTGCTTTCCTTTTGCCTTATCACAGCTCAGTCATTTATAGTCTTCTTACTGCAAGACTCATTCACCTTCCTCCTAGCATCTTCAGCATGCAACTAGCCTGGCAGCTTCCCTCCTCCTTTTCAGTGCCACTGCTGAGTCTCCCTGGGAGTTTCCAGGCCCTGTGTCTGAGCCCAAGACCCTATAATGTGAATGGGAGAACTCTGTAGGCTGATGTGTATCATGTGTCTGTCACTGGATCACATACACACTCTGGGCGTAATCTCTCCACTCTGAAGATTTTGTATTTGAAGCCTTGGGTACACTTCAGATTTATTGAGCTATAGAGGAAAAAGGTCTGTGAATTCAAGACAATGGAGTCAGATTAAATTGTGCTGGGGCACACAATTCCTGCAAATGGCATATATGTACTCAAGAGAATACTATTTCTATAGCTGAACGATGTATACAGGATGTTTTATATATGGACTGTTGTCAGTGAAAAATGTCCTAAAATTTATGAGGAAGCATTGAAATCATTAGCTACACAACTTTAGATTCCCATTGTGGCTGGCTGAAATGCATTCTTATATTCTTGTCAGGTATCAATGCCAGCTGCCTGGGGTGCTGCTAAACCTCCAGTGCAGTACTGCTCTTGTACTTTTAATTGCCATTGCCACCACGGAAAACCCATTTGGCACATTTCTGTGTAAGTGACTAAGGACTCCAAGAATTTTCACTCACTTGTTCTTCAAATCTAGAAACTTTATTATCTGAAAACTAAGGTATTTCTCTTACTTTTAGCTCTTTGCAATGTGTCCTGGTGATCTATTCTGGCCTGCGCTTTCTTCCCTCAGTGACCCCTCTGGCTTCCAAGTCATTGCTCTGCAACAATAGCAAGATTTCAAATGAGCAAATTAACACAGTTTGCACCACCATATTCTGGTTTCTCTGTCTTTGTTTTGTACTGCCTGCTCATCCCTCATATCATACGTATAAGGCAGATTTCTCAGCACCTTCAGCTTACTTCCTTTACGGATGGTATTTCTCAGGTTGTCAGTTCCACATCATCTCCAAATCCGCACATCTTGTTCTACATTTCCTTCTGTAAGATAACTCCTATCTCCTATATATAGCAAAAGCAGAACAGGCTCAACATATTGCCACTTGTCACTCATCCCACTGTCTCTCTCCATCCCTCTGTCCCTTTTGCCATCTCTGATTTCTGTTAGCAAACCAACTGAGCATTTCACCGTCAGTGCTCATTTGTTGACCTTACAGATCACTCTCTCAGTGGGCACTGAAATCTATCCAGAAGTCCTTGTGAAGCATGCCCACACATTTGCCCTGTTCCATTCTCATTTTCTCCACCTGAGTGAGATGAGCCAAGATGACAAAGTTTGAACTTCTTTTTACTCCCTGTACTTAGAGTCTCTAACTAACTGTTCTGTCCAAGTATTCAATATTTGCCCCTTACCTGCTTTGCTGAGTCTTAGAACAAAAGTCAGAAAAAAACTGTGTAGTTACTACTTCTTTTGAACTTTTTTTTTTAATTTTAGAAGCCAAAGTAGGTATCTGTTCTCTAAGTGCAGTAGGCTCAATCTTCAGCTGGCATCGAGCTACACAGTTTTTAGCCCAGTAGAAGTTTTCTATGTCTTCAGCTTCTAGTACACCTATCACTGCATAATCTGAGATCTGTGAACAGTTCATATCACTTTAACAGGTACCACTTGTTACTGAGCATACACATGCTCATTGCTGAGCTGAAATCCAGCATACACCAACTTTGGCTTTGTGAAGGTGGTTAACTTAAGTTAACACATTTTTTATCTTAGCCCACAGAGAGTTAAGAGCATGCACCCACACACTTCTGAAGCCTCTAGATGAATGGTAATTTATTAAGTGGCAGGACCCATCACTTTCGTTTAGTGGCTATAGTTTATAATCAAAGTACTCTGTCTCTTTTATTTCCACTGAAAAATATAAGGCCTGTACTGAAGTGCCCTCTTGGAGTTTTGGTTGGTTCTGGCTGTGTTTCTAATCCTTCAGTCTTCATAGATTTAAACCAAAGCAGAACAGACACTTCTTGAAGCACACATAGCAGACAGCATGAATCTTCTGTTCTGTTTTGGTTTAAATATATTCTTCTCATACAGCTTTCTTAGTAAAACCTTTTACCTTTAAGTATTGGCAGATACAAATGAACCCTCTCTCTGGAGGGTCAAAGTCTATGCTTGACTGTGATGCAGAGGTGACAGTAACAGGGCAGGTGACTTTGTTGCCTTTTCTGTCTGCAAATGTTGGAAATTTCACAGGTGATTGTTTATAATGGAACTACAAAACATGCTCATTGTGTGTCAATAAACACATTTACTTAGATTATGGGGCTTTTCTTACTGTAGGTGAGGCCTTATTTTTCTCCCAGTAAGTCTTAGGAGTGCTCCAGATAGCACAGGAACCCTCCTTCTCTATCTGTTCCCCCATCAAATCTGAAGGAAACTGTCTGGGAAACAACATGCATGAGCACATTTTGGGATGCCCACAGAGTATATTGTAAACAGGATCTTCTTCATGATAGGAAGGTCCCTTGCATGGTTCATAATGTTGATATCTGAATCACCTCTTCCCAGCTTTTGTTAGTATCCACCTACATCTTTAGAGAAAACAACTTCTGCTCTTGTTGCATTTGCCCCCCTATTCCACAGTTCAATCCACTTGGCTCGATGTCCGCTAAGTGGACTAAAACAGACCAGAAAAAACTCCTAAGCAGACTGTCAGACTGAGGTAGAGTCTGTGTATGCCTCTGTATTTCTACCTGTCAGATTATTTTCCATGGATGCCTATGGTTAATATACCCTGTGGTAACAAAGAGAGTTTATTTCTGATTTGGAAGGAACCCTTTGAACTGCCACTTGATAATAGAAAGGAAATGTTATAGCCATTTAGTTAACTTCCTCCAACCTTTGTTTCAACACAGGGGAAAATACCTCTGTCTGATCAGTCAAAAATTACACACCTTGAACTCAGATTCTGCTTTGATCTTGCTTTGATCATACATTTACCAGGAAAAAGGAGCTCCCTTGTATTTGGGGTTTGACTGCAGAATGAAGAAATAGACACAATGAATGGGAGGTGGACAACATGTTGTATTGATTCTCATTAATAAGCAGTTCAGAAAAATATATGTATATATATATATATACACGTAGGTGTCAAAAAAGGATATTTTCTAATATGTTTGAAATCCAAGGTTCTAGTCTGCCTTGCTTCATAGTCAGTGGTACTTTTAGAGGATATTGATGCAGTGAGTTCTTTCCCTAGCTGTATACCTCATCCTTCCCACATCAGGGTACAACTGAGCAAGACGTAAATTCACTTGTGAATGATCCTGGAGGTCTTTTCCAACCTAAATGACTCTGTGATTCTACGATCAAACTTTGTAATGTGAAGTAAAGCCATCTCCTCTTCATCCTAGCTAAGGCCACTGTTAAATGTGGCTTCTCAGCAGGGAATTGTCAGTGAGCTCAGTAGTGGCTAACTGCATTTTTTGTTGTTACAGTTCTTATTTTGTGGAACACTAGAAAGGAAAAATAATTTAGTAATACCACAAGGTTTCCTGGTTTGGTGGTGAGGTAAATGAGATGCCATGGTTGAGAGAGTATGTCTGCCGTGTCTAGAACTCAAACCAAAACATGACAAATTCACAGATACAGAACCTCAGCAAAACCTAAGCCCTTGTCCTTTACCAGCTGTGCCTTGCACAGCTGTGGACACCAGTGCAAAGCTCTGCTCAGCACTACTGAGCAAGAAGAACAAAAATCAGATTCTAACCTAAGTTACTTATGCTGGAAGTCAGTAACTTTAGTTAGAAACCTAATTTTCCAAAGTAAACCACTTTTTTTCGGATGAGTACTTACATGAGTTCCTAACATCTGAGATTAGGATTCTAGGACATGTAGCTCTGGGTGAAATTGCTCTTCAAGCCTTCTAATATTTATTTCTCTTAGGAGAAGAGAAAGATGTTCTTCTACATGCATTGAAGTCCAAACCAGTTCAGGGAGTAAACTGTACCTCTTAGACATCTTCACCTATCTACCTCAAGGCAACCTTACTCTACTTTCTAAATATCTGGGCTAAGATCTTACACCAAAAATGAGGTTGTATTTGCTCATGTCTGGTAGTGGCCAAATGCACAGGGTAGCAAAGGAACTGAAAAGTCAGTTGTATTGCTCGTGTGGTAATAAGATTCAAAGCAATTTCAGAAGCATTGCTTAATTTACCTTTCAAACTTGAACACCACTGCAGAATATGTCAGGAAGAAATTATGGGGCCATTCTAGCACTGTTTAAACTAAGTATACTCTGATCATCTATATCTGCGTCTTCTGATAGAGGCACATAGGCGTAAGATATTCATAGTCTGGTAGCACACACATCCTTTGGGGACCTTTGATACTTCCCTGACAAAAATCAGTTGGCCAAGAGAAACTGAAACCAAAACCACTAAGAAAACAAACACATGATACAACTTGTTCTTCTGGGATTCTCTGAAAGCTGCTGTAACATTCATCATAAATTATTTTGCAAAGTCGTGAGGTTTAGAAGCAGCAGTGACGGCCACACTGCACCACATCTGCACCATCAAGTGGCTAGAATCACACACCACAGGTGTGTGGAGGTGCTAAAGAGGGGAAGGAGACAGCAATGCCTTTATATGTCCTTTTTCTGCTAATGCTGCACAGAAAAGCAAATGTGGCACTGTCCCAGCATTCATAAAAGGAAGAACAAAGCTCTTACTAATTACAGTGCTTTACATTTAGCTTCTAACACTGGAAAAAGAAATAAAAACAATAGAAAAGGTCTTAAGAAATAGTCACTTCATTTGCAGAAAATAATGCAGTGATGAGCAGTAAGAGGCAGGATTTATAAAGAACAGATCTCGCCTGACAAAGCTAACACATTTTTATGGAATTACCTAATTAATGTTAATAGATGAATGGAACAGAATAAATGCAATACTCTTGGATTTAAGCCATATTTTTTTAACAATTATTTTGATCATCCTCTCCCTCAAAGCCAGGCAGTTACTCTGACACAAAACTGGAGACCATGAAAATGGAAGGCTGCCTCCTACGTCACAAGAAGTCCTTAAAAATCTCCACTGAACCTCCTTGTGCCAAAAAATATCTCATTTGGTCTGAAGTCTGGAATGAAGGACCAAAACAAGTCTAATAGACAAAGAGAAGAATACCATTTTGTGGGGAGGACAGATAAATATTTAAGCATCAGTCTTGGGTCTTGCCTTTTTAATACTTTCAGTAATCACAGAATCACAGCATATTCTGAGTTGGAAAGAGCTAGAAAGAGGACCAAACAACATATTAATGAAATTCACTAGTGATACTAAATTGAGGAGAGACAAGAAAAATAGGGATGCCAGAGATATAGGACAGAGAGATTAGAGTAATTAGTAACACAGGCCAAAAATAACAAAACAAGAATCACATTGGGAAAATGCCATAAAGGACAACAGCACAAAAGAAAGAAAAATTAGCTTGGAAGATGATTTCTTTTAGAGCAAGGTTTGTTGATAGCAGAAACTTCATAAGGAATATGAGGATAAACCCCAGCAAGTTACTGTCAAGCTTCTAAGAAATACGGTGGTAGAAAAGGCTGATGTGGTTTGTGCATACGTATGCAAAGATGCAGCAACACATGGAAGCAAGAATCATGCTCTGCAAGACTGAGGTGAAATGCATGGGAAACACTGCTTCATTTCTAGTAAGATTTTCACAGATGACAGGGAAGTTTAAAGAGCCACAGCACAAATAAGAGCACTAGAGAGGCTGGTACCCAGATAGTAATTAAATTAGAAATGCATAGGGTGAGCGGTGACCAAGGACGTGATACTAACATTGAAAAGGTGCAATGAGCAATCAAGAAAAGAATGGAGGCATCAACAAGAACAGAACATCAGCATGAAAACATTGGCAAGAGAGACCCAGAAGACTGGACCAACTCCACAATAGGTGTAACAGACATAACAGCTACATGGCTTGGGTTTGGCTAGAGAACCATGCCAAACTCAGGGTGCTGAGTCTTCCTATTTTCTTCACTCTATTGGTTGTACCTTGGACTCAGTTCTTACTGTCCTGGCTCTTACTCTGATTGCCCTGGCCTTGCCCCCTATCAGCTCTCTTGGCTTTGAGCCAGATGTGCGTATTCTTTGCTTGAGATACCATCCTATAATGTGGAGGTCAGACCTCACTCCCACCAGGACCTATTTCCAGAGGACCTATTTCCCTTCTAGCAACACATTACTTACAGCAGTTTCTGCATTGGTATTATTTCAAGCTCTCAAGAGATTTTTTTGGATAGTTCTTACATAAACCTAATTGCAATTCTCATCCAACCTACTTCCAGCATGAAAGAGGATGCAGAATTTGCAGGTAAAATTGTGTTCTTAATTAAATACAGAATGGGAATCTGGTGAAAATAAATGTATGAAACCTTGGAATGATATTAGAATCTGTCAGAGAATGTGCTGAGGTAAAAGGGAAATTATACATAAAGAAGAAGCCTATGGAGTGTTTGGCACAAGTCAGTAAACATAAGGGCTGTCACACTAAAAAAGATGACCAAAGCATCTAGATGGATCCAAGGTCAAAGTAGACAAAATAGAGAATTTTCTAAAGGGTTAGATCTAGCATTGGTAGGGCATGTTAAGAAAGATGAAGAAATTGCTTCATGTTCATCCTAAAATGCTCAAACATTATCTTATCTTACTCCCTCTCTCTCAAGACACAGCCTTTATGTCACAGTACACATGAAGGGTCAGAGATTTCAGCTGCAAAAATACCAAGAAGCTTCCCTCAAACATTTTCTCATTGAAAATAGCTCCCGACATTCACAATCTTCCTTTTATAGAATGAATTTTAATAGGGTTTTTTTTTTCTTTTGTTCCTCCTGACTACTTCAGTTTTATTGTGGTTTTGCCTTTGTTTTCATTTTCATGTTCTTTCCATTCTACTGCATTATGAATTCTCATTTTACTTGCTGAAAGTTAGAGCTACTGTATATATATTTAGAATACATGGGGGTGTATGTGGATAGAGATATTAATAGATACATAAGCATCACATAGCTCTCATTACTGTTCCAATATTATCAATTTTATTCACCATATGTCATGCTATACAGTTCTCACCTTCACTAACTTTAGATGGCTGTTCGCACATGGTCCATTAAAAACTGATGTACAAATGTCCAGTATTTCAGTATTCAGGATGCTTTTTGATTATGTTTCCTGGCTCAAATGTGATACAAACAAGCTGATAATAAAAGAATATCCAACTAATGTGACTGAAGTTGGCCTTGAAGAAGGAAATTCATGATGACTGAAACAGCATCAGTGTAAAGCTGTTTTATCGCATTTATACAGTGGACATTAGCATGGACAATCAGCGAAAAGGCTACAACCTGTTCATCAGAGAAAATTCATGTTCATTTTCGTTCCACAGCATTTGTCCTTATTTGTACATCTTAAGGCCAAGAAAAAAAAAACCAGTCTACTGTCATCCAGTACTTTATAAATCATAGCATTTGAATGCTTTGTTCTGTATGAGTGATTGATGTACATAAAACCAGCACATCTTGTATTTTAAAACTTCATTTTACATGAAGACACAGAACAGAACACAACATACTGCCCTAATAAGTAGGAACTGATGTTTCAAGAATTCAGCTCTGGAAGTAACAAAAAATAAGATAAAGGGCAGGAATAAATTCCTTTTTTGATATCGTTAAAAATCCCACAGCCAGATACTGTGTTCAGTTTTGATCTCTATGCACTGCACTTTCAACTCTGTTTTTTCACGGTATTATAATCATTCAGCCATTAATATTTCTTATCCCTTTCTAAACATCATCAGATAAAATCAGCCCCTGGGGAACACCTCCAGAAAAGGGGATGTTGTGGCAGAATAGAGCAAAGAGGTTTTCTGGTACCACCGTGCATGGTCGTAAAAGGAGGGAGGAACCAGCAGTTTTTAACCCTTATCCTGCAGCACCAGCATATTCGTACCTTGCTCTGCGGTATGCAATCACAATCATGTATCACCCCCATTAGGATCCAGGCTGCATATCTCTGATTGTCATGGAGACTGTTTCAAAGTCTTGCTGTGCTTCAGCAGCAGCAGCAGCAAAAAAGACAATAGTACTTGGTCTTAAATGGCTGAAAAGAAAGCAACAAAGTGTAGTTTAAAAGGGAAGTAGCTAGGACTGAAAGGGCTATGACAGCAAGACACACTTCAAATTATTGCAGGGGGCTAGAGGTGTAAGTTAGAGCAACCTTCTGGAGGTATATAATTGTGCCTTCAAGATAAACACAGGAAGAGCATTTTTAAGAATAGCACATTTCTCCTCCTCCTTTCTCCCCCTCAAGCTAAAGTGCTGGGGTGTTTTTGATTAAATGTGTTAACTAGGAAACTCTTTAATTTACGATGTCCTCTGCTTTTTCGTTCTTGTGGGCATTGTAAACATACCGAGTATTGGAGCAAGTGATATACAGTGGCTTGGAACAAAAGACAGGCAGAGGCACAGATAAGTGCAAGGCATTAATAGAGCTGATTGTTTGCAAGACCTGAGGCAGGTAAGTGATTTTTAGAAAAGTGAGGAGACAGTTTTGTGTCAAATAGCAAATTTGCTAAGAATTGCAATTATGGCCATCCACAAGCTATTCTCAAGTCAGGTCAGTTCTCAGAAGAAATGGGAATAAAAGGTACGACTGAGCAACATAAAATGCAAGCAAACATAAAATGCAAAATACAAATGCAAAACCAACTGATTTTAATCGCATCTCAGAAAAAGGAGTCATCAGACTGAATTTTCACTGTATGTGTAGTTAATAAAATAGTTAGAAGTATAAACTTCTGAAAAATTGGTTGGTGATCTGCCTGTCAAGATGTATGTTCATATTACCACAAAAATCACAGCACCTCTCCAAGGACTGAGCAAAAGCATTATGAATTATTCCAAGGTTTTGATCGGAATTAATACTTTGAAAATGTGAAGGACATCATCACTTTCAAAAGGGAAGTGAAAGGTTACACTGAAATCGGAGAAATAGTAGAGCAAAAAAAGCTTCCACAAGCTTCTTCCACAGCATTTAGAGCAATCTTGATGTAAGAAGCAGATCCTGTGGACCAGACTAATACACTGCAAGATCATGCTCAGAGGTAAAATGAAATATTTTCCTTAGAAAAATGAAGAGGTTGAGTTTGATGAGCACATATACTATCTCATAGGATCAGGTAAACAAGGTCAAAAATCTCTTGGGAATATCCTAGGCAAAATTTTGCACCATGAAAACTTCACTGCTTGATCTTACAAAGGTAAAATTCTTTGAGGGGAGAAAATTCCTGTAACAAATCCTTTGTTAAGGAAAACTTGGAGGAACAGAAGCATGAGATAATAATTGCTAATGTCTGCCAAAAGAAAAAAACTAGCAGAAATTATGAGAGAGAGAGAGTGACAAGAGAGTGAAGTTTTTAAGAAAAAATGTTAAGATCAAGGCAGCCTGCACAAACCCAGCAAATTTCAGGTGCTGTGACCTGGAAAAGCAGTTGACTGTGGGCAAAGCAAAAGGGAAAAAAAATTGGAGAAAATTAGTTTAGGTGCTATTTAGGAGTGTAGGAGCCACTTGGGTGCCCCATATGTGACGTCTGTGTGAGCTTCTCACTCAGGATGCTGTAACAGCCTACAGAGAAATCACTGTGCTCCCAGTGACCATCCCAACCAGCAGGACACTACCCACACCAGCACGAGCACTAGGTGATGACACCACATTCTGCCTGTGCTTATGTGGAGTACTTAATTCAGCTGAGAAAATTCCGCCTTGTGAACAGTCAGCTCACGATTAAGGTCCACTGCCCCAAGCAGGAGCGCTCTTGCTGGTACCTGCACACTTGTGGTGCTTACAGGACAACTGTGTTTTATTTCCACACAGATGAAGAGAGAGAAAAAGTAGAAAATAAGCAGTTCTGGGATGCTGAATTTTTCACTCTCCATTTTCCTTTCTCTGTGCTGGGCCAAGCAGCTGAAAGCAAGTTGTCATGTTTGAAAATTGAAAGACTAATTTATTTACCACTCTGCTGTGCAGGTTTCCATCCCTGGGAGCGCTCAGTGCCTGAGAAGACACTGCAGATCAGAGAGTATGGTGGGATAGAAAAAAACACTATGTGAGAGGGTTGGATTTTCAATGTGAGATATTTAATTTAATTTTCAGACAGATTTCACTTTGTGAGCCTCTTCCCAAGAGATCATTTTCTAATTGTAACAGATCACAAATACCCCTAGTTTGTCTCCTGTGTACAAGACGCCCTATAAAACAAATACCAGTTATACAGCAAATTATCTTCACTATACTGTGCATGGACGTTTTGTTAATCCAGTATATTATCTGGATTCATGTAGAGAATATTGGCAGTAAGATTAGACAGTACCCTCTGTCTCTCATGGGTAGGATTACACTGTTTTATATGTCTGTTTTGGTTTGACTCTTGGCAAAATGCCAACCAACTCCCAATGGGACAGAGTTTCAGTTAAAAGAAGTGAGGGAAAAAAAAACTTAAAACTGAAACTGGTATATACACATATATTTACAGA
>JAWWEU010000001.1:43880080-43916181 GCA_035583155.1 Acropternis orthonyx | reverse complement strand
GAGCTGACGTCAGATGGGATGAAATACCTCACTGGTCACTTAAGTCAGCTGATACTTGTCCCTAACCACATCACCCAAAAGAAGTGGGGCCTAGTTAAAACTAAAACCTTAATCTGAGTTTTTTGGGATTTATCAAACCCATCACAATGTCAGACACCTGTGGAGTGGATGATGCCTGGGAATGCTGTGAAGCTTTTGACCCTTGCATACTTACCTGTCAGTTCCCAAGCTTTTTGACCCAAGCACAGAGCTGCAGCCATTTGGTTCACAAACATCACTGCAGCTTGTCTCACAGACAACACATCTCTCATGTAGGGTGGGAGAGGACTGGTTGCCGCCTTCATTAACACATAATAAAAACCATTTCAAGATAAAAAAGTATTAATTTTATTCTCTCTATTCATAAAGCATAACTGCTCAGACGGAAGGTAATTGTGTTAATAAACATTTTTGGCACATGTGATGTCATAGTGATAAAGTTCTTATTCCCGGGAAAGGCACACAAGGCTCAACGGCTCAACAAATCACCTCCTCCTGCAAACTGGTAGTGGTATCTGCTCCTAAGACAAGTCCAGTAGACACATGACTTAGGAAAAATCAGTACTGACCTTCTGTTTACCTCTGCATTTCTGTCTAAATCTGCATATGTCCATGGCGCAATTAGGACATCAGAAGCATCATTACCAGCATCTAATTCCAAGATCATTGTGTGAAATGAATGCCAAGAAGGACTTGGGAGTGTAGTAGATGAGAAGCTAAACAGGAGCTGGCAATATGCACTTTCAGCCCAGAAAGGCAATTGTGTCCTGGGCTGCATCAAAAGCAGTGTGGTCAGCAGGGCAAGGGAGGGTATTCTGCCCCTCTGCTCTGCTCTGGTGAGACCCCACTTGGAGTGCTGCATCCAGCTCTGGGGTGCCCAGCACAGGAAGGGCATCGATCTGTCAGAGCAAGTCCAGAGGAGGCCACCAAGGTGGTTAGAGAGATGGAGCACCTCTTCTGTGAGGAAAGACTGGGAGAATTGGAATAGTTCAACCTGGAAAAGAGAAGACTTTGGGATGACCTAATTGTGGCCTTCGATACATGAAGAGAGGCTAAAAAAAGGATGGAGAGGGACTTTTTAGCAGGGAGTGTAGTGACAGGACAGGAAGGACAAGGCTTTAAACTGAAAGAGGGTGGGTTTAGACTGGCTATTAGGAAGAAATTCTTTACTGTGGGTGTGGTGAGGCACTGGAACAGGTTGCCCACACAAGTTGTGGGTGCCCCATCCCTGGAAGTGTTCAAGGCCAGGTTGAATGGGGTTCTGAGCAATCTGGTCTAGTGAAAGGTACCCCTGTCCATGGCAGGGAGGTTGGAACTAGGTGATCTTTAAGGTCCCTTCCAATGCAAGCCATGCTATGATTCTATGAAATAAAAACTCTGAAGGACAACACAGGAAGCCTGCTGTGGAACAGCATGTCAGCAGCAAGATACTGAAAAAGACAATATAAGCTGATCAAAGTGAGATTTGCAGATGAACAATGTGATAATGTGATTAGATGCACAAAATACTGAGTATTTTATTGGTTTTGCCTCAAATTTTTCTGAGAAAATCAGTCATCAAGAAAATCTGTTTTCTTATGCATTAAACCCCCTATGTTTTTAGCCACAGCAAAGTTCAAGCTCTGCTTGGCTCTGAGATTTCCTCAGACAAGGATAATGTCCCTCTTTCAGTCAAAAGTCTAAGAAAAAAGTCTTAGCTTTATCCCAGAAGTCAGAAGTTTTGAGCAAGGTCTCTTCAGGAGTTTACCCATGGTGGAGGTGCCGCTGCAGCCTGTGCCAGGCCAGGGCTGCCTGGTCCTTGAGTACAGGTGTGCTTGTGGTGGGAAGCACACACATTCCAGGAGAGAGAAATGACTGAATCAAGTGACAGGGCTGCAGGAGAAGATGCATTAATCATCAGTCTAGAGAGATACACAGACCATTGTTCCCAGAAATGGAAGAGCTTTTAGAAACTTTTCTGCATTGGAGGCAACAGTAATTACATTCCTACCTCCAGCATGGTTTGGAAAGGGATTGATTCTCCACTGTATTGCCTTGGGTGATACACCAAAAGCAAATAAACTTGATGAATCCTGGTTTTCCTCTTCAGCATGCACCACACACCCTGGCTGCTGAGGACTCAGCATGGTAGGTCTACTGACTGACTTAGGAAGGACAAGGCTCAAGGTTTGCCCCCGTAAAACATCCATGGCAGGTAAATATCACTGCTCATGTGCAGCAGAATAGGAGATGAGCAAGATGAAGGCTGGCATACTCCCACTGTAGTCAGCAAGGCTAGAGAAGGACAGGAAAACCTCTCTGGCCAAGCTGGGGACCAGGGCCTGGTGCTGGAGGCCAGTGCTCCCTCCCACCACAGCCAGGCTGTCTCTCGCTCTTTCCCTTAACTGACCAGTGCCATGGGAGTTTGCACGTTTCCTCCTTGACTCTGACATTGATAGCTGGCTGATTGGTTTGGATGAGCATGTCTGGCAGGAGCAGACTTTCCTCTCTGTAGTTCACTCAGCAACTTCCTGACACCAAAATTTAAATACTTCTTTGCAAAGTTAACTTTTTAAAGCCACAATAGCTTTCACCCCTGCCCCCCTTAATCCGCAGCACATTTCAGCTCTCTAACCCTGACAAAATTTAGAAAACCAAAACAATACTTATGTGATTTCACTGTACACACACACTCCTGCCTTGTTCCCTCAAAGACATAGATTTATGATGAAACACAGCAGCTGTTAAAATGTTATGCACTGTTAACAATACTGGAAACTTTTTTTTCACCATGTTTCAAATCAACTGAGATACAAGGCAGGACAGAATCCTAAGTTGTTAATAGCCTAGCTGCAACACAAGGTAAAAAATATCATAATTACTTAGTAGACTTTTTTTTTTTTAATTTGGTTTTGCAGTTCTGATCATCAGTGAAAACAACATATATGCTCGATAGCCTCTGTGACCTGTTGGTTAAATAAACCAACGGAGCATCTTTTCCTTATATACTACTTTCAACTCTGGGCAGCTCTGGCTCATAAACTCACACAGAAAGTAAATGGAATGACAGAAAGACAACAAAAGGATTAGAGTCAAGGAAAGGTCTTAGGACTTTTTAATTTCTCTTGAGGAGAGCTTAGTAGTATCAGGACCTTCTGGAGAGTGCTTCTGCTACAGGCAGCACATGAAAAGAGACACTGCTGGTAGGCAGCCCCCGGGACAATTAGGATTTGTTGCATAGGTCAAACCAAACTTACAAACACCAGGAAACTAATAGGGTGACAGCATAGGTCTGTGCAGCACTTGGTTTTGATTAGATTAATTCCTCTGTAGGTGGGCTGCTGTTTTTACCCCAATTTTTCCTTCTTGTGGAAACCTGAAGAACGGGTTTTGAACACAGGGAAAAAGCATGTGTCCCAAAGCAAAAGAGGGGGTTACAAGGTGTGAACAGAGCACAGATACAGAGAATGCAGCCTCCCTGGATTCTCCTTCCATATGATTAGGCAAGGAACCATGTCATGTCCCAGAGCTGGTGCACTGCTGACAGCCAGTGGGATCCTTCTCCCCACCACACAACTGGTGGAGATCCACATCACACCTTCCAGAAGACACAGCAAGCTGAGAGATAGCCTTGGCTAGGGAGATCTAAGCAATGTCAGGCAGGACAGTTTAGATCAAGAAACCAAATTCCCTTGGTATAGGAGACAGCTACATAAAGTATGAAGCTTTTCTTGTAATAATTATTTTCCTGTTGTTTCAATTTGTGCTGAAACCAGAAGGAACTGGCAACATGTGAGGGTACTTGGATATGTATGGTGACTAGCAGAGGTTCCTGGGTCCCAAGGGCATGCCAACCAGGCAAAATGACTGGAATCTCCACCATCACCAGTGCTTGAAGGTAGCCAGTGGGGCACTGCACTGCCAGAAGGCCATACTATTTATGAGCATCTCTTGCATTTTCACATTTGCATTTAAACCCACTACAAAGAGAATGGATAGAGATGTGAAACATGTACAGCTTCCCAACCCAAATGCATCATCAGTTCACCATGCAGCAGGACTGGCCGGTGCCCAGGAAAGGGACCAAATCCAGCCAAATCCAGATGCAAAGCTCTGTAGAAACACCCAAACCTTGTACTTGAAAGCATTCAAGTGAGAAGTTCAGTTTTATTTTCAAGATTTTTCCTGCTATTCCCTCTCTGGAAAAGCTCTCAGTTCATTTACAGCTATCACTTAATTTACACCAGTAATTGCATTGAAACTCATTTCCAGCATTTGCAGCTAGTTGTAGCCATTGTTTGCTGCTGGCTTCACATATGATTTTTTTTTTTTCTCCCATTCATCTTTTTTCCTAGTTCCACTTCATAGTCACAGTCTGGCAGGATTTGTCTTTTCCAGACTCTGCCCTCACTCCCATCTTGTTCGTTATTATTTCACACCATCACAAATCCTGCTTTTGCATCTAGCAGGCAATGAGATTGTTATGGATAACTGGCTTTGCTGCTCCACAGGCAGAACTTCATTTAACTGCTCTTTTCTCTTTCTGTTCTGCCATGCAGATGATGTGGTTTTTAAGACTGTCTTTCTAGTCTTCATGACTGTGAATAAGAAAACTCGTTTGAGCTTAGGATTACCATGGTGACAGGTTTATTATCTACCCATTTGGATGCAGGTTATCCTTCTGGCATTTTTTGGCATGTATTAGTCAGTCTGTGCTGATGTTAATTGCTGTTCTGTTGGGATATGTTTGGAAGTAGAGCATCCATGGGGAAATGGGGAAAATAATGCCCTTTTGTAGCAGCAAAAAATGCAGACTGGGATCTAGCTTTTAACAAATATATTGCGGGATGATCAAGTCATGGAGGCAGAAGCTCTGGGTTGCTGGCTGTGATACAAATTGAATGAACAAGATTTTTCTCTCTCTGTATCTTAAATATTCCACATCAAATAAAGATGGTGCTGACAGGACTATGATCTGGACTGTTAGCATTATCATGCAGAAAACACCGGCATTATCATACTTCTTATCACCTGATTTTTTCTTTACTGGGCCTCCCTTACATTCTGAAGGCAATAGACAAAATGCTTTTTAACATCCTTCTGTTCAGTCAGCTGGGCTAATTTTACAAGAGGGTCAATTGATCCACTGTACGACTTCACACCAAGCACATGTGGAAGCTAGGCCACATGACACCCAGTCTGAGGCCAAAAATAAGCTCTTCTTTGCAGCTCTTCTGCTGTGGAGCTGTGAAAACGCCTGGCTGATCCTCTACTCTCTTACTCCTTGCCACATCTTCTGTACACTCCCATTCCTTGGTTGGTCATACCCATCTCTGGGAAGTTCCTGGTGTGATATAACCAACCAGAAGCCCTGCTATCATGTTAATATATTTATGACATGCCTTGAGCACAAAGCAAGTTGAAAAATGCAAAAACCTTTGATCTGAGCCCTGTTTATCTGTGTGGGATGTTAATGCACCAAGTAGAGTGCTGAATATCACCTCTTTAGGTTTTGATTGTCAATGTTTTCTTGGTCAGGCCATTAAAGCATGAGGTCTGTGCTCAGATCTGTCTGGACACGAAAACAATGGTCCAAGGAATGAGAGAACCACACTGCCCATCAGATTTAATGTCTCCATGGAGATGACTTATGTGTGCAACTTCTCACACTGCCTGAAACTGGTCTCAGGTGTTTATTCTCTTTGGCTTGTGCACTTCCTACTCTATCCACTGATGATAAAGTCAGCAAGCTTCTCTCCCTTATGCCATGCCAACTGCAGTCACAGTTTACAAGCCTGCTCTTACTCCAGAACAAAAAGACAGTGGGGAATGTTTTGAATTAGAGAAGAACATGCTTTACCCTGGGTGTTATGAATCATCCTGAAGATATTTATCTTTGCCAATTACCTTTGTATGTTTTGCCCTTTGACTTAGGATGGTGAAAAAAAATCCTCTGGGGTGAAATGAAAATAAATTGAAACAGTTCAGAGATTTTCTTTAACAGAATCTTAACAAGATCTTGCTTTACAAAATTCATAAAGAGTCTTTCCATTATTTGATAATTGCAATTATAGTATGGGGATTGATTAGTGTTAGAAAAATAATTATATACCCAATTAAAGCAAATTGATATAGACTTAAAATGTTGGCACCTGTTCCTGCTGTCTCCAACAGGAAGAATTAATTTGACCAGGATAGTTATATCACAAAAAAGATTGACTTCAGATAAAAACATTGTAATTCATTTTTTGACATTACAACAATGAATTTTCATGAAAGACCTAATTCTGGGGCAGTGCTGACTGGGCAAAAGGCAACATGTGAGATTTGATTGCAAAAATCAATAGTTAAGAATAAAAGAGAAATTGATAAATCCTCAGAAAGATCATTTGGGCCTGATTCCACTTGCTAGCTCAAACAGGAGTTACTGCTGTTTAAATCTAGCAGGGAAGGCTGGATCCCAGAATGAAGCAGACTTCTCTTCAGACCCCTAGAACAGTAAATCTTTATTAAAGGCATTGACCCCTTCCCACAGCAGTGGGTTTATGCAGGTGTAGCTCAGGGCTGGCCCAAGAGATGTTCAAAGCATTATAATTTGAGCAGGAAAAGTATAGTGTGACCAAAGTAAAATGTGTGGGAATTAAACAAAAAGAGGCCAAAGAAATGTCAGTCAGACCACACACTAGCCAATTCCAGCTGCAAATGTATCTAGACTGTAGGAGTCCAGTGTCTTAAAAGTAGCCTCTCTGACTGTCAAGGATCTTCTATCGGTTATGTGCCAGATCAAAGAACATGAAAAGCACAGAGGAAAAACCCTTAACTCTCTTTCTTCTGGTTCTTGCCTTCAGCCATTATAAAGTATGATTCAATCTCGTTGATATTCCCCGTTACAGAACACGCCAGTGCTGGGGGACAGAGCATCCTGGAGACAGCTTACCCAACCAGGTAACACCCAGCAGCAAGGCACTAAGGAGTGTCTCTGAGCTACAGGAGTTAAGTGACAAATACCCCTTTTAGAGCTGGTATCTTTCAAAAGAAATCAGCATAAATGCCATTACTGCAGTGCTATCCAGAGCAGCTTGCAATCTAACTGCAAGGCAGAAACAGCTTAAATAAAGCAGTGAAGTAATCTGCAGAGCTTGACTGATGCAAACACTAGCAGTGGGCTTCATGCAGAGAACCTAAACCTGTCCTCTCCTGCACAGAACCATGGGGCAGCGGCAGCTTTTCCCCCTTTATAGCTTGCCATCTGCCACACAAAAGGGAACCAGTACCTTTTTACCAATCACCACTGATTGCTCACACTCTTGTCTTAAAGCAATGAAGAATAAAGTTCCAGCTGCTACTTTCCTTTCAGACCTCCAACCTTCCTCCCAAATAAATATATGAAATTTTGCACCAAGGCTCCCTTTCTGTTAGGTAGATCTTGACATACTCCCATAGGACTACCCCTCTGTCTTACATTCTTCTTCTTCCATTATCAGAAGATACATGTTTCATGCTACACGTTTCAGTCTACTAAATTTTAAAGGACTTTGAGAGTAATGGGTGAATCATTTCCACTGAACTAGCTAAACTACAGATGCATAAAGAACAACAGTGACCACTGCTCAAAGCACCAATAAAATAATAGTATAATCATCACTTTCTACACTAAGAGGAAGTGTTGTTTCAGTTCTGATTTATCAGCAATTAAAATAAATTATTAGAGAAATCAAGGAAGCATTCAAACCTTCAATTTGTTGGACTTCAATCAATTAATTTTATTAGTTCATCACAAACACAGCAAATAACCCCTTCAAATTAGAACTACTTTGGATTACTAGGTGCCAGCACAAAAAATTTGCATAGATCCATTAACTTACTAAATCATGCTATTAAATGTCAAGGAAAATATAATAAAAATGTTTAATTTATTGAATAACTGTATTTGCTGAAGGGCATAAAAGTGATAATGTTAGCATTTTACACAAAATTCATACTGCAATATAGTAGGTTTACCTCTAAAGCTTTTTAGAGCTCTGTTCCCTAGGGCAGAGACTGGAGAACTGCCATTTAATTGCCAGTGTTATAAATTAAAGGAGTGCTGGAGTCAGGTGTCATCCAGAGCATACAGACCGAGTAGAGCGGGTAGGAGATGCCGACGAGAAGCTTCCCAGTGATTCTCCCAGCCCTCTGAACATAATTAATTCTGCTGAACTTTTATGTGCCTCTGCATTTGCATTGTATTTAAATTAAATACAGCTATGTGCACTGAACTGGGCAAAGTCTGGATAGCTAGGAAACTAAAAGCATGAAGGAAAAACAGTGATTCTGTTTTCTTGCCTGTTGTTTAGCACATTACAGAGGGAAATGTAAGCCTAATAGCTTACAGAGTGCTACAATTCCCCCAAGTGTTAAGAATTATGTTACAACCCAAAACAGAGAGTAATTTCTAGGAAATACATGAAGATAGGATTGCCCAGCACATGAAACTCAAAATCCTAATTGGCAGAAGAAGTAAAATAGATCAAATTCCCTACCAATGGCAGAAATCATCCTGAAATGGCAGCACTGTGCCTTGTGTCTACAGACAGGGAATAATGACAAGCTGACAGTATTGATTAGAAGCCATCAAATTCACCCACCTAAAGCAGCACATCCATATTCAGCTGCCTGCTCCTATGATTTCAGCTGTTTGCTTACTTTTTTTCACCAACATGTTGTATCAAAAAGTGAAAAGAAAAGCACTGTCTTGTCATGGTAGCCCCGGTTTTGTACTTACAGATTACAATCAGAGCGGCAGCGTTAATAAGCACAGCACTGCAGAACTCACCGTTCCCTTCTCATTTATAATCTTGTCATAGCATGTACTTTTCCTCATTTCCAGAAGAATATGGTTCTAATCCAACAAAGTGCTCAAACGGCAAGAAATCAAAGTATAGAAATCAAGGCATGTCAGTGGTGAGTGCTGATCCTTGAATAAGGCATCTGATTTCAAGGCCTTTGGTTTCATGATGAATTTAGATGATATGACAGCACCTAAGTCTGCAACCACAGTCCTTTACCATTGAGTGACTTTCATGTGTTAGTTATGTGTGTCTGATGCTGGTGGCCTGGCTCACCAGGGGAGCTGTGTTCCAGCAAAGCTGAAGGTTCCCTCAGAGCAGGTTATTTTATGCTGAGTACATTACCAGTTAGAGCAATTTGCTATTTCTTTTCTAATTTGGTAATTACAATTTTATTTCCAAGAGTCAAATACAAGATTTAAGAGGTTCCTTCCATTCAAGTTCACCTAGACCAGTTGCAGGAAATAGCCATAATGAACATTTTTTTAAAAAAATCTGAATCATTCTGATAAGCAGTGACAAATTAGATGAAAACATTTGAAATTCAATGTGGCTGGGAGAAAGCTGAATCCACTTCCTACTGGGTTTGTGAGAAGTGCATGCAAAATAGAAACTGAATATGCACAGAGTAACACGGGCACAAACATAAAAACTATAATACATTTTAATTAAGCTGCATGAAAAAAATCCCAAACCCTTCAATAACTGCCTAAGCTCATATTAGTGCTAAGGGCTATTTCCACAGAAGGACTTTGTCATTACCACATTCCTGTTTGCCACACCTAAATAAATACGGTGCATCTGCAGTCAGGAGTGGAAACCACAGCCCTGAGCTCCCCAGGCATCAACAGAGGAGGTAGAGGAGACTCCAAGGGACTGCCATCAGCATGACATATTGGATTCCTAAATCCACCAAAGGGGAATATTGCAGAGGACAAATTATGGTATTTCTCTTCAGAGATGAGACTCTATCCTTGCACCCTGAATGAGGTATATATGGGAGATCAGCTATTAGAACCTACAGACCCAAAACCAGACCAAGGCAATGACATTCCCTATGGGAAAACAGCTCAGCAATTAGGGCATGTAGACCAGAGACCATGTCCTCTTTGGCCTTAAATATTCAAACCCTCAGTTTCCCTCACAGGGACAGCTCCAGACACTGTTCTGGGATAGCCCATATGGAGTACAATGGCATAAAAGTTCCCCAGAGTGCCCAAGAGCTGCTGTTCAACGTGTGATGCATCTCTGGTCGCACAGGAAAATACGCACGTTTGCAAAAATGAAAATGAAGGACTTTCTACATAACCAAGCTGAACAATTAGGACCAGTGATGCTGATGCTTGCACCTTTTGATGGTCAGGGTAAGCTAGCACATGGCCAACTCTTCATTTCACCAATCCTAGAACAAAAAAAAGACCGAAACATCGTCCAGAATTTTCATAATCTTGTAAAGCTTGCCAAGGGAGGATTTGATTTTCTGTGGGAGAACACCCTAAGTGACCTTCAGTTCAGTGATGGCAGGGTATTCTTTAGCCTGAGTGTTTCTTCAAACAATGCGATGGTATAATCAGTACAAAAACTTACTGAGAAATATAAGCTATTTCCAAACATAGCAAACCAAATAACTCAATAATTAAAAACAAGATGCAAACAAATATAATACTAGATAAAAGGTAAAGCTTATAGTTTCATTTGATAATCAAGAAACAACAGTCATATTTCTTTCAGAAATGAAGCTAACCCAGAGAAACTAGGAAAAAATGACAGACCCCTGTCCTACCTCATGGAAGTCTGGAAAAACTTGCTGTATCTTCAAATATACAAAGGTACTGAAAGCTTCATATTTTCCATAACAACTAGAGGATATGAATCATGAGAAATCAGTGGTGCAGACAACAAGAAAATTAAAGTTTTTGCACTGTGGCAAAGACAAAGATTCCTGCGTGTCCTGGAGAGAAAGGACTATGATTGCTTGTAATAGAAATATTACAAATACTAGTGTAGAAATGCAGACTGTATTAGAAATCAGTGTAAAGAGATACACTTTTTTGGTGATATCAATCAAAGTCTAAGCACTAGGAAACCAGAAGATGCTGCAGAAGCAGAGTTGCCAGGAGGATGTAACAGATGCTGAATGGAGCAGCATCCAGTGCAGAGTTAGCAATGGGACAAGGAGATTTCTGAAAGTGTAGCTGAGATATTACTGGTGCTTGGTTGTGAGTAAATGGATTTTGACTAGCAAGTGCTGATCAAAGTTTTGCTGGCTGCTTTCTTGCAGAAGCTGACAAGCATCACTCAAGCAAGCTCTGAGTTTGTGAATTGCCAAGAAACACTAGACATGTCCCCCAGCCACCAAAGACAGGCTTCAGCAGTCCAGTCGCCAGCACTTCCATCACTGTAGGCATTGCAGGGTGTCCCAGTGGTGATGAGCTGCAGCTTCTGAAGCCTGTGACCCTCTCTTAGTCACCATGTCACATAGAATCATAGAACGGTTTGGCTTGGAAAGGACCTTAAAGATCATCTATTTGCAACTTCCCTGCCAGGTACAGGGGACATATTCCACGAAACCAGATGGTTCAAATCTCCATCCAATCTGTCCTTGAACACTTCCAGAGGTAGGGCATCCATGACATCTGATGAGCCCATGCAGATGTTTTGAGCAAACAGAGGAAAATTACTCTAAATGGCTGGGAACCAACACAAACACTTTTTGTAGTCTCTGAAGCATCCTTGATACCCCTGATACATTTGTCCATGGTAGAAGAGGAACTCACATACTGTAAAGTCTACCATATGCATCTCAGCTTCATCAGCCCCACAGAGGCCAAGAGGGATTAGAAGGGAATCTGAAGGGGGGGAGATGAGCCCTGCCCCACTGCCTCTGGCTCAGAACCAGGGCAGCCAGCATGTGAATGCAAAACAGCTGTTACAGGATGAATGTATACATGTCTGCAAATGTGCCCACAAATGGGATTTTGCTTATAGGATGAAAGTTGGTGTGCTTATGACAAAAGGTTCTTCTGCACATGAGACTATTACTCTTCATTTGTTATTCACCATTTATCCATTTTAAAACTTTCAGTTCTGTAGTCAGGCAATGGAAACACTGTGGCATACTAGCTCAGTTACACTATTGTTGAGGTTTACCAGACATCTGCAGGTTCCTCCAGACAATCTACCAACAACTTATAAACACCAGCCACATTTGCAGAAATCCCTGCTGATTCAAAACTATTTTCAAATAGGAGCTGGCACATTTCTCAGATTATATATTCCCAGTAAATAATTTATTCAGCTTCAGCACCTGGCAAACAACAGAAGACAGTAAGAAGTCATGAGAAGGGAAAAGAACTGTACACATTTCTTTTTTTAACTGGAAATAAGATGAAGCAATCAAAGAGATATTGGATATCCAAAAGATACTGTTACTTGCTGAAAGGTATTTGATTAACTGGCAACAGTGACTTGAAATTCTATAGCATTTCTCACAAAATAACCACCCAGAAAATTTTAAAGAGCTTCATTTCTGGGCTGACCAGCAAAGAAAAAAAATGAGCAGCTCAGTGGTGTTGTATCAATCAAAAGGAAGGTACCCAGCTGGCAGAAGCAATTTTAATTTCTGATTGAGAGAAATGACAGAGTTGGAACCTGTGTTGACATTTTACTGTGTTAGCTGGACATGGTCACTAAGAGGCTACTCAACTAAGATGTACTCTATCCTCTATCTTTTACCACCTTCTCCCTTGCCCACTTCCAAACCTGAAAATACAAGTAAAAGTTGCTAACTTTTGCAGCAAAAGCATCACAGAGAAATCACCAAGGAACTGGTTTCGCTGCTGTCTTACTGGACAGCAGCAAACATTTTCAAAATTTTGCTAGTGACTGAAGAAAACCAGTCTGGAAGAGATTTAGAGGTCATCCAGCTCATCATGATGCACAAGGCAGGATGGGCCCTATCTCTGCCAACCTGGCATATGCTTGCCTGTTCTTAAAAGCATCCAGCGATGAAGAAGCCCCAGGCTCCCCAGCGGTCTACTCCAGAGTTCAGCTTGCTGCAAAGGTAGGAAATGTAGTCTAATGTTTAAGTTAAATCTCCCTCGTTGGAATTTAAGGTAATTACTTCATCTTTGGAATGGATATGGATTACATTTGACTACAGTCAGTGCAGTTCTAATTTACATATTTGGAGATTATTTGGTCTCACTTCAGTAACTTCTCTAATTCCTTCTGTCCAATACATTTTTTTTCAGCCTTCCCTCCCAGTTTATGGATTAAAGTTTTTAGGTTTCAGGCATTTTTTTTACTTCACCCTTCACTTCTTTCCAGCTGCTCTGCTTTGCACTTGTAGAATGGTACATGAAACAGGACATAGGGCGGCAACAGACATCTTAAATGAGGCTGACCAGTTTTTCTTCATGTTCCCTGTGGTATTCTGTTCATATGTCATTGTTTGGTATGTGTTATTTTCTTGTAGTTTCAACAACAACATAATATTTTTTACTCATATAGAAGTCTAAATGTGTATTGATTGACTGGTTGCAAGAATGCAACTTATCAACTTTCTTCACAACTTCCTTTTGCACGTGGTCATTCTAATCTGTTTTTGGATAGAAATCCAGGTGTATATCTATACAACTAAGAATATATTGTCTAAGCCTCCATCCCTCAATGCACACAGGTGATATTATAAGACTTATCAGATACATCTCAATAGGCCACATTAAAGGAACTCTTAAAGCACAGGCAATCAGAAGAAATGAAACATTCAGGTTATTGAGTTGCAGACAACTAAAAGTTCACTAAAAGAACTGGAAGTCTGGTTAAAAAATGGAAGGTTCAGGCTGGCCTACAACTGACAGCACTATCCACTAGTAAGTAAAAAATGGAAGAAAAAATTACAGATAATATGGTGGTGCAATCATGTAAACTGATGAAAGAGCAGGAATCATCCTGCTTTTACTATCATCTCAGTCCAGCTTAAAACGAGCAGAAATTGCTATTTGAAAATAACCAGTAATTATTTTAAGTGAAAAGTATGCATCTCCAATGTCCTTTCCCCAAAATGACAATTTTCAGGGAAGGTAAAACAAAAAGTGAATGCACAGAGCATTTCCTAGGGTAGCAAATTTTTAGCTCAGTCAGCTTATTATAGAGAAAAAAAAAAAAAGCATTAGACAATGCTCTCACACTTCCAGTTCTGTCCTGCAATAAATGCCTTCCTAGAGAAGGGTTTTAACAAATTCTCTCACATAGCCCCAGCAAGCAGTCCTGATCCGAGATTTTGCAGAGGTGCCATTACAGTCCTGGGAGTGAGCTACCCATGCCCTCAAGTGCTGTTTGCTGTGGCAGTGCCAGGGCACTGCAGGAAAGACTTGTGTCTCATTGTTCAGAGTGTAGTGAGTGATGCAGAGTAATGAGATATGACACTGAATAAATTGATGGAATGAGATACAACAGAAAGCGTGGAAGTGAGCCCTACAGAAGAGACCTTTGTGTTGGTTAATCTGAACCTTTAATTTAATTAGATTTAAGTGCAATGACAGCAGGGCATGAGGGCACAGTCAATCTCTGAGCTACTTTCTGGGAGACACCATTCTCCCAAGATGAAATAAAATACTGTAAAAAGGTCTTTTATCTAGGTCATGTTGCAAGTTTTTATATTACAGTTTTTATTACTCTTATATATACTGTTCCTAATGAGTATGGGGCCTCTCTCTGGGAAGCAGCAGAGGACAACTCTGAGCTCAGGAAAGAGTGAGAATATTGCCTTGATTTGTCCAAGGCACAGAAATAAAGGGCTCCATTTGGTCCAATCATTATAGAGCCTAAAATAGACACTGGCATCTGGGTTCAAACGAGTGACAAGCAGTTTACATCTGTGCATCAGCCAGCATGGCCAGGCGCTGGCTCTGCCTTGGGACAGCAGGGAGGCTTGCTGCCCATGCTCAAACCACAGACTGCCAGCAGCTACTAAAGGCAGCCCTGCCTGCAAGGCAGGCTGAAGCACTTGTTTCTGTTATTGGACTTCAAGCCCGTACCAGGCAGCAAAGGGGCTCACACAGTGTCACACAATACTGGCCACACCTGAGTAATGAGTCAGGAACTGAAAGTCTGATAACTGTTCCTTGTCTCCACTCCTTTTTTCTCCCCAGTAACCCAAAGATAACGTGGCTAACTGCTACTGAGGTTCATGCAATTATCTTTTTACTTCTGTTTGAAGAAGGGGATTTAAAAATTAATGTAAAGCCTTACATTTTTGTGCACAGTGAACAGACATCCCTGCTGCACTGGTGGGAACTTGGAACAACCTGGAGGCAGTCCTCCCTGATTCCCACTGGAGCTGAACTGCAACACATGAAGACTAGGCAGAAGTGGTATCATGACTGTAGAGTGCTGTGTAAAAGGAAATGCAAAGAAGCAATACCAGTTTACCATCATGTTTTGACTGCAGCAATGTCAGGAACATCCTACTTCATTGATTTTGAAATCAAAGTCAAAAAACATGCAATGACACTGTGTTGACACAGAGTAGAAAAAGAGCTACTCCTCTACTACTCCTCACTTGTGGTCCAGGTCAGGCCCAGACTTAATACCCTATGCTGCCACATTGCCAGTGTGCTCAAACAAATTCCCTTGAACATCAGATTTGCCTTTCTGCTGAGCTGACCTTGGCCAGCTGGAGGAGTGGAAAAGAACCAGACTTACGAAGTCAGTGCAGCAAAACCAGGAAAAAACCCAACACTACTCTGTTAAAGAGACCCTGGGACTATAAGGCAGGGAAAAATCAAGAAGTCTTTACCACCACTTGGGAGGTGTTCACATCCAATGTGTAGTTTCTTTCCTCACACAGAAAGTGAGCACATAGTCTGTATATGAATCCAAACAGATGTGGAGCATTTGGATTTGAGGTTTTAGTTTGGATCTCCTCTTCATTTGCTCCTTACATTGCTCTTGAAACAGCTGAGCTGAATCTGACAGGCTGGAATTTGGTCTTGCTAGTGTTGCATTTGATCCTTTCAGCTCATACCTTTCAAACCTTCACAGAAAAATGCCTGCTCTCCCTCCCAAGATGCCCTGTATGCAAGGCTTGTATCAAAATGCAGTGCCTCTGGAGCATTTGAGCAGAACCTGTTTGCAGAAATGTGTCAGCAGGGAAGATGCATCACTCTCACATTATCCTGGTAAAGCTCCTTTCTGAACTGTGACACAGATTTCACATGAACTAACACGTAAGAATACAACAGCCTCGACCCTGGCTCTTCCCATCACAAAGCAGGGGAGGGGAAAAATTGTCCTTTTAATCTTTTCTGTGCACCCATCTCTACACCAATCAAGCATATTTTCTCCTTCTATTCTGAATCCTCTTCAACTTATACAGAGTTCCTCTCCTTGTAGATCCCTGGCCTTTGTATTTACTACTTAGCATCTCTTAAGTTTTATTTTACTTTGCTATTCTCTGCTGAAATCTCCAGTAGGTCTAGATCCCTTTGTAGCATTTATTAGCTCCATTTATTCTCTGCTACTTTCATTATCATGCAGCTTCCTTTCGCTTAAAGATCATTAAGGAAAATATTCAATGAAATTGGATCAAATAAAATCCCATGCAAGCTTCTCAATAATTTAATCCATTTTGATTCATTAAAGCACACATTTTTATTTTCATATTATGCCATGACCTTCATAACAAAGATAATCCAAACTACTTTTTAATGGCAAAAATCTGGAACATACTGCATGAAAGTATTTAGATCCAAATATATTGCATTTATTGCTCATTTATTCACTAATTCTACAACTGCTCAAAAATAAATGAGATTGCAAGACTTGTGCATTGTAAACCCAGGTAACTAATTGTTCATAGGTCTATTATTGTCTAAATGTTTCATGACAGCAATTAAGTTCTCATTTTCTGCCAGGTCTGGTTTTATCACCAAACAGAGAGATCTAATTAGCATAAAGCAAGATGGATTCAATAATTTAGGAACAGTGTCATAACAAATCTTCATCACCCAGGTTGCTATACCACATCCTTCACTGATGTCTCTGAGCACATCAGTAAAAGGATCTGTTCATTCACATTTAAATCAAAAAATGCAAATATGTCAGGATACTCATTGATGTTAATGTGAACTTGCAGCTCTGTAAAGAAGAATCACAAGATAAGAAATCACAGAAAAAGTCTCTGCACAAGCCAGAACACTCGAGCACATGTGCAATAGAGTCATAAAAAGCAAGTACCTACTGCAAATGACAAAAAAAAAAAAAAAAGGTAAGAAGAACCAATTAGAAACCTAATGACAAACAAACTTAATTAACAGCCAATGTAGTGTTACAGAACATATGGCTGAAATCTTCATTTCAGGCAAAATTGAATGCATTCAAGCACTTGATGTACACTGTGTCCCTCACTCAGAGGTGCTCTTTATTGCACTTCACAAGGACCATCTAAAGGCCTTCTCAGTCCAACTCCTTTCAACACCAGAGGCACCCTATTTCCTTTGCTGTATGGGGCACCTCCCCACTGCCCCACCAACACGGCAAGTGAATTATCCATTCAAGTGACATCATCCGAGCCCTGCTGGGGCAGGAGAATTGGAGGCAGCATCAGTGGCAGCATGTGTTTGGGGTCTGAAAGCCTGGCTGGGACAAGAGAGGGAGGGAACACATTAGGTTTAGAGAGGGAGTGGGTCTTTTGTGTCAGAAAAACAACATATTACCTGGAATGAACATTTTCTGTTAATACAGTAAAACAATGTTTATATGCTATAGAAAAAGAGTTTCATATCCTTAAAAGCAAAGTTTCTTTGAATAGTTGTGAGACTAGCAGCAGTCTTGGGGAGTCAGACAGATATCAGGATTGAGCAAAATGGACTTTCCACAATATAAGGAACAGGAGGCATCAGGGAGGGATGAGATATGCATTCAGAATGCTTTTTCCTCCTGAAAGTACTCTTTTCTGAAAATGCAGTGGTCCTAAACAATTAATAGAAGGCTCTAACAGTGTTATTTGGTCACATTACCACTATCGTTGCCCATGATGAAAAGAGTTGCACATTTGAATGTAAGTTTGACCTACTGAGGTAATCATGGGTTGATACACATAAGACTGCAACTCTGGGATGAGCTGAGTGAGGATTGCCTGGTTCCACAGCACGCAAGGAGAGAACTGGAATAGGTGTGTCATGCACAGACCATCAGATGCAATACAGTGTCCTGTATTTGCCTCTTGCTAGACAGATATTACAGTTTCGGGTCAGAGGTTCACTCGACTTCCCAGTAAATTAAACTAAAGGGACCTTGTGATGGCCTAAAGCATCTGTAGTCACTTACCTTAGCATTATATTCAGCAGTCAGCTGTAGAGGAAAAATAGACGTGGCTCCATATAAGTAGAAGCTCTTACATAGCATTTTCACTACTGCCTGGGCTATTCAAAGACACATACACTGTAAAATACCATGACCAGAAAAAGAACCATGGACCATGGGCTGTGTGTAAATCATTCTCTGGATCTTTGCAGTTATAGGGTCCAGTATTGCAGAGAGCAAAATTAGCTAAATGTTATCATCAGTAAGTAAACATTCAAAATACTAATACAAGAGCCTTAGCTTGCTATACCTATAAATTGCTGTTCCAGAAAATACCACAGAGTAAGCATAAAAATAACTGAGCATGATTTTGCTGAGTTCACTCACTTGTATTGCCCCAGCACAGCAAATAAAAAGAAAAAAAATCTGTTTGCAGTCCTCCAACACACTGCACAGAAACATGTCTCCAGTCAGTCATTTGTTTATAACTAGAACCTAGCACAGAATTTCCAGCTTCTTAGATGCATTTAGGTAGCAATACAATTTATGTTCAAAAGTATCATGCAACAGTAGGAAAATGGTAAAACCTTAATTTTTTTTATTTTTTTAAAAATTTAGATAAATGATCAAGTGCTTTTCTGTGCTGCCACAACAAGAGGACACAAAACAGAGGAAAGGTTTGCCAATAGGCTTTTCAGCATCACTTGAATCCAGCTGAGACAGATAACTGGACTGTTCATTTTCCCTCCTTATTTGAGCACATCAAATTTGACAAGAAGAGGAAATGTCCTCAAGTTGCACCAGGATAGGTTTAGACTAGCTATTAGGAATTTATTTTTTTTCACAGAAAGGGTTGTGAAGCATTGGAACAGACTTCCCAGGGAAGTGGTGGGATCAACATCCCTGCGGGTGTTAAAAAAAAGTGTGGATACAGCACTTGAGGCCATGGTTTAATAGTGAACATGGTGGGGGTACTGAGTTCACTGCTGGACTTAAGATCTTAAAGGTGCTTTCCAACATTAGCGATTCTATTATTCTAAATTATGTTGGTGTCTAGATGCAGAAGTTAAAGCCACTGAGGAAAATACACATTTTGTAATTTTCTCATCTACTTGTAGGTCCAGCCTAGTTTCAGAATTCTGGGGCGGTTGGATTTATTTTGCTTAAAACCATCTTAATCTCTGTAACGCGTCTATTAATTTTTTCAGGAAGATTCAGAGATCTATTTCTTATTCCTATGTCTCCTCTCTTACTTGAAAACTAGAGCCTTCTTAATGATCATAAAGTACCCTTCCAGATCTAATGTAATAAAGACATCTCTCAGCAAAGGATACATTTTTCCCTTTTATCTAAATAGCCTCTCTAACATTTGTCTTTATTGAGTATTAGCTGCTCACAGTTGACTTTCTGTTGATTTCTGTCTCCAAACTCTGGGCAGGTGTGCTTTCTATAGTTTGGTTGCCATTTCAATCGCTGGGCGCATTGGGCATGTTATGTCAATAAAGTGATATTTACAGTCTGCTCTATCTCTGTGTGTTTTATTGAACAATTTGATACCAATTGCACAAGTTAGGCCTCTGTGCCTTATGAATGTTTTATTCTCCATCACCCACCAAGTGACATAACTTTTGGTTTGCAGAATGAACGTGTACATACATTTTTGCTATACTTTTTGCGTTTCATTTCCAATTGAATTAAGAGTAGGAATGGTACACTGACTAAAGCACTAAGAAAATTGGCCTTTTGGAGAAGTGAGTTCAATTCTGCACTCTGTCAAAACCATTCTGTGGCTTTATCTGCCCTGCCCAAGAGCATGTGATGCAAAGGTCCTTGATCTACTGGTCCTTGATCAAGCTAATTCCGAAAGCATACCTCCAGAGCTGGCCCTGAATAATGTACTCTATTCACGGACCTTTGTTGCTGTGCTGAGCAGCTGAAGGTGCAGCTGAAGTGTCCTGTCACACTTCCTCTGAGTGAGGCCCATATTCACACAGGTCCTTATTCATAAGTAAGGAAATGCATTTTTACTGTGAGGGTGAGCAAGCACTGGCACAGGTTGTCCAAGGAGGTTGTATAGTCTCCGTCCCTAAAGATATCTGACATGGTCTTGGACATCTGGCTTTAGGTGGTCCTGCTTGAGAAAGCGTGCGGTGGACTAGATGACCTTTAGAGGTCTGCTCAACTTCAAACATTCTGTGATTCACTGAGGAACCACTAGATATCTACCTTAGGGTGAAGACAACTCCTCTCCAGGCTCTAGGGAGTTGATGAACTAGATCTCCATCAACTGTAACAGGAGCTTAGATATCCTCCAGACATGTCAATGTATGTGTTTGGATCTCGTGCTGAAATATAACTCGTGTACCTCAGTTCCATGTCAGTAAGATGGTGACAATACACTGTCCCTTTCCAACAGAAGTGTTGTTAGAGAAAAATGTTTGGTACTAGTAGAGTTTTATAGATACTACTGCTAAAGGAGTTCATGACATTTACCTTGCAATGACTAATAGTTGAAGTCCCATTATTTCTAAATAATTCTGAACAATTGAGGAGGACAACTTGTCAAATATGCATATGCAAAGCCAATGTATATAAGTATTGGTGTGAGGTGGAACAGACTGCAATCCTTCCACAATGTCATTTGGAAGGGGTCAAGGGAAACTGAATCGTATCTAAAACCAAAGTGTGATTAATGTGGGCAAGTCACATTTGGGCCCTTAGCTGGACAGAATGAAGTCAATGGGAGGCTTCAAAATGCAGCTCAGTGAGCATCACTGTGCAGCCTGAACAAGTCTTGTGTCAGCAGTGCTAGCTCCTTTGTTTTTTAGGTCCCCTCCAAAGATTAATATTGCTCTGTTAATTAACTAATATATGAGCAGATGTTAACTGATTCAGAAGTGCCAAACATTTCTGTTGTTACTCACTTCAGAGTCAGATGTGTCTAGATAGTCTTTTTTCAGAGCAATGAGCAGGATTTGAAAGCTTAAGGGTGCAATTGTCATTGGTTTGAACTGCAACTGTGTGGTTAAATCTCCATACCAGGCTTCAAAAATTGCCCTCAAGGCAGGGCTGTATTCTGTCACTTCTGTGCATATGAAAAAGGCAGCATTCAAAGTGCTGCAGAAAATGGACCATAGCTAATTAACACTGCCTCATTAATCTCATCTAGCTGAGAAGAGAGACTCATTCCTGACACATTTTCAAGTGATCATAGAATCATAGAATAATTTAGGTTGGAAAAGACTTTTAAGATCATCAAGTCCAACCATAAATCTAACACTGTCCGGTCAACTACTGAACCATGTCCCCAAGTGCCACATCTACACATCTTTTAAATACCTCCACATAAAGTGATTCCACCACTTTCCTGAGTAGCCTGTTCCAGTGCTGATCCTCCTTTTCTCCAGGCTAAACACCTCCAGCTCCCTCAGCCACTCCTCATAAGACTTGTGCTCCAGACCTTTCACCAGCTCCCCTGCCCTTCTCTGGTCACGCAGCAGCCCCTCAATGCCTTCCTTGCAGTGAGGGGCCCAAAACTGCACAGAGGATTCAAGGTGCAGCCTCACCAGTACCCAGTACAGGGGGACAATCACTGCACTGGTCCTGCTGGCCACACTATTGCTGATACAAGACAGTGACCTTCAGTACAAGTCATCCAAAGGGGACTAAAGACACGGAGTTTGAAAGGCTGTGACTGATGTAAGCTGAAGTCCCAGAATCAAATGCAAGTTGTAGAAAAATGAAAATCTAAAGCTTACTGAACAGATGAAAGGAAGAAAATTTTGCAAGCATCACACTAACAAGGCTACATTTTGTAAATTGCTGTCAGTTTGGTCTGAAAGGATTAAGGCTGATTCCTCGCTTCAAGGGATGACAGTACCACAGAGTTCCATTTTGTTGGATGACTTCTGAAAAAAGTCTTTCCCTCTAATCAAGCACTGCTGTAAGCAGCACTCTCTGACCTACCACTTCAACAGTTTTGATACAAATCTCCACATGCAGATCTGAAATGCTATGTGATGTTTACCTAATTTCTTGTTCCTTTATAAAATGTTCTGCACCAAAAATTAAAAGGTATATAAAAGGCCAAACATGCAATAACTTAGCAAATCTATTACAGCTACCTCATCCCTTGACTTCTACTTGTTCTGCTGAGAGAAGAAATGTCAAACATGATTTTTGATAGACAACTGCCCAAAGTGTCCTACAGAGTTTTCGACTCTAGTGCAGAGAAGGCTTGAAATCAGTGCAAGTCTTGTTTCTCCCACAGGCTGTATACTTGCACTGGGTGCATTCAGGCTGAAACCTGCAATTAAAACCCATTTTCTTTAAAAAGTACAGCAGTTTTAACATTTTGACATGAGCTATGTCTCTTTCCAAATGGAGAGATAAAAGCAAGGTTCTAATGAAAGTCTTCTTTTTCTTAAGTATGTTGTATCACTCTGTGTGTGGTAGTTGCACTGCTCAAACTCCAAAAGGAGTACTTGAATTCTACCTAATAAAGTTTTCCCTATGGAGCCTTGTTAACTGTGTTGTGTGTTTCTGTGAAAAACCAGCTCATAATTCAAGAATTGGCTAAAAGCCACTACTGTCTTCGTATCTTTGCAGAACACTTGGGCATCTTCTGATGATCCACACGGTCTGCAATGAATAGATATGTGAATGAGGAACATTCTCAGGCACATTTGAATACACCTGAACATAAGGAATTTCTATTTACTCAGGCTTTAGATGACCTTGTCTTGATTTTTTCACTAGATGAGCCAACCAAGGAGAGGAAAAACAAAAGGGAAAAGAAATCATTTCCCAAACATTTTCAGGACACTACAATCAACAAGTCTATAATCCCTACCAAGATTGGAAAAAAAAAAAAAAAAAAAAAGCACCAAAACCACCCACAAACAAACAAGCAAACAAAAACTCAGATCTCACTGAACCACATGTCACTTCCAGAGAGCTAAAACACTAAGGCTGCATCTGACTCTCTTAACTCACAAACTAGACACCAAATTGACTCCCAGGAGCTGGTCCAAATATAGCACAACAAAGAACAATAACTGGTGGGGGTCCATCAATTCTCAGTCAAGATTTTCCCTGATTTGTCATCACTCACAGAATATAATTTTTATTATCTCAATTTTCAATATGCTCTGGAACTCTTAAAACTGTGTCCAGAGATTTTCAAGTGGGTTTTATCCTGCTGCATTATTGAGGTACCGCAATATACAGAAGATGAATGACCCTTTTGAGCTCTTCCTAATCACATTTTCTCTTTGACCTTTAGCCAGCAAAATGAAGACCACATTCAGCATAACTTTGTTTTTCCCAATTTATGAATATGTAGTGGTTTTTAGAAATGTCACCTGGATATGTGTTTGAAATGCAGGGTGGAGTGGTGTTCAGGAAAGTTCAGTATGACAGTGTTCAAGATCCCAAGGTAGTATCAAAATTTTTTATGAAGCAAACTTCAGATTAATGAAATCTTGAGAGACATTTTGTCTTTACTAAAACATAGAACATACCCCAGTCTTCCACAAGGCTAGGGAAGAGAAAGGCATTTGGTACTCAATTTTTTTTATAACATCTGCACTAACATAAGTTAGGCTTTAACCTAAATTTCCAGGATTTACTTTATGTTACAGTAGAACCAAAATGTGTTAGTTACTAATGAAACCCACAAGACAAGACAGTTCTTGCCCTTAGGAATTAGAAAAATTTTCTTTTTAAAGAAACTTTGGAATGATTATCATATAACCACTTGCTGCGTGCAAAGCTACTGGGAATCTGGAGGCAGAGACCGCTGCCAGGAAGATGAAGCATTGAGTTGTGCTGGTTGCTGGTTTATTTCCCAGTAGAATTTAATCTTTAAAGCTCTCTTTTGCCAAACACCTGCACGTTCAAATGACCACTTTTGTATCATCTTTCCCCCTTCCCTCAGCAGCCAGAGCTCCCTCTGCCTTGCCCTTCTAAACCTGAATGGAGCTGGAAATATTCCCTGATTGAGGCACAAAATCCCAGGTAAGTTTTATGAAAGAATAATAACAACACCAACAAAAACTCCTGATGGATGCGTGTAATAAACTGAAACAGGGTCTGTCCTGACCTCTAATTTTTTATATATGTCATGTTGTTCATGAACTTTCAATTGTGGAGAGTTAAATCTAGTCCTGATCAGACAGCCTAGGTATTGGACTTTTAAATGATTAAAGTTCTCAGAAAGAGAGCCATATGCCACAGAGACACCGTCTGGTTCCATCTTGCCACCTTTTCTGAAATAGTTCCCCTGAGTCACTTGGACTTTCCTGCTTCAGTGACATCCCAGCCTTTCTGAACTAGCCACTGCTCATAGTGATCCAGCATCCTGAAATAGTCCTCTCTCACCTCTTTTGTCATCACCTAGAGCAAATGCCCAAGAACCACAGTTCTTGTTCTGCGAAATCACATTTCTCGTACCCAAGGCTGTTTGTTTGTGCAAAAGATGTCTCCAAATGTCTCCAAGTCAATGATAAGGAATACCAACATTTTCAGCAATACCTTACCAAGAACTCAAAATCATTAGCTCTTCTGCAAACCTAACCCTAATTGCTGGCAATCATTCATCCCTGTTAAGTAGGGCCAGGAAATGTTCCCAACCACTGGAACTGAATCCCTTGGATTGTTAATTCGTTACTGTGGTTCCTGACACAGTTTTGCTACAGGTCATGTAAAAGCCTCCCAAATATTCCCTGGTACAGGAAATAGCAAGGCTAAGTACAGTCAAAAACTGGCCACTCTGTGCTGGAGGAGTGAGAATTTAATACCATGGACATGGACCATGTGAGCATTGTTGGGACCAGTCCTTCATTTCCTAACACAGACATAACCACAGGTTCTCCCACAGAAAAATAGATGCGATTCAAAAGTAATCACAATAGAAGCCATTCAAGGTAAAACACAAAAAGTAGAATGAAAATTTTGGTGATGAGATCCTCACCAGAAATACCATCCCTTTTCGGTCTATAAAGTCAGTTAGCTTAGATCCCTCAGCATCACAGTGAGAAGCAGGTTCACCACCAGGATGCAAAGTAGTTTACACTGCAAATCAATCCCTTGAACTTCATGCAGAACTAAACTGAAAGGCAGGAAGATTCAAGAGCATAAATGTTACCAAGTCCCCTGAGGAAAGCACAGCTGAGCTGGGAAGCAGCTGCTTCCTTCCCCCAGGCAGAGCACATTGCAAGATCTGAAACTTGTAGGGCACAGCCTGGATCACTGCAGCATTACTTGCATCAAAAGAAA
Source organism: Acropternis orthonyx (assembly GCA_035583155.1). Taxonomy (NCBI): domain Eukaryota; kingdom Metazoa; phylum Chordata; class Aves; order Passeriformes; family Rhinocryptidae; genus Acropternis; species Acropternis orthonyx. The sequence continues at coordinate 43,890,748 of JAWWEU010000001.1, read as the reverse complement.
CAATCACAATTTAGTAGATAAGGACAGGTAGAAAAATGGATGAGACCTATTCAGTTCTACACCAAAAGGAGGCAAGGACTCATTTTGCCTCCCATTTTGTGATTTTGTCTTCAGCAGAGAAACTGACTCTCAGTTGTCCTACTCTCATATAATTTGTTTTTTCTTTTTTTTCCCACAAGACATTTTAATTTCATCTAATTCAGGCTGAGTATCAACCTGATCGCTCTTTCCCCGCAGGAAAGCCTGGCTTGTGGCTCCACTGCTTCCTCAAGGAAGTGAGGGGCTACGTCTGCACCCAGCTTGGTGGACAGAAGTCATGCTGGGGAAGTTGCTGCAGTGATAGACAGTGGTCATTGGAAAGGTGTGAAAATAGACTGTGTCAGTCTGGGTCCCCAAACACAGCTATTAGTGGGCCCTCAGCACTGTGCTGCTGTGGTTGAGGGTCTTAGCTAGCCATCAGTTCTGTATCATGCCAGCAAACTCTGTAGCCATGACCTCCTCATCATGCTGAAGTACAAGCTGACTCATAAATCACTTCACCTTACTATCTTAAGAAGCAAAATTAAGCCCTCTTTCTGCAATATTCATGACGTCACTGTAGAACTGACTGCCACAGAACACTGTGAAGGCTGAAGGTTGAGCAAGTTTGAGAAGTGCTTAGATAACTTCCAGAAAAATTGATGGCCATGAAACAAAACAGTATGAATGGGACCTCTTACCCATAAGGTCCCTAAACTGCTGAGTGCTGGGATCATAATTATTACTCTAGGGCAATGGTCACTCTTACCTTCTTCATCCAAGCATGCACTGCTAGCTCTTGGCGGAGACAGTGTCCTGGGTATGATGGACTTTGAGGCAGCATGGCCATTGCTTTGTTAACGTGTGGGATGTTCCAGTGTGTACACTGAAAGGGCCTGGTACAAAGAAGGACTGAGATAACCCACAGGGAACACTAAGGACAGCAGACCATCATCCAAACAATTTTGCATGAGTTGTTTGAGAAGGAGAGCAGCCCCTACTCTCCCTGACCACTTGAAAGGCATCCAGATGCCAGGTCCTTTGTTAAGCAATAGCAAAACCAGTCAATAGGTGCAGATAAGAAGCAGTTTCAATATGGCCTTCCATTTATTGGAGCTATGTGAATGTTCCCACTCACAAGATGAAATTTGCTCTGTGTTGAAACACTGCTAGCAGCACTACAGAGTCTGTTTTCTTGCTCCAAAGAGTAAATAAATAAATAAATACATAAATAAATAAATGGTATAAGACTGCACAGGGCTTGAGTTTTCTCAGAGAGATCAAACAGTTAGAAGGTGCTTCACAAATGAAATGCCCTTTGGTTCAACCCTGCTAACTCCTAATCCTTTGCAAGTGCAGTCTGCTCAACAGCCTACTCCGTTGACTTGCCTGTGTCTTCCCCATGGGACATTCCAGACTCTGGCAGCCTTGCACAGGCAAGAGGGTCCTTCTGCACTCAGGTTACACGTGCAATAGGAAAAGGGTCACATGAACACTGACTGCCAGAGAGCACAGAGGTCTCACAGTTTTGTTAAAGGGGGCACTGTTCATAGGGCTGGTTATTACAGAGCAAAAATTAACCTCCTGTGATACACAAACTGTTTCATTGACTTCTTACTAACAAAGCATGCCAAATTTATTTCAGACATGTCTGCATTCAACCTGGACAATCAGCAGTATTCACCTAATCTGCTGTCTCCAGAATATTTTATAGTGCCCTTTTAACCCAAAATGTGTAAAATAAACTATTACTCAGAATAAAATACACTGCCAAGAAAAATGCTTTCTTATTAACCCAGCTTGCTTAAGCTTGCTGTGAGATTCACTTAGATCCAGCATCCACTGCAGTCAAGTTACAGCTTTTCATTGACTTCAGGCAGACTTCGGGCATAACGTAATGTTCCTGTCCTGCTCAAAAAATATGGAACCTCTGGGGAAAAGTGCTAAAATAAATTTCTTGAAAAGAGAACTGTACAGGGCTCTATGAGCTTTGAATTTTGGAGTATTTTCTCTTACTTATAAATATTTTTAATTGAATTTATCAGAATAAAAAAGAAAAATATCTGGAAGTTTTTGGCACCCTAAAATCCCAACTGCTCACAAGCAGAAACAAAACAAAAAAAAATCCAAACAAAACCCAAAACATTAAAATGAAAGGAAAAAAAGAAAGAAAAGAAAAAAATACAAAAGCAAAAAACAGTCATCATTGTTTCAACATTAACTTGAAAGAAGCAGACAGTTCCTTTTCACCTATGGTATCATCAGCATAGAAAAGGTACCACAGTTAAAACAACACTGAGGATTCCTTTCTACATTAATAACCACAGCAGGAATTCTAAAAATAGTCTCAGAAAGAAGCTAAAGGTGGCAGACAGGCCTTCTTTATAGTTTGAGAAAATAGGAAATGATAGGGGATAAAACTGTGTTAAAGGAGGTGGGAACAGGAAAAGTCACCTTCATTAGAGTTGACATCCACATATACCCTGTGAAGAATTCCTGAGATCTGAGGGGTGATCAAATTCTTTTAAAAAACGTAACTAGATGTGAAAGACAATTCTCTTTGTTTAGGTAACTGCTACTGGATCCCTAACCAAAGGAAAACAGGGACAGCTGGAGGGTAATAGCAATCCTCTAAAAGGCAAGAGATAAGGACCATCTGCTAGCAGGGACCTGAGTGAAAAAAGACCTGTCTGTGAATAGACATAAAATATTAATATCCTCATATTCAAGTTCCTCTAGACAATGGAAGAAACAAAGAGCAAACCTGAAACAAACAAGACTTGCAACAGATCTCTGTTCCGTGAAATTTAAACCCATATTTCACAGTATGTCACGATTCACAGGATGTTGCTTTGCTACTGCACTTCCCAAGAGGAAACACAACACACAGCCCTGGAGACTGTGACAGCACCAGTCCCTGAGGACAGAGGGCTAGATTTTAATGCACTGATTTTTTATTGGTTTCTTGCTAACTTGTTTTTGTTTCCCTGTGTAATTTTAATTCTGCCTGTAATATGTGTATGTTATCACAATTAAGTGTCCAGCTCAGCAGAGACCTCAGCAAGCCACTGAACACACTTACAAAAAGGCTAATGGACCCCTTGACACCTTTGCTGACACATGCCACGTTTTTTCATGGTGGCTACCTTCCCTTGGAGAGGAAAATAACTGGCACTTAAAAGCAATTTTAACAAAACAGATATATTAGAGGAATAGAATTCTTGGTGATAGAAGTTTGCCATTGGCACCCTACTGTATAAAGCTTTTTCATAGCCTCACCAAGCTCTGTTTTGGAAGCAAGTGCTCTACATTGGTTGAAAGGCTCTTTCAGGACTTGACCACCGTATTGGTGGGAAGACACCTTTCCTTTTCTAGCTTGATTTTGGTCTTGGCCCATTTATATACCTTCAGTTCTCATATAATTTTGCCTGTTTTCAGAAAATCCCTATTCTTCACAGCAGCGTTTTCATAGACAGCAGCAGTATTGCCTCCAGCCTCCATTTAGCTAAGCTAAACAAGAGAAGCTCCTTTAACTTTTTCAGATATATGTTCTTTCCTCTCCTGTAGCCCACAGTAATTCTTCTGCTGACTTGAAAGAAAACTTGCACAAGTGGTCCCAGACGCCTTCAGAACAAGCCTTTGCAATAAATCTTCCCCTCTCTCCACTGGAAATAGGGGATATTCCCTTTTCCATACTTACAGTGCTGCTAGCATCACACTTGGACCAGTGAATACACCCAGGACTTTTCTCTGGAAAATAAGTCCAGTCCTCAGTTCACAAAAGAGCTGACTCAGGTGGCTCCTCTTTCCTGCAGTGCTGCCTTTTGAAAGGACTCAAGCAGGAACCAGAGCAAAACCATTCCATAGGAGGAATTAATGCAGCCTTCCTCTTAATGCTATATAGTAAGATAAAATTGCTGGCAAATGTATTCAGTTACTGGATATCAAACTTGTGTTATCTACCTGCAGCAAGATCCACATTGCCAAATTTTTCTGAGTCTCTATCTATTCACCCCAAGGTTTGATGAGCACTCAGACCTGCTGACATCTTGCATCATCTCCCTTCATGAGCTACTGAGCAATTTCAGAGATACTGACTAAATTTACAGCCACACAGGTGAAGATTTACAGTCACACATGCTAGGTAAGCTGAAAGATTTGCAGTGCAATGCTTCTAACAGTAGAGAACAAAGCTATGATAAAGCATTGATGTCTGGGTGGATCTGCAAACATAACTGGAAGGTATCAGCATCCCAGCTGATGTGAGTCACAGCACATCCACAGCCACTCAGCACTTGCCTAAAAGTCGGCAAAAGCTTTATAACACTGCACGTGTCTTTCCTTTTTGCAGGGTGACAGAGAACATAATGGAACTTGTTGGCAAAAACAGGGAAGACTGAAACTCGGCTGCAGTGGAAATCCAGTGTTACCTGGACAGGAGCACCACCACACTCTGGTGGGCCTAAAAGGGCAAATTACCTGGGAGGGAGATCAGGCTCATTGTCAGACATCCTGGCAAATTCTCTGTGCTGCCTGCAAGAAGCTTTTGCACATGTGTTGCAATAAACAGCTGGACATCTTGCAGATGTGCAAGGCTCTTCCCAGACTATTTGAGAGGAGGCAAAATCCACTGTTGCTGTTCCTGCTTTTGGCTGAGGGATGAATCTGAATGCATCAAAAGAGCAATGTAAAAAGACCTGGTGCAGCCCAAGCATACCCAGCTGAGGAACCTGTCATCAAGAGCCAGGCTGGAAAATGTGTGGGACCGAGCTGTGCCTGGCTGTGAGGAGAGCAGCTCCCAACAGGAACAGTGAGCCCATCTCAGCAGCTCTCCAGCAGCTTTGCTTCACAGGGCTTGCAGCAATGCCAAGGCTTTCTCAGGTAACAGGATAGTTCATCAGCAGGTATCCAAAAGGCTGTACAATTGACAACCCTGACACATAAGACATTTTCTTTTTCTAAACCAAAAAGTGTTCAAGCAGCAATACAGGAGCTAAAGCCCCATAATCAAATCAACCAGGAGCAATTGTACTCATCAAACTTGTCACTGAGAACTGTGAAGCAAGGATCTATAAACAACACATCCACTACCATGAAGAGGAAACTCTCAGTGCTGCAGGCTTCCTGAGCATTGATCAGTCAAGCACCTGGGACTAGAGCTATTTATTACAGAATCACAGAAGCAACTAGGCTGGAAAAGACCTCTGAGATCATGGAGTCCAACCTCTGATCTAACACCACCTTGTCTACTAGACCAGGGCACTAAGTGCCACATTCAGTCTCTTCTTAAATACCTCCAAGGACAGTGACTCCACCACCTCCCTAGGCAGTCAATTCCAATACCCAGTCACTCCCTCTGTAAAGAGCTTCTTCCTAATGTCCAATCTAAACCTCCACTGGCACAGCTTAAGACTGTTAAGACCGCTGGTTGCCTGGGAGGAGAGATCAATGCCCACCTTGCTACAACCTCCTTTCAGATAGCTGTAGGGAGTGATAAGGTCTCCCCTGAGCCTCCTCTTCTTCAGCCTAAACAATCCCAGCTCCCTCAGCCACTCCTCACAGGACTTGTGCTCCAGTCCCTTCACCAGCCTTGTTGCCTTTCTCTGGACACACTCAAAGCCTCAACATCCTTCCTATGCTGAGGGGCCCAGAACTGAACACAGTACTCAGGGTGTGGCCTCACCAGTGACAAGTACAGGGGGAGGATCACTCCCCTGGTCCTGCTGGCCACACTATTCCTGATACAGGCCAGGATGCCACTGGCCTACCTGGGCACACTGCTGGCTCATGTTCAGTTCCTGTCAATCAGAACCCCCATGACCCTTTCTGCCTGGCTGCTCTCCAGCCATTCTGCTCAGCCTGTAGTGCTGCAGGGGTCATTGTGGCCAAAGTGCAGGACCTGACACTTGGTCTTCTTGAACTCCATCCCATTGGATTCAGCCCATCTATCCAGACTGTCCAGGTCCCTCTGCAGAGCCCTCCTACCCTCCAGCAGATTGACACTCTCCCCCAACTTGGTGTCATCTGCAAATTTGCTAATGATAGACTTGATCCCCTCATCCAGATTGTCAATAAAGATACTAACAGGCCTGGACCCAACACTGATCCCTGTGGGAATACCGCTAGTGACTGGATGCCACCTGGATGTACCTCCATTCCCCACCACTCTCTGGGGCCAGCCATCCAGTCAGTTCCTAACCCAGCAGAGAGTGCCCCAGTCCAAGCCGTGGGCTGCAGCTTTTCCAGGAGTGTGCTGTGGGAGACAGTGTCAAAGGCTTTGCTGAAGTCCAGGTAGACACATCCACAGCCTTCCCATCATCCACCAGCCAGGTCACCTGGTCATAGAAGGAGACCAGGTTTGTGCGGCAGGACCTGCCCCTCCTAAATCCACACTGGCTGGGTCTGATCCACCAGCACCTGTAGGTGCTGTGTGATTGCACTCAGGAAGATCTGCTCCATAACCTTGCTGGGCACTGAGGTCAGCCTGACAGGCCTGTAGTTTCCCAGATCCTCCTTCTGGCCCTTCTTATGGATGGGCATCACAGTGGCCAACTTCCAGACATTTGAGACTTTCCTGTTTAGCCAGGGCTGATGATAAATGATGGAGAGCTGCTTGGCAAGCTCATCCACCAGCTCCCTATTTATCTACATATTTGTTTTACAGCTTTATAAAATTGTTCTTCAGAGCTTCTCTTTGCCTCTTATTTTGCCACAGATGTTTCAATATAAATTATAGTAATTATCTATTGTGAAGAAAGTAGCTGGAATTAACAATTGTATGAAGTGTAATTGTTATCAATTTCATAGGATTTCTGTGATGTCTAATTGTCCCCATAGCTTGAACAATCTGTACATTGTGGAAGTGCAGATGTATAGATTATCCTCAAAAGACACATTATCCAAATGCATTTTAGTCCATTTGACTTGGAGTTTTGGAACCAAACTGAATTTTCTGGGACAATATGAAAGAAGAGGTGCTAGAAAACCCTTTCTAGAGCCAGACAACAGTATAGAGCAAAAACACCCTGTAGCTTATCCTCATAACATACTTCTTGCATTCTCCTATTCTTAAATGGGACTCTAAAGAAAGGTAAGAAAGGCTCAGTTTAAAGGAAAACTAAACACGTTTCCTATTTTCAAAGCAATGTCTGCAGGTCTCTCACCCCACTGAGAGCACCATAGCAGCAATGTTACTATACCTATGACTGATTTTTCTCAAATCTCTGTCATGGCTCAGACAGTTTAACTACATAAGACATTCTTATGCATTTGAGTTCCTCATTCTCTCTATGTCCTCATAATCCCTCTTTAATAGTATCATACATATGTGAGTTGCAGAGATCAACAGCTTCATTTCTCAGCATTCACTTGTTCCTCAAGGAGACAGAAACTGGAGTAACTAAAGTGGGACCTCTATATTTAAATGCTTTGGACCAAAGGACCCCCATCTTCATGGAGATATCACATCATTGCATTTCTTTTCCAATAATTTCTAGCAGCTGTTAAAAAAAAGTTAGCTTTTGCGACTTTTTTTTGTCTCTTCTGTCTGGAAAGTTGTTAGTGAATGTGATTACTTTGATGTCTAAATAACTGCTTTTGACTTCAGCTTTCCAGTTATTTATGGCAAGCATAAACCCAGCTGTTATTGTGTGGCCATGGCCTTTTGCAATAAGGAGTTCCCCTCTCTCTGTAGTGCTTACATTCCCCTTCCCCACACTGCATATGTTTTTTAGATAGAAGTTTCAGCCTACCATGCAGGATTGGCACTCTATGTCCCCTGTGACCCCTCTCTGCACTCTGAATCCACCTCCTACGAATAACACAAGCACAGATAACTGAGGTGGGAACACCCTTCTGGAGATCATCTAATCCAATCCCCTGCTCAAAGCAAGGTCACCTAGACTAGGTTGCTCAGAGCCACGCCTGAGTTGGTTTTTCATGTCTCCAAGGACAGAGACTCCATAACCTCTTTTAGGACTCAGTCATCATCACAGTAAAACAAGTTTCTCCTCACATTTAAAGGAATTCTGTGTTTTAGTTTGTGCCCATGGCTCTTGTCCCATTACTAGGACAGCACTGAGAAAAGCTTGAGTCCATTTTCTTTACTCCACTCATCAAGTATAACACACATTGAATAGATGCCCCTGAACCCTCTTATTCTCAAGCTGAACAGTTCCAGCTCTCTCTGCCTCTTCTCATATATCAGACATTCCAAGGCCTTAATCATGGCCCTTCAGTTGGACTTACTCCAGTATGTCCAGTATGTCTCTCCTGCACTGGGAAGCCTGGAACTGGACACAGCACTCCAGGTGTGTGCCAAGGCTGACTGGGAGGGAAGGATCACCTTCTCTGACCTGCTGGCAACACTTTGCCTAATGGGATGTTAGTGCTGGGATCAGTACTTCTAGCATTCCTCATGTAATGGCATTGATATTCTCCTACTACCACTGCTGACAGCTAGCCTAGTAGAACAGCCTTTTTACAGACACATAATTTTGGATACTTGCAGCTACTCTGATCTACCAGTGCCTTCAGAAGCTTTTCCTCCTCTGTCATTTACAGATTATAAGATCCCAATTTGTAATAAAAGTTTTGTTATTAGTTAGCGAGTACCTGACCTTTCATTTTGTACCGTTAAATTTCAGTCCCTTTCGATTACTGCAGTCCTCAAGGTCACCCAGTTCTTTCTGAAGATAATATGAATATTTTACATTTGTCCAACACATAACCTTTCTCTTTGTAAGTTCTCATTACCTTTTAAAAGTCCCTCTAGTTGTAAAGCCTCTGAAGTGTTATATTCCTTATTCATTTTGCTGCCCTTCTTTTAACTTTTATTATTTCTCCTTTGTCCTTCAGCTTATCTGCAGTCATGCACCATGGTAAGGTCCTCCATCTTCTGCTGATATCAAGAGGAATGCTTGGCACTACCCATTCATTTTCTGTTCACTAAGCACCAGGTGTATGTACCTTGCTGCAGCAATAACCTGGGTAGGTACCACAGGTACTTCTAAACTACCAACCTAGATCAAACCAAACTTTCAATATGGGCTGTTAAACCCACTTAAGAATCATTCTTCTGCTTATTGTAAGTGGAGAACTAGGGCAAGTAGCTGCTCCTTATATCTGAAATGCTAGCCTGGTTATGTCAATGTAAGATGTAGTATTTAAGTTACATGCTGTGCTAGCCAGAGATCTTCACTGAGCTACAAATGACGACTGAGTTACTTCCTAAGATCTTACAAATAAATCAGAGCCTAAAAACTCTATACACAGAACTGCAAATTTTGTCTGCAATGGATATATTCTTGCTAATGGAATTGCAGCTGTGATTTTTTTATTCCCTTTGGGAAGCTCTTCAATTGATTTATATATCAGTATGTAGGACATGTACAGGCCAAGAACAAAAACAAATAAAACATTCTTAACAAAGTGCTGGCTAGATTATTTACCAAATTTCAAGCTGATTCAAAATCTTTAAAAATCATAATTATTTATAACTTAGATCCTAGGCTTGGGCAATAACATGACTAGACTTTGGATAATATGATAAACATCATATATGCTCTTTGGGAGTGGGGCCAGGTGCAAGGAGAGTTGTTAATAGCTATACATTTTCAGAAATTAAGAAGAATATGGCATAGCCTTGCTCTACATGGTTTGCATGTGAGGCTTAAAACACTGCAGTACTGTTTTCTCTCCGTAAAGTTATCTGTAGCTCTCTGGTCAACATGGGGAAGTCATCTTTCATGAAGTAGTTGATAGATGTATTTTTTTGTCCAATTTTCCACAGTGTCTTTAGGCTTTGTTTGAAAAACTGAAAAGCCTTTAACTCAAAAACAGATTTAAGTATCAACAACTGAAAATATGTTTGCATTCTAAACAGTTATCAATAACCAGGAAGCAAATTAAGGCTTCTGAATTAAAATCAAAAGGTACTAGTCTTGGCAGCCTTTTTTAAGGGGGTGGGGAGGGGTAGGGGGTGGCATGAAGGGCAACTTTTGTGTAGTTCTATGAATCCTGAAGACAGAAATACTTTCAGAGCATTTAGGAACCTCACAGTCTGTCCATGCCGAAACCAACAGCTCTGTTCTCCCTGCATGGAAACCCTTCATACTTTGCCTTTTAGGGAACATCACTGATTTTATGAGTACGCAAAGAATGAACGTAGAAAAAAATATGTGGCCCTTCAATTATTTCACAAGGAACCCCACACAGTCCTTTGTCAATCAAGCAGTCCATGAGCATGAAACACTACCAGCAGTTACCAGGCTGCCAAGGGGTGGAGACGAAGGGTGGCTGATGGTTGTCTCTGCTTAACAGGGGCTGGCCACCATTAACTTCTACACTAGCAAAAGCAATTAAATATGCGAGACATGGTGAAATAAGAAGCAGTTAAAGTTGCTTCTGTGGCAGCATGCTCAGTGTAGCCAAGCAGCAGTATGCAGCTTTCCCAAGGAGAGGAGAGAAGACATCCTGCCTGTTGGCACTGCCCAGGACGCTGGAAGGAGGGTGCCACAGAAGAGGAAATGAGAGGTGGAAACTGAAGCGAGCATAGGAAACTAGCTGAGAGAAAGTAGGGAAAAAAGGATGCTCAGAGACCCTCCTGAACTGAGGGAAGACCTCTCTGGACAGTCTTTGGAAAGGCCATAT
>JAWWEU010000001.1:43822851-43879980 GCA_035583155.1 Acropternis orthonyx | reverse complement strand
CCCCCCCCCCCCCCCCCAAACCAACCAAACAAAACCAAAACAAGTGAATAACGAAAATATATGATCTTGAAATTTGTCTCATCACCTCTATCAACACTCACACCTGCACTGCTGTAGTACTAGAAACATTTCAGATAGTCCCATTCTCAGCAAATGGGAGGTATGTGAGATTAGTTGCTGCCACTAAAGGGTAAAATGGTGTCTAGCATTTACCTTGACATGTCATGAGACAAGAATGTACCTACAGTCTGCTACCATCCAGAAGCTGACACACACAAATACAAGCTCACAAGTAATTTGTGGTGATCATGTTTTTCAGATTTTTTTCTTAGTGCACATAGAATCACAGAATGGGTAAGGCTGGAAAGGGCCACAGTGGGGCCATCTGGTCCAATCTCCCTGTTCTAGCACAGTCATCCTAAAGTACATTGTACAAGATTGCTTCCAGTTGGTTCTTGAATATCTCCAAGAGAAACTCTTGAGTATCTCTTGAGGGAGCCTCCACAGCCTCTCTGGGCAACCTGTTCCAGTGCACAGTTACCCAGGCAGTAAAAAAATTCTTCCTCATATTCATGTGGAATTTCCTGTGCACCAGTTTCTGCCCATTGCCTCTTGTCCTATTGCTCAGTAACACTGAGAAGAGCTTGGACCCATCCTCTGCCCATCCACCCTTTAAATACTTGTATACATTGATGAGTTTAAGGCTGAATAGGCCAAACTCTCTCAGCCTTTCCTCTTAAGAGAGATGCTCCGGTCCCTTAATCATCTTTGTTGCTCTCCACTGGACCCACTCCAGGAGCTCCACATCTCTCTTGCACTGCGTAGCCCAGCACTGGACACAGCACTCCAGATGTGGCCTCACAAGGCCTGAGTGGAGGGGCAGGATCACCTCCCTTGACCTGCTGGCAATGCTCTTCCTATTGCACCCCAGGATCCCATTGGCCTTCTTGGCCACAAAGGCACACTGCTGGCTCATAGACAGCTTCTTGTCCACCAGGACCCACAGGTCCTTCTCCACAGAGCTGCTTTCCAGCAGGTCAGCCCCCAGACTATTACTGGTACATGGGCTTGTTCTTTCCCTCGTGCAGGACTCTGCATTTGCCTGTGCTGAATTTCAGCCAGTTCGTCTCTGCCAATCTCTTCAACCTATCAAGGTCCTTCCAAAGGGCTCCACAACACTCTGGTCTATCAGCCACTTCTCCCAGGTTTGTGTCATCAGCAAACTTGATGAGGAGGCATCTGCCCCTTCATCCAAGTCATTAATGAAAACCATAGACAGGAAATATCATCAGAGGATTTCTATGAAAAAGAAGAAAAGAAAAGAAAAGAAAAGAAAAGAAAAGAAAAGAAAAGAAAAGAAAAGAAAAGAAAAGAAAAGAAAAGAAAAGAAGAAAGCAACCAAAAACCAAAAAACCAAGAAGACACAAGTCTGGCCCTACATGAATTCAGAAAACACAATATGTGTTTAGAAATTGCTGCATTTGTTCAAAATGCCAGAGAGAGAACTACAAGGAGCTGCTGATCATTTATGGGACTTCTTGTGGAGTCTGGCAGAAATTGGCAACTGATTTGTTTGAACACAGCAAAGCTCTGTGTGATGATAGTTGATTGTTACTGTCATTTTTTACCAAGTAATTCAGCTAAGCTTCACAATATCCAGCACAGTAGTGAATGACATAACACAGTATTTGCCAAACCTCCAATGAGCTTGTTTCAAATACAGCACAAGATACAGGACACTTTCCAAGACTGCAGAGGATCATGCTTCATATGGAAGTTGCCATCTATATCAAATGTGTGCATGCCTAAGAAAAAACAGATGTAAAAAGCCAAGAATAAGCATTCCAAATTGCCAGTCACAGGCTTCAAAATCTTCATATGTGTCTGTGGAAGAGGCTTTTGAACTGTGGTCATCTTCAGTGGAACTAGCTGAGCTTGAAGTTACAGTGGGTACAGTTAAAGTTTTCCAAAGACCAGGACTGTCCATTCAGAAACAAATACAGCCCCAAATTCCACTTCTAAAGATCTACTGGCCAATGCCAGCTTAGAGATTGCCCAGCCACACACATACGTTGATAATTCCATACCTCCCAACTGACCAGATATGTCTCAATCATAGAAAGCACCCTCTGCCACCTCCCAGTAGCTGAACAGATCAGTGAGAACAACTGCAATATTAGTTGCACAGGTTGAAAATCATAGAATCATAGAAAAGCCTGGATTGGAAGGGACCTTAAAGATCATCTAGTTCCAACTTCCCTGCCATGGACAGGGTCACCTTTCACTAGACCAGGTTGCTCAAACCCCAATCCAATCTGGCTTTGAACACTTGCAGGGATGGGGCCTCCATGAATTCCCTGGCAAACCTGTTCCAGTGCCTCACCACCCTCACAGTAAAGAATTTTTTCCTAATATCTAATTTAAGCCTGCCTTCTTTCAGTTTAAATCCATTTCTCCTTGTCCTGTCACTACATCCTCCTGTAAAAAGTCTCTCTCCATGTTTCTTGTAGGCTCCTTTCAGATACGGGAAGGCCCAATTAGGTCGTCCTGAAACCTACTCTTTTCCACAGGAAGCTGCAAAGTTAAAACTATCTTGAAGAGTAATATTTTAGTTGCTATATTGTATGGTTTCATCGACTGTGCTGTATCTGCAAAACTAATTCTAGATGAAAATGAGGTGGACTAAAAGGTCAGGAGTGTCTTCTCTTGCAATCTGGGTATATAAAGGCCAACACAAAGCTGCAGCAGCAAACTGGCTTAGCAGCCAGCACAGAGAGAAGACTCCACTTACCACATGAGCATCCATGCAAGAACTGATCATGCCTTGATCAGGACTCTCCCACAACTCAGCATATGAGCATATTAATGCACAAGTAAGCGTTATTGAGAAATGTCTAGCACAAGAGAAGTGCTGGCATTTGTCAGTATTTCTTCTATTTTCTTCAACACAAGAAGCACCAGAAGTCAGTCATTTTCTGCCCTGCTCGCTCTGCACCAGTGGGGTGTGAAAGCAGAGCAAGCAGCTTTTTTCTTGTAATGAATCCCCAGTTCTTCCGGGAGCACCAGGGTCAAAATTAGTGTTATTCTAAACATGTGAATAAAAAGCAGAAAAGAAAAAGAAAATAAAAAATGAACTATGGGTAAAGGTCATCTCTCAAAGCTTCCCAAAGGATACACTATCCCTACGTACGTTTTCACTACAAACCCCAGTACATTTTCAGTGAGTTTGTACATCATGGGCATATCATGGAATCATAGACTGGTTTGAGTTGAAAAGGGCATTTAAAGATTGTCTAGTCCAATCTCCCTGCAATAAGAAGGGACAATTTCCACTAGATCAGGTTTCTCAGAACCCTGTAAAACCTGACCTTGAAGGTTTCCAGCAGTGGAACATGCACCACCTCTTTGGGAAACCTGTTCCAGTGTTTTACCACCCGCATTGCAAAACATTTCTTCCTTACTTCTAGTCTAAATCTACCCCCCTTTGGTTTAGAATTCCTTGTCCTAGCCCTGTTAAATTCCTTGTCCAGGCCCTGTTAAACGTCTGTTCCCATCTTTCTTACAAGCCCCTTTTAGTTATCAGAAGGCTGCTAGGGGGTCTCCCCAGAGCCTTCTCCTCTCCAGGCTGAACATCCCCAACTCTCTGAGCCAGTCTTCATAAGAAAGATGCTCCAGCCCTCTGATAATCTTTGTAGCCCTCCTCTGGATGCACTCCAGAAGGTCCACATCTTTCCTGTGCTGAGGTCCCCATAGCTGGATGTAGCACTCCAGGTGGGGTAGAGAGTACTCCAGAGCAGAGCAGAGGGGCAGAATCCCCTCCCTTGACCTGCTGGACATGCTGCTTTGGATGCAGCCCAGGATCTTGGGTTGCAAGTGCACATTGCCGGGTCATGTCGAGCTTTATCAGAGTCAAATCAGCTATTACAAGGATTATGACACTATTTAAAGCCTTTAAAAGCAACCTCACACAGTGTTCAGTTTCAAAATGTACTCCAACATTTTAGCCTATAGACACAACAACATTAGCAGAAGGGGAAGGAAAATTGCACCAAAAGGAAGAGATAGCCAATGTCCAAAGAGGCTGAAGACAAAAACGTTGTAGAACATCCAGCAGGGAGACTGTCTCCAGAAGAACCTCCTTCCAGAAGATGAGTCATGATAACTACATGTATTTATCAGGTTAATCCTTATTCAATAAATGAGTGGTGGGTGGGCATGTATTTCATTAAAATGGCAAAGGCTTTCGCCTACCACAAACCAAAAATATAAACATGAATATGAAAGGCCGTGAATTATGCACTCTGCTATTTTTGATAATCAAGTAGGGAAGAAAGATTTTAAAATTACTTCAGGAATCAGCTCAAGTTACCAGAACACCTCAACATCACAAGCATCAAGTAGGAGTTGATCTCATAGCTGATCAAAAGCTGATTTGTTGCCTGCCTTTACAATAAATATTTGCACTTGCAACATATGAAACTGCCTGTAAGATGCACACACCTCCCAGTAATGAGGCACAAGGAATAGCTCTTCTGTAACTATAGGGAAAAAACCCTCTAAATTCCCAACCAAATTTTGGGTTAACAAAACAACGATTTTGCATTTACTGATAGCAAAATTAAGAGACAGAAAGACTGCTATCTGCTGGTAATGATCTCAGTGCAGGAATCCCTCTACCACACCTGAACACCCACACAAAGCCATGCAGATGCTTGTTTGGATCCTCCTCTGTAAAGCAAGGAGCCAGGCTCACATCTCTCTGGCCAAACATTGCTCTAGCACCACTTTACCACTTTCTTTTGTGCATTCAGCTCAGTCAGCACCAGAAGCCTTCTTCACTTTCCAGTGGTAACATGCCATTACACAGCTTGCTGTAAATGTGGAGGAAGGAGAAAAACCCAAATGTCATATAGCCTCCCACTGTACACTTGTACC
The DNA here is from genome assembly GCA_035583155.1 of Acropternis orthonyx. NCBI lineage: Eukaryota > Metazoa > Chordata > Aves > Passeriformes > Rhinocryptidae > Acropternis > Acropternis orthonyx. Next base: position 43,875,045 of record JAWWEU010000001.1, on the reverse strand, counting down.
TGAAGACGCATGATCCCCCTTGTTAATCACCTGGAGTGCCTCCTACATGCAGCCTTATGGTCCCCATGGGAGATCCACTGTATTGATGCTGCTAACACAGCCCCTGCCCACCTCCCGTCTCATTCACCACCACAAACCACGACGACGGAGCTTCCAAGTGCTAAAGAGTTCTGCAAAATCTGCTGACTTCACCTACAGCCACAGTCATTTACCTAATAATTCACTAAATGCATGAGGTGAGCAACAGGACCGTAACATCAGCTCCAGCTGTCGGCTGCCTGTGCTGGTTTCCCCTGGTGAGCTGACATGGCTTCTGTGTTCCTTCTTTACTTGTATCTGCAGGCTCTGGCAAAGGGTCACTCTAGGACCTACACATTAGGGAACCATCAGTCACTTGAAAAGCAGCAAGGCTCTGACATTCATGTAAACATTAGTCAGTTTCAGTGAGCCAGCAACGCAGACGTGCCCACCTGTGCCCAGACTATTTACAGCTGAGAAGGACCTGCCTGACGGTCTGGCTGCTGGGTGGCAGCTGCCACTGCCAACTCCTCACTCACGGTGCTCTTTTGTGTAGGTGTAATGACCCGATGTTTTTCACTTTTATAAGCAGGATGATCACTTTATAGTTAAAGTTGGTAAATACCTTCTGTTTTATACCTTTGAGCTTTCAGGTGGTTTTCTTCTCTACAACAGGAATAAGTGAGGGTTGAGGACAACCAGCTTGCCAGAGATGCACTGCCCCAGGCACCATTGCACCCAGTGGGAGGGAAAGGTATTGGACCTCACTGCCCAGTTCAGCTACAGGATAGACCTGGTGCAGGAAGAGGCAGAGAATGGGACACGCAGGGAGAACAGGCAGCTACTGCAACAGGGAAATCACTCTTCTTGCATGCTCTCTGCAGGTGCCAGACATCTCTACAGCTTACTGACTTCTGCCTGTAATGGATAAGAAACCAAGCTTCCATGGGACTCTCCCAGGTCTTTTCCCAAGTGATGCTCTATCCTCTTCCCTCTCCAGACTTTGGAAGAAGTAGATGCGGGCAGCCCTGAGCACTGTTGCGAGTTTCAAGAAGTAGAGGAGAGGATGCAGAGCTGTGAGATGGCTCATTTCAGGGACCTGGTTGAATACATCTGTTAGAAAAGGAGGACTCAATCAGTTCATTCTTCTCGTGGTGGGAGGGTTGAGTTGGAGGGACAGGTGTGGGCTGAGGGGATTTATGAGGTCAGTGCTTGCAGATCTGGGAAGGCAGCAGTCCTCCGAGAATCATGGAATCACAGAACCACAGAACATGCCAAGCTGAAAGGGACCCACAGGGATCACCTAGTCCAGCTCCTGGCCCTACACATCCCTAAGAGCGACACCATGTGCCTCAGAGTGTTGTCCTAAAGCTTCTTGAACTCTGTCAGGCTTGGTGCTGTGACCACTGCCCTGGGGAGCCTGTTCCAGTGCCCAGCCACCCTCTGGGTGAAGAACCTTTTCCTAATATTCAACCTAAACCTCCTCTGACACAACTTCAGACCATTCCCTCAGGTTCTGTCACTGGTCACCACAGAGAAGAGATCAGTGCCAGCCCCTCCTCTTCCCTTCACAACAAAGTTGTAACTGCAATGAGGTCTCCCCTCAGTCTTCTCTTCTCCAGGCTGAACAGATCAAGTGCCCTCAGCCACTCCTCATACTACTTCCCCTCAAGACCCTTCACCATTTTCATTGCCCTCCTTTGGACACTCTCTAACAGTTTAATATCTTTTTTATATTGCAGTGCCCCAAACTGCCCACAGTATCCAAGGTGAGGCCGCCCCAGTGCAGAGCAGAGCGGGACAATCCCCTTCCTCGCCCGGCTGGTGATGCTGTGCCTGATGCCCCCCAGGACACAGTTGGCCCTCCTGGCTCCCAGGGCGCTGCTGACTCCTATTCAATGTGCTGTTGACCAGGACCCCCAGGTCCCTTTCCATGGCACTGCTTTCCAGCATGTCATTCCCCAGTCTGTACAAACATCCAGGGTTGCTCCATCCCAGGTGCAGAATCCAGCACTTTATGCTGTTGAACTTCATTGCCCAGTCCTCTGATTTGCTGAAGTCTCTCTTCAGGGCCTCCCTGCCTTCAAGGGAGACAACAGCTCCTCCCAGTTTTGTGTCATCTGCAAACTTGCTTAGTATCCCTTCTAGACCTGTGTCCAAGTCATTTACAAAGATGTTGAAGAGTGCAGGGCCTAAGACGGAGCACTGTGGAACCCCACCAGTGACAGATTCTCCTTTCTTTTCCTTTTTGCTCTAAAGAAGGTGACTTTCCACTGCAATATATCTGGAAATGACAGATTGGTATGGTGTCCGTCTGCACAAAAAGGCTGATTGATGTGCTTATCAAATCCCAGGGGATTAATTTGATTGTGATAACTTCATATTAGGGAAACAATGCAGGGTCTCAGATGAGAAAGCCAAGTCATCACTGTAGACACAGAATACAGCTGACCTGTGACCATGTCAGCACCCAAGAGTGGATCATAGTCAGAGAACCATAAAGAACAGACATGGAGTGACAAAGAAAACACACTAACATTTTTGCAAAAGCATGTTCAAAGGTGTGGGAGGAATGGGACACCAGAGAACCTCCACTTTCCTAATGCTAACAAGCCAGTTCTCCTCTACACCTGCACTGGACAGAGTGCAGGGACACATCTCTTAGAAATAAGCAATTAACTAATTAAAAAAAGGTTGGCTTCAACTGACATGATCTTTCTCCTGCTGCTCTGAAGGAGACGCAGTCTCATAATGAAGCAGGCAAGGAACATGCCCCATTCCCTCCAGAACACAGACAATGACTCCATTGGCATTGCTACGATGATCCCATAGCCTCAAGAGGGCTGCAGGGCTGTAGGCAAGTTTTCACTGGGATGGAAAACTGATCTGGCACTAATGGTGTGCAACACAGCAACAAAGTTTGGCCCAGGACAGATAAAATTCCAATATATACTCCACATCAGAAGGCAAGAACAAGAACACTATTAACTAAATAGGAAGGTATAATAACACTTCTGCCCTTGACTAACAAAACAGCTGTATATGCCCCTAGGCAGCCACTTTGGAGTTGACAACTTCCACAGGGAAATTTAATTCTGTTTATTCCTGAAAAATGTCATTATAAGTGTTAATTCTTACATCTCCTCAGCTGTATTTTCATCTGCACATTGCACTAAAAGTCTTTAAAATAATGTCACAAGCCTAATGGCAGAAGACTATTAAATGAGGCAGTCCTACATTGAATATAAACTTCCTTAATGATTTTGATCCCACCGAGCAAATTGGTCTCTTAGGGGAAAATATACTTTTGCCGCAAAGAAGCCATGCAAGATCAATGCTCCAAGGCCCAGAGCTGCTCTGCAGGCACAGGGAAGTTGAATGGTGTTGCTGTCTGTTTCTCTCCCAGTAGCCATGACATGCAAACAGTGGCATTCTCCCTGCAGCACTTATATTGGCATACGAGGAATTCCTCTGAGCCCTTTAAAAAAAGTCATGTAATGTTGATACATCAGTGAAGGAATCAGCTGTAATATCACTGCAAACTCTACTTCATTTAATTCAGTTCCATGGAAAAATTAAGCAAGGCTTTCTGTAGTCATCACAGGCTGAGGTAGCACATCACAAGGTTCCTAAATAATGTATTAAAAGCAGAAGAGTTAGGTTTCCCTTTAGTTTCTATGGCTCTTTTGTCAGCAGTTAACGTTACTGATCACAGGCTCTCTCTTTTCAGCCATGGAATGCATATTGTAGGATTTTTACACAGAAAGGACTATGTCAAAGTTGTTCCAGGACAGACAGCCTTGGGGTCCGCAAGATGCTCCAGTGAGACCCTACAGCAGAGACACTTTTACTCTGGTGTGATACTAGTTTTCCCCACTGGGACATGAGGGGCTTTTGACATAACCTTGCATGCTCCCTTTTTGGTCAAGGCGTGTCCCTGACAAACACATGTCAAGCAGGAACGACTTCCTTAGAACTGGGCATCCAAAGCAATTCAAGTCGCATTATGTGCTTTGATACACCAGCCCTGTGAATCCTGGTGTGGATCACCAGCTGGGTGTGGGTTACAAGCTGGAATATCTTGTTTTCCCCTCACTCACTCATGTCTTACAACATCAAAACCAAGACCGTTTGACTTAATTCCAGTGCCTGCATCTACAGCCTTACCTTTTCTAGCTTGCCTTCTCACTGGTCTTTTTGTTTCAGATGAACATGAGCAAGGAGACTCCATTTGCTTTTTCCATAAGATCATGAATTTTCGTGCCACTGTAGCAACCTGTAAGAAGCGGGCTTAACCAATCCTTACCCACAAGAGGAGAGGCCATCTTATTGGGCAGCTATGACCCTTCCTTGTTTCCTTGTGGGAAGCACAGCCAACCCAAACTTTTACTTGTGCAGACATGACTGTCCTTCATCAATGTCATAACTACAGCTCTTCCACCCTGGTGATGTCCTCCAGTGTATTGGCACTTTTCTTTTGAGAAGGTTAATAGGGATCATCACCAGGCAATGGTAACAAAGAGGACAATGGCTAGCACAGAGGCCAGAGACAGGTGTATGGAGGTTGTGTCAAACTCATAATGTTAGTAAATCCTTTTTCAGAACAACAGTTTCTCCCTGGCCAGCGTCACTTCTTATTTGCTGTGACTTGCTCAGCCCAGAGGAGCACACAGCCACCTGGAGCCTCTTGACTGTTTCTTATTACTGGATGCACATCAGAAACAGTTTAATCTCCTAAAAACCAAGATCTAGGATTAATGTGGTGTGGGTTTATTTCTAGGCACCACTTTCCATCCAGAAGCCCTGACCTGTAGTGACAGAAATTGTATAGAAATACTTTCGGTTTCAGTGAGTATATGCATGTGCATAGCCAAGTTTTCAAACAAAAGCAGCTTAAAAACTCCTGAGGCTGATTGTTTTCTTGGAGTGTAATTTTGTCCCTGCAAAATTGCATCTTCTCAACAAATGGCAGCAGGCTGATGCATACAAGCCTTTCTAATTCTAGACTCTCAGGGCCCCTGCAATGTTGCCTCTGCATGTCTGTTCATCCCAGGTTGCTCTGCAGAGGCCATAGTAACACACAATTTATTGACCTGCAAGTAGCTCAGAAATTCAAATTACAACCTTGTGGAAAGAAAACCCATCAAGTTCCCTTCAACTCCCATGCTAAAAGAAAAATCATAAAATTTAATAAGAGAGAGGTGCCTATGAAATCTTATTCCTTTGTTTCTACAAGCTTCTCTCCACAGAAACCTGAACTAACTGCAGCAGGTTTCTTTTCTGTTATGCACGCTGGGGGCAGCGGGCTGAGGGGGGACAGGCAGTGGACAGACACAGACCCCACCAATCAAAGAGGGCATCTGCAGCATGCAGGATGGAGGATCCACCTGTCAGCATTCTGTCTGTATACACCAATTTATTATTGGAGAACTCTGAAAACAAACTTGGCTTAATACTACACAATACCAAGTGGGGTAACTGCGTTGTCTTGGCAAGACCATGTCCCTGCTACAAGCTCTGCCTTTTCCCTGGTGCTCCACTTTACACAGAGATAGTATCCAGATGTGGGCTCAGAACTTAGTTCTTTCAGTGTCCTCTGCATATTTCATCACAAACAATGATGGCTGACTTATGGAAACTGCAGATAGAATATTTCCTTGCATTTCAGGAAAGCTCTGAGATGGACATAATTTCTTGTTTTACCAAGGGGATAATGCCACAAATAACCAAACAGAACAGGTGGGACTGGGGTGGGGTGAACCACAAAAGCAACCTATATCAACAAAATAAAAACCAATAACAGCAACAACATCCAGAAAGTACCTGTGATAGTTTATCCTGCTTTTATTCTTTATTGGGTAAGTTGGAAGAACACTTACCTGCCTCCTCAGGCCAGGCCATGCTGCTCAGCTGCCCAAATGCCTTTCATCTTAGGCACGTCACCATAGAGAAGCCAATAAATAATACACAGGTGCCTGGCCAGTTGCCATAGTGCCCAAACATCTGTTTAGGGCTGTGCTGGTCCTCAGAGGTCCTTCCAGGACAGAGTTTCTAGTGTGGTCCTCAGACAAAAAAAATGAATCTCTGAGCAGGAAATGGAGCATTGGTCAGGCACACCTGAGGCTGTGAATGAACTCCCATGGGAAGCAGAAACCATCACTCACCATATCACTTTGCAAACTGTGGTAAAACACAGTCTCTTGTCTTTGCCTTTTCTAGCATTCAGCAGGACATATTACAAGACAAACTGTTTTCTCTACCATGCCCCAAATATCTAATTTCGATGCTGCAAACTGATTAAGAAACAGAGCGAACTTCACCCACCAGAAATTAATGAGGCCTCACCATGTGATGCTGCCTGATTTCCAGGTGCTCTAGGAGGCCCGTGAAATACAAGAACCTATAGAGAACAGAATAAAACAACCACTGTGACCTTGGCTTTCATCACTGAGTGTCACTTCATAAACTCACTATTCTCCTTCAGAGTGGAAATGTTTTAGCATCTATGTGCAGTATTGAGTGGTATTTATCCCAAAGGTCACAAAACAAATAAATACAGGAAGATGGGTTGATACAAAAAGACTATTATGTTATCCTATTTGGGACCAGAGTACAAACAGGAAAATTGTTTCACTTTTATGTTGAAAGAATATTTGCTGTCACAATCTGGTTACTACCACCCTTTCCTGCCAAAGCTCCCTTTGACAAAGAAATCTGGGACCACCACTTTTTTCTTCTTCTCTAGAAACAAACTGGAGACATTCCAGTGGGTATTTCCTTGTCTTTCCTTCACGGGAACATGTTACTTGACAGATACTGAGTATGGGTCCATGAATAAAGCCATAAATCTGAGAAATGATCTGGGATTATTCTTGTCTGGGAGGTGGTAACATGTATCTTACTTGTTAGTGCCTCTGACTCCCCCCTCACCCTTTGCTCTGTGTCCCACACAAAGCCTACTTATGCATCAAAGACAGCAAAAGTAGTGGTAATGACCTGCCTATCCAGTCCTCATGCTGTTTCTGCCTGTACAGTTCATGCTGCCTTTCCAGGTCCCTCCAATCTTATCCTCTACTGCTACCAGGATGTCCTGAGGCTCATCTTCACTGTAACATCTGCATTCCTCCATCCCTTCAGGTCTCCTGCAAAGTCTTTTCTTCTAGATCAGTTATTAATCTAAATTGTCCATTCCAAAATGGCATGGACTTGAAATCAGGGAGGAACAGAGAAAGAAAGAGGGAGAAGAAAAAAGAAAAAGCAGGGGATTTGTACAAGATGTGAGGCTCACCATGGTGCCTTTCTGCTCATCCCCACGTATATGTTGCCTCTGCAGAGGTATTTGTTTTTTGTAACTGATGAACTGATGGTTTCATTTTTTTGCATAGTGTTGCGCAGTATTGTGGCATCATGGAATGAATAATTCAATCTTTCACCTTCTCACTGGAATAAAATCATTTGATTTTTGAATAATTTTCTTAAACTCCCACTAAAATATTTCTGTCAGAGAAGGAACATGTTTGGGTTTTTTTAACTATTATTGGTGCTTCCCACTAAAATAAATAAAACAATAAGTTGAGTTTCTAAATGACATGGTGGTATTCAGAGACAAGTTCAGAGCAAGTTTTTTATGAGGCTAGTAATCACAAATCAATTAATTGAATTTTCTTCTTATAAACATTTTAAAGAAAACACACCAGAAACATTTTAAGTAGGAGCTTTAATATCATAGAACAGCAGAGACTTCTTCTCCCTCTCTCTCTCTCTCTCTCTCTCTCTCTGGTGTTTCCTATATCGAAAAGGGTTACTTGCCAAAAAGTCCTGGTTTATCCCATGATAAGGTGAGTGGAAGTTTCTCTTCCATCTCAGCCAGTGTTGAATGAGACAGAGTGTCCCCTTTCAGGCCACAGTGGCTGCAGCTGGACAACTCTGTCCCTTCCCTCCTCTTCCAGGCAAACTGCCAGGACTTTGTTGTTGGCACGTGTAATTTCTTTTATTTTCAGTTTTTATTTTCTCAGGAATATAAATTTGCATTCTAAATCTTAGGTAGTAAAATTTTCAATACAATAAGCAAAGAGTGGTTCAGTCAGGTGACTTCCCATTGAGTTTATTAAAGCTGGAAACCACAAAGAAGTGGTGATAGAAAGATGAAAGTAACCAGACATGTTTAGCAGAACAGTGGGACAATATATTTTAATTTTGATAAACTGAGAAAAGTCTGAAATTAATAACAGAATTTTCATTAGGACAAATATAAATCTATTCACTTGTGAAAACTTTTCCCCAGATGCAAAAAGACTAATACTGTTAAGAGATCTTCAGAAATTTACAGGCAAACCCTGTTAGTAGTGTTCTCAGGAGGATGATGTTGAGATAACAAGGAACAGCTACATAATCTGATCAGAGATTTCATAAATTATCCTTTAAAAAATACCTTAAAGTCTTCCCTGAACAGCAGAAGAAGGGCCACTTGCCTCACTGGTTTTCATTCCCCTTTATCTTGTCCCAGAGTGCTGTAAAATCCACAGTAATTATGTTGAACTACCTATAATCAAGAAACTTGAAGGAGAGTATAAGCAGCAGTAACTCTGGTGCCATCACTGTGACAGTCACAGGCAAAGAGGAGCCATGGAAGAGGGCACAGAGCCACTGGCAGAAGGAGAAGGAACCCCCATCACTACTCCTCTGCACCCCTGCAAAGTGACCCCTAACACTGTGTCAGGCCCCAGGGGACTAACGCCAAGAAGGCAGCTTACCGGCTTGAAACTTAGAAAGATGGCTTCTCCTGAAAAAGTCTGAAAACAGACGTTCATCCAGAGTGTGATTCTCCAAAAACCTAGTACTATCTCCAAATCACTTGGATATCTCCCAAACAACAAATACATGCAGCAAAGCATGCCTGCTCCTACCTAAACCCCATCTCCAGTCATAAAGGCTCCATTGCAAACAGAGCAAAGCCTTTTTTCTCCCAAAATACCTGACAGCTTCTATGACTGCACCAGAATGGTAAGCCAAAATGAATCACTTATGGATATGAAGTACAGTGAATACACCAACAGTTGGGAACCTGTATAAGCTTGTTTCACAAAGCACTCATGGGGAGAGGGTAAAGGTGGGGGGTGCGGTCATTCTGTACACTGAGGTCTTCTGGTTGCCCTCCTCTTGAAGACACAGGTTATACAACTTTAATGATCATGTTCTTTCTTTTAATCCTCAGAAACATATTAAAAAAATTTGTACATGTTGTTTTCCTTCTAAGAACAAGGCATTCTGTAGTCTCAACACAGCCAGAACACCCTGTCAATGCAAAAATTACATCCAGCCGGGATAAGGCTATTAAAGAAAGGTTTCTTTTACTCTTCATTGGTCAGGTTCAGTCAGGAGATGTGAACCAAGCAGGAGTCAATGGTCCCTGCCAGAGGCTGATCTGGCACCACCTAACAGAGAACTCCAGGTTCCCATTAGACCAGTTAATGCTAGACTGTGTTAGACCAGTCCAACTCCCACTCCCAGTGCTCTTTGGTTTGGTCCGCAAGGTCTTTCCCCCATGCACAGCAGCCACATCTGTCCTCCTACACACACCTATGTGCCACCCACCACCCCATAGGATGGTGATGGCTGCCCTTATCCCACATTGCACGTGGGGTTCCCTACCTCAGGAATCCTCCATCTCTGCAGAGCATCTCAGGAGCCCATGAGCTGGCTTTCCCTCTTCTGAGTTTGTCTAAGAGCAACTAAGAGGTCAAAAATTTGTCATAGACTTGGAAAGAACCAAACATCAAGGTGGGTAGGATGGCTGCAGAAATGCTGCCCACCCAGGAAATGGGGAAGGCCTGTCTGGGAGAAGCTAAGACTTTCCTAAAATACCCAAGAAACTTAAAATGGGACTTTCAAATCTTGACTAATCATATACTTTTCAAATATTTTCAAAAACTATGTAAATGTACTTTTTCTCAGTGGTAACTGTTTCTCTGTCAAACTGTAACTTTACTTGACAAGTAATTACAACATTCTGAAAGATTGTTTTTTAAAGTAGATGGGAAAGTTTTTCTTTTGTCCGTAATTTCAAAAGTAACAGTTTATACACTCAGAGACACAGCTTAAACAAACAAAAGACCAGCTAATAATGTGTACTCAGGACCATGTAAAACCAGAGTATAATAGAAATTCAAGTGGCAATCTTACTTCATCAATCAAACTTTATTGCCAGTGACCCTCTTTTCCCCAGAGGGTTTGACACTTCAGATTTGAAAAAGTTGCTGAAAAGATCACAGGGATAAATTTGAAAGTATATTTAAACTTTAGGAGAACAGCAATTTAAATTATGATAATATGACCTATTAAAGAAAGAAATTAAAATCTCCTAATTGATTATATCAAAAGAAGTTCAATTTCACAAGGAGTTGAAACACCAGTTATGCCTCAGTTTTGTAGAGGTGGAGAGAATACAAAGATTTTATTCCCTGGCTACTCTCTGGCTATTTACAGAAGTGATCCTGTGGCTTCCAACCTTTTCCAATTTTCAGACTCCTTAAAATTTACAGCAGAGTGTCCCATTAAAGAAAACACAAACCTACTCACAAGATACTTGCTTTACTTGTTTACTTTTACTGATCTGTCAGAAATAGTTAGTGGTAATTAAGGGTTTAAGGAGCAGCAGTCAAACCCCGCTGAGGACAGACGCTGCTTCGATGTGGAGGCAGCTTGTTGTCAACTCTGGGCATGCCCAAAGTGTCACCTGTACTTGGATTTGCACTGCACATGCAGGCACAGGTCCTGGAGAGCCCATGGGTGGGAGGAGATGCTCATCACCAGCAGATGTAATTAGCAGAATGCTTCACCCATATGAACCACTTAATGGCAGGAAAAAGCAGCATGGGCTGCAAGGAAATTTTGTTACTTAGGAAAAGGACAGCAGGACTGAACTAAAGGTCCATACTGCCAGATTTCCTCTAGACTCTCAACGATTTAGCTTTGCAAATCCCTATAAATCAGTGTTTCTTTGGAGAGGGTTGTCCAGCTGCCCCGTACTTTGTTCTCTGCTGCTCACAACTTGGCCTGTTGTTGGCACCTCCTCTTTCCATTCACTGTCTGCTGATGGAGCAAAGAAAGCAAGAGACAACAGCCCCAGGCAGCCCCTTAATCTCACCTGAGCAATTAGTTCTACTTCACATATGCAGTTAAATATTTCATTCTCTCCCTGGCACAAGGAAGCAAAGGCAGGGGAGAGGCAAAGGCCTTCCATGAGGGAATGTGTGGACTCCAACCCTTCTTTGACACACCAGTACCACTCTAGGACACACTCGATTTGGCCCTTCTCCACCCAGACTGCTAGCTGTTTCAGATGATGCCTTTATGCCTTTTTACACAAAATCTAAGTTTGATTCACTTGTGAAAGTTACATAACTTCCAAAATTTTCATAATTCTCACAAATCAGAATTTTTATATTCTGGCCAACAAGGTTATCCAGGTCTTCTGCTACAGGGACCAGTACAAGCAAAGTGACTTTATCACCATTGTTCTCATTCCTGACACTCACCTTCCCTTTTTAGGACCACCTTATGCATTTATAGCAACACATCACCACTGAGGACAGTGCATGTGGTATTCATCACCAAGACAGCACATCATGCCAGTTATTCTTCATCTCTCTTTTACAAAGGACAGGTAGGAAGAAGGAGTTAAGACTCCTGTCTTCACTCTCACATCTTCCTAAAACTTTGTATCATTGTAATCTTAAATGTTGTATGATTATCTAAGAACTAGAAGACCAGAACCAGAAGGTTACATAGACAGTATACAAATAACCAACACAGTATCAAGTTAATAATTCAGACTAATGAAAATTGTCTGAATTTAACTGAATAAATAAATGTAGAAGACATGTGCCTGCTGGAAACATTGTCTATTTCCACAGCACTGATATCAGCTGTGTCCTGTGTCCCCCCCAAATTAAAGGAACGTATCCAGTGGCATATGACTACAAATTACAAGACTAGGCCTGTGCTGCAGAAAAGAAAAGGGTTATGTAAAGAATTAGATAAGTATGACTCATCCTGAACATTGAGTTTGAAGAATGTTAGTAATACTATTGAGTATCAAGCTGGCTGTTACAGTTAAGATTGCACTTGGAATTTCCATTATAAATCCTATTTTCAAGGTTTTATAACTTGGCTGTAGTATAAATTCAATCACAGCTGAAACTCAACATACAGTCTCATTATTGGAAGTAAAAGATTTTTTAAAGAAAAATCCTTTTGGTTTGTTGTGATTGAGGGAAATAAAAAAAATAGTAGAATCATTAAGGGAGTGTTGACACTTTTCTGCCCTCCTGTAAATTACAAATGACCTCTGTATTTAAACTCAGGATTTCATAAGTCATTAATCCAGACTGGAGAATGCTATCTCTAGGTGTATGGAAACAAAACTCATTAAAAACACTTGATCTGTTACCCTGAAAGAGCTACTAGAAGGTACATTCAGCAGCTTCTCCAAAGTTTCAATATAAGTTTTGATATTCAGAGTACCAAATTTCGGCATTGACATTCACTGCATCAATTTCCAAGCCACTAACGATACCACACTTCAAGCATGGAGCTGCCTCCAAGTACATTTGGCAAAGTCCTGTTGGCACCAGGATGGATCTCACAGGGGCAGGCAAGCAATCCAGGCTTCCAAAAGTCAACTCAGGTACATTCATGTTTCAAACTCTGGTTGCACCAGAGGCTTCCTGCCATCCACATGCTTCCTATGTAGGTGCTTTAACTCCAGCCAGTAATGAAGGCCCACACAGCCCCTCACTCCGTCTCCCAACAGCAGGACTGGGGAGAGAATTGGAAGGGTACAAGCCAGAGAACTTTTGGGTTGAGATAAAAACAGTTTAATAGGGACAACAAAAGCTGTATATGCAAGCAAAGCAAAACAAGGAATTATTTCATTATTTCCCATGGTCAGGCAGGTGTTCAGTCATCCCCAGGAAAGCAGGGATCCATCATGAGTGACAGTTGTTTGAGAAGACAAATGCCATCACTCTGTGTCCCACTTCCTCCTTCTTCCCCTTGCTTTACTAATCAAGCTTAATGTCATATGGTCTGGAATATCTCTTTGGTCATTTTGGGTCACCTGTCCCAGCTGTGTTTCCTCCCAGCCTCCCAGGTACCCCCAGCCTCCTTGCCAGTGTGCAAGTACAAAAAGCAGAAAAGGCCTTGGCTCTGTGTAAGCACTGCTCAGCAATAACGAAAACATCTCTGTACTATCAACAGTGTTCAGCACAAATCCAAAACACAGTCCCATACCAACCACTGTGAAGGAAATTAACTCTACCCCAGCTAAAACCCACATATTTGGCAACAACTACTCAGGCTGATGAGCAGGGATTTAGGCATGGTCACTGCCTCCTAGATGTGAAACAGTAGAATGTATCCCAAACAGGTTGTTCAAGCCACCACTTAGAGTCTTTGCCGCTACCCCCTTCCTCCATATTCACACAGCCAGTGAATAATAAACATTAAAACCATTTGATAATACTGTATTTTCAGTTTTCTAAACACATACTTTCTCTACTAGACAAGACCACCAATTCCACCAGCTTCCAAAAGATACACCTTTCAGCTAGTCTTTGGCTGAGGTCTTTGTTTCTACACACCTTATATGCAAGGAAAAGTGCAGGAATCCATTAAATAAAAATGATTTTGAGTACTCCAAATATGCAATATGCCACGTACTTACCAGGTGAAGCACAGACCAATAGTGAGAAAAAACTCTGCCCGCAGGGCTGGTATAAAATCAGATGAGTCACTTTTGTATTTTTAAAAGAAGGATCATAGGAAGTATCTGACACTTCAAGAATTTCTACAAAGATGGAAGACTTGGGAAGGATGGTGCTGGCAAGGCAGGAAGGGTGACACTGTGATGAGACACTGTACAAGGAAGCCCAGGCCAGCTTTCGCAGAGTGGTTAGTGAAGTCCAAAACAGCACAGCAGCCCCAACCTCCAGGTGGGCTCACCACGGGCTGGTCCTGCTAGGCCTGCAAAGCACTTCAATGTGCCACTGTATAAATGATCTACATTAGAAAGAAAACAGAAAAGTGCTCACCTCAGCATCTGGCAAAAAGACTTGTCTTCGATAAGCTGCTTTCATTTCAGGTCAAGCTCCTTTGCTCACTCCTTGTCAGATCTTTAATGTCAGTAGCAGTGTTTTGGAGCGCTAATAGCACTTTAATGATATAGTATGCAACCTAATTGGAAGCTTCTAATTGAGTGTTTCTAAATGGAAGGAATTAATTGTATCTATGGAAATTTGATAGGGCTCTTATCAGGTGTCCATCTAGATTGGAAGTTTTTTCCCAAAGCTGCTGAGTTAACAAGTTTCTTAAGTTTATTGAGGGAAATTTTGTTTCATTAACTTTCCTCACCCACGTGTGTCTGGACTTGTCAACAGAATTTCACCTGAACATCAGACCACCTCAATGCATCTCAAACACATAACTGCTACAAGTACCCCAGTTGTGGACCCTTGAGACAAAATGTGGATTTGATCTTCAAATTCACAAGGTTCTTTCTTCCTCTTTCCCCCCCCTTTCAAATGAAATATCCATTGGCTAATGAGCAATGCCTGCCAGTGTCCACCAGAACCACAGGGTTCAGGAGGTGGGATTGGATGCTTGGCCCCTGCAGGGATAATTCCAGGACCTGGGATGCTTGGCACTTGGCGGGCTTCATCATAGCTCTGATTTGTCTCTCTGCTTGAACTGAATTCAAACCACTTAAAATCCATTTGGGATTTTCCCCCTGCATTAAAACAGTGCTAAGGGGTATTCAGTAGGTTCCACAACACATGATGGGATGGCAGAGCCTCCACTTCACCTGCTATTTGATAAGCAGTATTTCTGCCAATACATTATGAAGAAGAGCAATAAAGCAGAAGAGACCCAACCTGTGACATCAGAAGAGTCTGTCTGAGAGGAGCTTAATGATCCCTTTAAAAAAATAATGAGGAGGAAAACATATGAAGGGTAATTTATGGGAAAATTGAGGACTTTACTGCAAAACTTGTATTGCTGGGATTATAGTGAAACTGCAGTACTCTCTACTTGCATTTGAGATAGTAAATACAGACAAACAGAAAATCATTTTCCTCAGTATCTGTGCCAGTAAAAGATACCCTTTTAGACATTTGCTGTATCCTCAAAATACAGAAGCTGGGGCCTTTGCAGCTTTTCTAAAATTTAAGAACAATATGTCAAGGTCAACCTTACAGTGCAACATCACCAGCTTCAGAGCAAGGCAGGGAGGTGAGGAGAAAGCACTGCTGCCAAGGACAAGCAAGGGCTTAAGAGCAGCAGAGACCAAGTTTGATAAACATCCCATAGAAATGATTGTATCAGTTTCAACATTCAAGAGACAAAACTGACAGATGCTGTGGGGCTGTGGAGGTGGAAGAATCTCCATGATGAAAGGAGAACAGGTGAAAAACTGATTTTAGCCCATCATCCAAGTACTCTGCAGTGGGAAAAGTGAATATGCAGTCTAGTGTTTAGGAATTCAAACCCTGTATCCCAGCTCTTGTCCAAGGACCGTCACCAGCAGCACCACTAGCACTGCCAGATGTAAAAAGAGAGGATTCAGTTTGGGCCTTCTCTAGAAACACCGTCCTACAGTCAAAGTAGAAGAATAAAGGAGAAGGCAGGTATCTTTTTACTCTGAAAGGAAATAAGGGTAATAGTACAAATTGAATAACATGTGAAAGTGAGACTTTGTAAAGTGACAACAAAGTTAAGCCACCAGTCACCAGTAAGTAAAATAGATCCATGATCAAAACTGGGGTGATATATTTCTGCATATTTAGGATCAGAATTTATCATCTCTATAAGGCAGAATCAAGCCCTGGCAAATGCCTCATACACAACTGTTTTGACTCATACAATAGCCCTCAAATAATAGTCCCAGATGTTATAATCACATAAGATATCAACTTGCTGCACAACTGTGTCCCCGTGTCACAGAGTTTCCAGTGATGGAGCAGAGAAAGACATTAGAGACAGTCAAATGCACAGAAGAGTGTTTATGGGTGTTTAGGAACAAAACTGTCTAGTTTCCTTCTAACTAAAACTGACATAAGCCCACTTGTGGGAGGGACTGGACTTCTTCCATCTGAAAAGAGAAGGGTAAATCTCTAGGAAGCAAACGCATGAAACCACAAGGAGAGATGAGCCTTGGGAATCTACTGGCAGTTTTCCAGACCAGAATGAGTGCAGCTTCAGCAAAAAGTAAGTTTCAAAATTAGCTTCAGCACAGCACAGAGCCAAAAGGTACCGCTACCAGCAGCGAATGGAGCTGTGGAGTGCTGGTCACGTGGAGGAGTGACAGCCAGTGCAAGATGCTGGTTTACAGCCTCCTGAGTCAGGGACATCCACAGAGGTGCTGAACTGCGAGGCAGAAAACAGAAAAGTGGCTTTGCTTAGGTAGAGGACTGCTTCTACACAAAAACATTAAAAAGGGAGGGCTTGCATGTCATCTTTGGAACACCTGGCTTTGTCCATATTTGGTCACTTCCTCACTGCTCCTTCTCTGACCATGATGCTGGTTGATGTAAAAGCATGTTCCCAGTCCTCAGCAGGATGAAAGAGTGTCATCTTCCAAGCAGAGCCATACACACAGTCCTCTTCAAATTAATTATGGTGGCAACACATATGGAGCAGAGTACAGTGCTAATCAGCATAAAAGACACTGCCAAAATAAAGAACAATTGACTGTGTTCCCAACTTATTTTTAAAGAAATCATTAAACCACTTCTCTTTAAATTTGAATATTTTAATTATGCTTGATGCATTGTACAATTCTTCTTCTAAGCAGAAGCACTTATTTTTAAAAAACTAACCAAAGAGATGGTTTCAAAGGACTTAAAGGACATTTTGTTGTCAGGGTGAGTAAACAAAAATAAAAATGTTGCAACTGTTATACCTAAACTTAGGAGAAGAAATTTAACTATCTATTTGGGTGGTTGTAAAACAAAATGAATCACAATCATACTATCCATGGTGAATCTATCTATGTTAAAAATGTAATAAAAAAACATGTCACACCAGAAAAAATAAAACTATCGGAATCCATGCCAGCTGCCTGCTCAGTGGCTGCTATGGCACATAAACAGCTACATTCTGGTGGACTGCCTCCACCGTCCTTGCTGCCCTACATGAATGCATGTCCTTTAACGATACACTGGATAAGTGCCATAATACAGTAACACGAAACTCCACCCATAATATTTAATTGCGTAAAGATTTTT
The DNA here is from genome assembly GCA_035583155.1 of Acropternis orthonyx. NCBI lineage: Eukaryota > Metazoa > Chordata > Aves > Passeriformes > Rhinocryptidae > Acropternis > Acropternis orthonyx. The sequence continues at coordinate 43,857,742 of JAWWEU010000001.1, read as the reverse complement.
TTTAAATAGAAAATATCACTATCCTTTTTAAATCTGCAAAGCTATTCCAAACAAGGGGAAGCAAAATTTAATTAAGCCTAATTTAAATCTACTGCCTATCTCCCAGTGGAAAAGCCTTATCTACAAGGGTCCAGCTGCCAGGCTTGCTGAGAGGGGCATGTTCAGGGTGCTTTATGTCAAGCAGCAATTGCACTGATGTATAAACTATTCATATGGCCAAGACTGGAACCCAAATCTTTCAAGCAAAGACATGAGTGTCACTGGCATTCATGTGTGTGCTCTCTCATTCCATGAGTTTTGTTATGCACAGGGCAAAAATCCCTTATTGATGACGAAGATAAATAGGCTGAATTTTATCATGCAAGGATAAGTTTGGCCTTGGTCTTCTGCATGACAGAAAGAGTATCTCTCTCATTCTACCTACTGGATTGTAAAACAAAATAAAATATTGATCCCTGCTCTTTTTTTTTTTTTCCCCCACAGCACTAGCCTTCAGGAAAAGCTATCAAGTGTAAATCCAGACTGATGAAGGTGCTTCCCTTAGCTCTGAGGAAAGATATGAGTCTCAGAGAAGGCAACAATTTAAAACACATCCTCATCTGAAGGGACCTTTGTTAAGTTGCAAAGCTGCCTCCTGTTGCTGCCCATCCATGCTTCAATCTTCCCCTGGACTCTTATATGGGGCTTTGAAATCAACTGCCAAGACACAGCAACTAAATCACAAAACACTACCTGTCATGGTGCACAAGTCCTTTTTTGGACAGTGATTCTTGCTTCACGGATCACACACACCACACCTCAGAGAATCAGCCCCATGAGACTGATGTGGAGCAGTCCAGCACCAAGGACCTAGGGCACAGGACATCACTCTGTACAGTCATCTTGCAGGTCTGCAGAAGACAGCTTGGCTCCTGCACTTTGTGGGTCATCCCCTTGGGCTTTATCTTCTACACAGTGTTGCACACAGTGTATGTTGCCCCCTCTCTCTCATAATGCCCAGATTTCTTAACAATTATTTTTTTCCCACATTAATTAGCATAGGTGTCAATGGCTCACTAGTCATGTAGCCCAAGGCAAGCCTGTTGTTGCCACCCTGATTTTCATCAGCTTCTGTCTTTCACCAAAATTTTGGAAAAATGAAATGTTCCCTTGTTGTCCGGCTCACATAGGATTAATTGTGCCCATGCTGGCTGGGCAGAGGCAGACAGGACTCATCTCCACAGGAAGTGCCCCAAAGCACACTGCAACCACTCATGGATCTACTGCATTGATGTTTAGAGACTCAAAGACCCACAAGACAAACAAGAAATGCATGGTTATAGGACCTTCTGGCTAACACTGATAATCAGAAGGCTGATTCTTCAGTAAAGACATCTTCTGCAAATAGACCCGCATTTCAGTCACAATACAAATAAGCCATATTGGAAGAATCAAAAGAGGGAAAGTTTTAATAATCTCTCCTTAGTCACATGCCTTCTCAAAACCCACTTCCTTCTGCATCACCTCAAGAAATTAAGCCAATGAAAGCTTATATGTGTAACAGAACTACAGAGCCATATCTACTTCTCATTATAAGACTTGTCTTTTTTTGTTTGGGTTCCCCCCCCCATTATGCTTTCATCCCCCTTCACATGTCTAGATTATACACTCTCTAGGAAAAGGGAACAGGTTGATATTGCTTTTTTGTTTGTTTGTTTGCACTATAAGGGGACTAGCACGTTTTTGTTTCTTTATAAATAAATGACTATGAACTTGACCTCACATATCTTAACTTTGATAAAATTCAAGATAACTTTACAAAGACACTCTATGAAGTAAGCATTACAGCATCTAGATCAAAATAGGAAGTGAAAATACTGGTTTGACTAATGAATTTAAGCTGAGTTTGTGGAGTTACTCATTCAAGTGTATTCATTCATTTAGCCTCACACATTCTAGTCAAAATGTGGTAATAAATCTTTAATTATTTTAAACTTTAGCATCTTCTTTCTATCCTTGGACACTCTGCAATAATTAAACACATAAGGAACATGTCAACTGGTTATTTCTAAGGCAGTGTAAACAATTGTTCTCACTGAAAAGCTAGGGTACGTGCTATAATATATACTGCAATCATGAATGTTTGCATTTGCAGAGGCAAAGTATTGATCAATATTCAATATGAAAACTGTGAATGCATTTTTATACCTTGTGGGGATTCCTCAAGGTCTGAAGGAAACAAATCATGAGATAACCTCCTATGGGTGCCTTGTGTTTTAAAGAAAGAACTTCACTAGGCACAAAACTCATTAGATAGATTTTAAATTCAGTTCACATTACATCATTCCAACATTTGGGTGTTTTTTTAGGATCTAACTGGGACAAACTGCACTCTTACATTGATTGTGAGTCTCCCAACTTCTTCAAGTTTATTCTTCTGCCCATCCTCTGAGAACCTCTGTCTCGGAGAGCTTTCATGCTCTGTTTGTTTGCTTGTATTCAGAGGTGATCTCTATTTTCCCTTCGTCCTGCCTGATCTAGTTTATTCAATTCATCTACAGTCAAGTGTCTACAGCTGAGTCCACTACTGGCCTTGCTCAAAAGCTGCAGATGTTCTCTAGATCTTCCTGAAATACAGTGGCTACACTGCCAGAAAATTCAGTAAAGTAGGACTCAAGCTGGGCAATAGAATTGACCCTGCCCTGGCACAGCAGCCTCTGTCAATCTACAAAGCTCTGCCATGGAGCACCACTGACTCAACTCTGCCCAAAGAGCACAATATACTTACACAATAATATAATAACCCAACACAGCAATATGTCCCAGCCAAGCACAAATGACATAATGGAGCTAGTTGAAAAATTTGTTTGGGATTTTATGGCATTTTTTACCCGTTTTATTTGTTCAGCCTGCCAGAAATTATAGGAAGCCTAAAGCAGCTAGAACAAGATGTTCAGGATGCAATTGCAATGTATAAGGCAGAACCAGAGCATTTTATTCCATATTGAAAACAGGACAAATAACTCTGTGTAACATAGAGAAATAAGGAGAGGCACATTTACAAGCAAGCTGGGGAACTCCTTTGCAAATCACTTTCTACATTTACTTTGCCTGCTACCAGCAGGTTACCCTTCCCAAGGGGGCAGCCAGATTTGTAATGCTGGTCTGAGTGCTCAGAGTGTTAGGCATGGTGGCTAACAGACAGCTGGGGATGATGCCTCTGTATTCACATTTGACATACCAGGCAGCTTCCCTGCAGCACAGGGCACATCGGAGCAGAGTGCTTGGTCCCTGCAGCCATGGCAGGAACAGAGAGCACAGCCTGTGGGAGGCAGGAGAAGGCATGTCTGTATCCTCCCACACCGACTGAAGGCTCCAATAAAGACAATCACAGAAGCACATCTGATTTCACTAAAAGGGTGGAGTAGGAGAAATTAGTGTTGAGTTTATATTGCACCCCTTGCCCAGCACTTCAGGATAAGACCCTGAGCTTCCCTTCACCCTTATGTCTGAGCAGCCCTTCTGATTTACTCAGGGGATTTGCCAGCCCACAAAACACATCACACCAGACAGGAGAAACACAGCAGGACTTGGAAAGCAGAAAGATGGGATAGAAAAAACAGTTGCTCAGGGGACTAGTCTGTCACTCCTAATTCCTCAACTATTTTAAGGTCTCAATGCGACACTGGAATGCAGTCAAGACTCCTCAGGTTACAATGGCCTTCGTTCTCTTTCATAGCATTTCAATTAAATGGAGGTGTATTAAAGTAAAAGGGAATTTGACACGGTCTTCAAAGGGCCCCTAATCTCACAGGAGTTATTGAAATGGAAAGGATATTTTGAGTCATCCCTCCTTGTTTAACTGCCTAATCAGACAGATACTTTCATTGTCTGATTTGTGCCAACATTGAGATTGAACTTAAGATTCATGTCTCAGAGCTCCTAATTTTATCACATTAGGGCTCAAACAAGTTACAGCAGCCCAGACTCTTTCCAAATGGCAGCCTGCAGGACTCCTTTATGAAGTGGGTTAAAAAAGACTTTTTGTACTTTCCTAATAGATAGCCTTCATTATTTACAGGTTTTAGAACGACAAAAAAGATTCACTGCAGAGCTAAAGCAAGCTGACAGGCTGCATTCAAGTTGCATTAACAGATAAGGAGATGTTGCAGTACAATAGACTTTAAATATTTCTGCAGCTCTACTCTTCAACCTGTTTTTAGTATGTGGAGAATTTGCTGTCCTCCTCTGCTGGACTTTTGATCACAAGGAGGATATCTTCTGGGGCAATTCCTTTCCTAGAGCCCATGTGCTCCAGACAGACTATTAGAGATGTGACTCGGCTCAGTGTTGAGGTGTTCTGAAATAATTCAGAAAGGGAAAAAAGGCATTTTGTGAGAATCTCTTTTCTTCTGATAGCTAACAAGGCAAGAACAAAGGGACTTTGTAGGACTATTTTCTGTTGAAACCCAGAGTGTGTCATGTCCAGTCACAATCCGTTACTCTTTTGATATGACGCAATATGCTTTCCAATGGTTAGCATAAGAGCAAAGACTGGACCACAGGACAATATCTTTCCTACTTTTTCCATCAGGAGCAGAACAAGCAAGGAAGCCAGTGGCTGATCATTCACTACCCAGGGTTACCCATTCCTCTGGTCATTAGCTATAATTAACTGTGCAGGTTATGCATTTCGCTGTTCTATCCTTCCCAGCAAGATAATGTCTTTTTATCTGGAGCAGAGGGTACAGTGTTGGGGTTTTAATTGCTGGGCCTTTTGTGAAACAACTGTCATCTCTTCCATGTGCACAGTCTTTGGGATAGAGTAAATGCAGTTAAATGAACATGTAAACATGTAAACTCTCCATGTAAACCAGAAAAACTGTAACCACTACCATCTCTCTTGGTGCTTATGTAGAAAAATTAGAATGTGTGTTGGGAACCGAAAGTTGAAGAGGGACCCTTACCACACTTACACCTGGAAACCTCAGCCAAAGAGCATGTTCCTCTGAGCGAGGTCCTCATCAAACCAATAAATAAAACTCAGTCTTTAACCACCAACAGCCTAGACAGAGAATAGAAGGTAAACTGGGACCAGAAAGGGAATGGTTACTACTCTGTATTCAGGTCATGTTTCCTTCCAACTCTATGACTGGTCCTTTTGTATTGCTTTCTCACTCATTAAACATGAAGGGTATCACTTTCAAACACATTCCTCCAGCTAAGGCTCCTGAGTCCATTTGCAAAGGTCGTTTTTGAGATACCTGTGGCAGATAGCTATCTGCCCAGGTCACTGAGACACATTTTCATCCAGATAGTTACTTAAGCCAACAAGATGTGCCACACTGATACTGCAGCCTTCATCCATTTCACCCTAGCACTGGCCCTCAGGTTTTGCTAAGAGAAGACTAGGCACAGGGGCACAACTCTACAAGTACCACCAGAGGACTGCAGGTTCATTCACTATGAACTGCAGAGGGAAGCACTCAAAAACAGCCTGTGGCCACAACAGTTGGTGGTAACCTGGGGTGTAGAGGTCTGCAGCAGAACCAGAAGCAATGCTCAGGCAGCTCAGGTATGTCTTGATCTTCCCTTGGATTACTGGAGCAGGGCTCTTCCCACCAAGAGGCTCCTACCATCTGGGGAGAATACTGCTCCAACAACATCTCTTCTGAAATAGTATTTGACACTATTTTTTCCTAAATGCCTGATTGCTTCTGTTTAACCATCACCACAGTAAAGAGCTGTATTAAACCCCACTCCCCAAAGTATTTTTTAGTGCAATATGCTTATGACATTGCACCCTTCTACTCTCTTAATGCCCAAAGGACATCAAGGCAGAGCATCATCACAAAACAAAAAGATCCTGGCACAGCAAACAGGAGCTAAGACATAAGCTGAATATCCCTGGAGTCTTTCCCCCTGGTTCTATAAGGGAAACTCTGCCTCATCCATTCCCTTTGTGCCGTTATGTAGGCAGCCTGGCTCACCAGAACAGGTCACATTTACACCATTGCAGTAATCCTCTGAAATCTTGGGCACTCCTGTGTCCAAAAAGTGAGGAAAGAAATATGTTAAGTCCTTGTGCATAAAGTCAGCTATAGGATGAAATGGTTAAGTGAACTACAGCTATCCTGTCAAGCATTTATGATGACCCAGGTGGGTGTCTGGTCCTGGCAGCTCTGCTCTGAAAATGCAGACTGCTGGCTGATGTCACAAGCAGGTGCAGTGGGAACATGTGGATGACAGTACATGTAACCTTCAGTTCCCATTGCTCCCCACGCCTCAGTCATCCTCAGAGAGCTGCCCTCCACTGTGCTTTGCAGGAATCAAAAGAGCCATCTTGTTCTTAACCTGTGTGCCACAGTTTGGCTGTTGCATACATCATGGTGTTATCGGTCTCCTTGTCAAAGGACAGAGATAACATCCTCCTTCAGCTCATCAGCATCAGTATGTCTCCAGATAAATTAACTACAGCAGCCACTTTTGGTTTTCTCAAACAAATTAAGATTTTGTTCTTAAATTGGGCTACAGGCAAAACATGTACAACATAGGGACAGAGAGATTATGGGCTTCATTCTCAGGTTGCTTATTGTTTCTCTGCTCCAATGTCATTTCAAAGGACTTTTGCTCAATTTCCAACAACATGACAGTGATCAGAATCTCGATGTGCCCCAGTTCTCCTACTGGAGAAGGTCGATGAGTTTCTGTCCTAACCTCTGCTACATGAGAAAGAAGGTGATGCTTCACTCCTGTGATGATAAATCGCTCCTACAGAGTCATTCAGAGTTTGATCCTTGCAGTCAGAGCTGGCATTAATTTCATCAGATAAAGAGCATGACCCTCACCCTTAACTGTACAAACTTGAGACCTCAATTTAGTAGACACTACGCAGTGGTTAAATATTTGAAATTCACTTCTAAATAAGGCTGCCTAAAGCTTAAAAAATGTCATGACTTCTTGTTAGTTCAGTAGCATATGGAAATGCTCCTGATTTAAATTGAGTGTTTTGGGTCACTAGGAACAAGATATGCAAAAATTTATGGTGATTATTATCCTGGAGAGCCAAGGTCACTGCCCACTGCACCACTGGTCCCGTCCTGTTGCTACAAGGTGTTTCTCACCTCTCTATATATATATTTGCTTTTGCCTACTGCCGTTCCTGGAACAGGTTGCCCAGTGAGGCTGTGCAATCTTGATCCTTGGAGATGTTTGAAACTCAACTGGATTTTGCAACGTAGCCTAACTGGAACCACTCAAGAAGGGGGTGGGACTAAATGATCTCCAGAGGCCTCTTTTAACCTAAATTATTTTGTGATTTGTTACCAAGAATATAGAACAAGAGTTACCAGTTCTTTGATTTGTCAACACCTTGTTAATTGATCAATAAATGACTACAAAGTCAGGTAGTTCTCTTTCCCTGACTCAATGTCATTTGTGTAAGAACAAAAAAAAGGGGAATCAAGGAGCTTTTTTGGGAAAGAGTCTCTGCATGTACATGAAGTAAACAATACATTTCAGTATTATTGTGTTGAAATTATAAAGAATAAGACTCTAAGAAGAAAGAAAATTATGGACTGTGAAAACGGACTCCATCTGCCAAGCCCAAAAATTTTGCTAGACACATTATCTACAGCAGTAGACACTGTTCCCACTTTTGCCAGAAGGCAAAACTTCCCCTGAGCCAGAACACCAGATCAGCACTGTAGAAAGTACCATAGGTCGATCAGTAAATGGTAATATTCCTCCAGGTGAATGTTGAAATACAAATCTAATGCTTGAAGTCCTGCATTGTTCTTTCCACCTTTACAGGGTCATGCTGTGTGTCCTGGACACTCACTCAGATGATTCAGCTCAGCTAACTTCAGCTGTCTAGATTTAGTCACCTGCTTGTCCAGGCTCTACCTATAGCAAATGCAGAGTGAAACACCTCCAGATTCATCCATCTTAATTTGGGCAGGTATCTCAGACTGGCTGAAGTTTCCCATTAGGGGTGCCTATCCCTCATCCTTCACCCTCATTTTTACACTGTGTAGGGAAGATGACTCCTCACTTTGCCCATTGTGTTTGTAGTCCCTGTACTAGTAATTTCTTGTCCAGTTTCTGTCTGGCACACAAAGCAGCATTTCTCCTTGGTGAGGGCATCGAGGTATTGTCACAGGACAAAACAGACAGACAGCAATGTCATGACCAGGAGAAATGACCAAACCCACAGCACTGTCAACCAACAACACATAACCCCAGGAGAGGCACCAAGAGACCCAGCGTGGGGAGGAGGCACACACCCAGCACCCTGCAGCTGCTGGGCCAGCACATTTATGCAGTAGAAGTGAGATCTAGTTAAAGTTTTTCTGGCAAAAGGACCAGTCTAATTCTATGTTCAATTACCTTGCTTAAAAAAAAATAAAAATAAAAAAAGAAATAGCTGGTGTTCAACGTGGAATGGTGTTTTATCATAAATTCCCTGCATAGTACCAGAAATGTGTGATCTGCACTTTGAATAAATATTTAACACCTAAAATGGGGACTCCAACTTTGATCAGGGATCACACTTGGGAATAAATTGTCATTGCTTTTAAATTGCTGCAGTTAAGCTATAGCAGGTTATATACAGCAGTTATATAAAGCTATATACAAGGAACAGTTTCTCTGCCACCACACCAGGAGCAAAGTATGAGTTATACAACATTTAGACTGAGACACTCTGTCCAAGGGAACCCATATTGCTCCCTCTGAGATTTCATATTGGACATTTATACCCTGGGCAAGAAAGTGGATTTTCATAAGAATACATATTTATTGGTCTTATTCAAACAGAACATTAAAAATATGCAAGGTATTTTTAAATCCACATTAGAATTGAATTTCCTTAATGGTTCTCTTTCTCTGAACAAAACTATATCAATGATATTGTATGGTTTAAGATGTTCTAATTAATCGACTGCTGTTAATTGAGAATATGCCAGAGTAGCCATAGTGTCTGTTGTTTAAAGAGCACTGGTAACTGGTAATCAATATCAACATCATGGTCACTGACTCTGGGTCCTTTCATGACAGTAAACCCCCCAAAATTTTACTTTCAAACTCTGTTAATTATGTGAGAAAATAACCAGTGCAAGGGAGAGAAAAAACTATGCTGTTGCATCAAAACAATTATGTTCTGCATTGCAGAAGCATGTAACCACTTCCAGACCTCTGTCAGAAGCACCAGATCTTTCATCTTTTAGACATTTTACATACTCACAAAATAAAAATCTTTCCCTCTCCAGAGCCTTAAGTCCCAAAGTGGTGTATAGGAAACACTATTGAAAAAAAAAAAAAAGTAACTTGACTGTGGTAGAAATATTTTCAGTTTTTCTTGAAGAATCCACACAGTCAGCTGCTGTGTCACCAGCATGGTGGTGACACTCTTTGTGGTCTGGAGAGGAAAAACATCACAATGTCACCTCCTAAAGCAGTAAATTAACATTCTGCAGCAAGGTGATGTTCTCCAGATGTCTCTGAGGCCAGCTGAGCTGAGTTTCCAGAGTCGTATGGCAGCCCCGGTGCATCTGCCTGCAAACATGGACCCCCAGCCCTGGGGCATGCAGCGGGTCTGATGTGCTGCAGGTACAGCAATCCCTGAGCATGCCCTGCACAGCACATGGACACACACAGTGCAGGAATCCCAGCCACAGCCTTGCAAGCACAGGACAAGGCAGGTCAGGTGGGGGGCCCTGCAAAAACCAGTTGCAAAGCCCCTCAGCAGATGTCCTGTGACAGTTTTGCATCCTCCTATCTAGGCAGTGCTGGTCCGACATGACTTTTGATTTTGCTTTGTTTTCTTTCCCCAGGACCACGAAACTGATACATGTGTTGGCAGTTCTACCCACAAACCTGCCCCAGCACCATTTCTCCTGGAAAGCTTCAAGGAGGAGAGAAAGAAATGCTTCTGTCTCTCTCCTAAGAAGACAGGTACAGGCTCAACCTGCTATTTCAAAGGGAAAAAAATAAATCATTTCCCTATGGAGTGTGTACCTGAAATTGCTCCTCCAAACCCCTTCCACTCCCTTCAACTCACAGCATTGCAGAGACCAAACTGGAAGAGTTTGTGATTTTGTCCATCACTCCCATACCTTGAGCACAGCTGATAAATGGAATTATCAGTGGTGATATCCTATAACTTGATCAGGATTGCATATCCCAGGCCTTTATCAGATATGAGAAACATTGCCATTCATCCTGATGAAGGAGGCAGGTCCAGATCCAGAAAGGATTTTAGCTCTTATCTCTGACCAAAACAACAATCTCTACGTCCTTGCATGCTTCAGTGGTCTGGCAAAGCTCCTGCTTTCTAAGTCACCTGCACCATAAGCCCATTTGCCATTAAACCACGGCCCAGGTGAGGTGGGGAGCAGCACATTGAAAGTCCATCTGTATGCACAGAAAGGCAGCTTGCACATTACAGCTTTATCAGGCATAGGTAGTGTTTTACCTGTTTGCAAGGTGAAGAATTTAAACCTGGCTTTTCTCTGATATTTCTAACAGCCATTTCAGCATCATGCTAGCCCATTGCCCAGTGAGTGAAGCCAGCCTGGAGAGCCCAAAGCAGGCTTTCAACCACACCAGGAAACTTGCAGGCATCACAGGATTTATTCCAGTGTCGCCTGCCTGCCCCATTGCTCACAGAAACCGGCTGTCCCAAACACGTTTGCTTTACACCAGGCTCAGTGTGTCTGTGGCTCATTTGTAGCCATACACTTCTGATCCACTAAACTTTACACTTCAGGGAGCAGAGTACTGCAGAGCCCCAGAGTACTGCATCCAGTGATGCCTAGGAGCCCTGGAGCCACAGAAATCCCTCAAGCCTTTTCCAGCAGGGGAGATGGAGGCATAATTTGGTCACACCTGCCCCCTTCCAGGGATAGAGACCCACGGCACCCAAGGTTACATCGCAACTACTGCCTGGGCAACCCTGTTCTTCTCTGGGGTTTCCTCTAGCAGAGACTTCCTGCAAGTCCCGTCAGCCAAGCAGGATGGAGCCATTTGGGAATGCCACTAGTAACATACTCCAGCTCAGGAACTATAAGTGTAAGAGGAGCTCCAGGTCTCAGAGGACTTTGGTAAGGCACTGAGTGCTGTCATCCCTCTGCTGAGGCTGAGAAACATGATCATCTCTGGGCTGAAAAGGAGGAAAGCCCACAGGTTACTCAAACCAAGAACTTGTCAAAGCTGGAGGTCAATTGCTATAAGTCTGCACTCATGATAAAACAGGAAGCAGGTGGGAAAGGGATGATAATACTGATCTCATGAAGATTTACCAAAAGAGAGCACTGCCAGGAGAAAACAAGCATTTAGTTACAAATTCTTTTCCCAGACTAACAGAACCAAAATATTTTCTTGATTTTTTTTTTTTTTTTTTTTTTTTTTTTTTTTTTGCAGTTGGGCAGAAACAGAAAACCTTTCTGTAAATGTTGAGGAGATTCTCTCTCCTCTTGCAGCTGCTCAGTTGTCAAGGGTGATAAGATTACATGTGAGAATGAGAGTTTAAGTATTAGCAGAAAGTAAGAAGCAATGTCTTGAGGGGATGCTGCAGGCTCCTGCCAGAACCGGGGACCAACCCCAGTGGTCAGCGATGTCCCCTGCAGGGCAACACTGCTCTTTCAGACTCCCTCTTCAACAGTAGCTCCTGGAGGCACAGCTGGGATTTGTCAAAAATGAGAGGACTACAGCTGAAGCAACACTGAAATGAAGATAAGATCAGCTCCTGGGAAGGTAACCAAGCTTGCAGGAGCCAGCAAGCACTTTCTTTGGTGCCTGCTCAGCACCAGCGAGTGACCTTACCAGAGCAGTAAGAGATGGAGAAGACCATGCTGGGGAACTGGATTTACCTGCTGCAGAGAAGCTGACTGGAAAGTGAGGAACTCATCCTGCGTCAGAAACACTTGCAAACACTTCAGTCTGCCCCAAGCACACATACACCATTTGCCTGCAACACAGGAGTAGGGCACAATGCCATAAAATTGAAGGAGGAAATCCCACCAAATGCCACTGTGGTTCACAGCACAAGTGGGTCCATGGGAGCAGAGGAAGTGCCAGGATGCCGCAGGCAGGTGCTGGCATCTGGGCAGAGGCAGCTGATGGACAGGCAGAGCTCCAATGGCTGCAGACATTGACAGAGCTCTGCAGAGCACAAAGCTCGTCTGAAAGCTGGAGGAGAGAAATGAAAACAGGAATCAATTACAGAAAAACAGATAGAGCTCACCCCTGCCACAAATGAAAGAAAATTGAAAAACAGTCACAGCCTTCAACAGTAATAAAAAGAAAATGGTTCGGTCTGTGGATGAGAGGCTGAGGGCAGACCCTGCGGAAGCACACAAGGAGAAGGCAGGGCTGCTCGACTTTGCTCTTTGCCAGAGAACGGACATGCTGTGGGAAAAACTTTCCTGCAATTTTCAGTGAAACCCTTTAACCTTATCATCATGAACACCTTCCCTCTAGAGAAATATAATAAAAACTCACACATAATAAACTGAAAATACAGGGAATTCTTTGACAGAGTCATCCAAATCACTGGAGGAAATTTGAAAAGATAATTCTTCACAGCAAATTGGGAAGAAGATATATAAGAGATCAGACAGCACAAAATTAGTTGTGGGATCCATCTGATAAGATGCAGATGGCTACACCTGGGCTAATCATCCCAGGCACTCTGTGTGCTCACTGGAGACATTTTGTGGGAACAGGGTCCCTGTGTCACTTCCTTTCTTTCTCCCCTGCAAGCAGTGCAAAGCATATGCACAAAAGATGGTATATACGAATTATAAGGAAAATATAGATGTTTTATTTCATAAGGTGAGAAACATGACCATGTCAGAGAAGCTGCAATGTAAGATACCATGAGTGGAAGAGCTTAGTTTTCCTGATTCACCTGTACTTACCAATGGGGCTTTAATAACGCCTTCTGCAAAAGGTTTCTAGACAAGACTGCACATGGCACATGCACGCACACGTGTCTGTGCTGGTTAGAGGGTGATTGACAGTGAATAATTAAAGTGCTGCAACCGTTCTCCAGATACTTCACTGAGTGATAGAGAGAGGTGTGTGTATATGTGACAGAGCAGAAAGTGATTATCTACATCTAGGTCTTCACTCTTTTTGGTCTTGGGTGCTTGGCAGTTTCTTCAGGTTGTCTATGTCTGTAGCCAAGTTTTAATCACTGTTAAATCACACCATAAGACTTGTGCTTTGGAGCACTTTGTCAACATCAAAAATAAATATTATTCCCACAAGGAATCCAGCTGGCCTCTAATTAGCTTTCAGAATATATCAATTAAGGTGTTAATGTGCTGCCCACTGACAAAAGCTTCCAGCCCATCAGCTTCTAGGAGATCAATACAACTGTATGATATGAAATATCCACCAATTTATTTTCCTGGCAAATGAATCAATGTGGCAATTTTAATGAGACCAGTCATTGGATAAATGTTATCAGTCCTGAAGAAGTCCCAAAACCAAACAACACCAGTTTGTATACATTCAAGCAACATTTTTCAACAGTTGCAAACTTTCTTCTGGTATTTGTTATTGCAGAGAAATGACACTTTTATTAGCAGCAGCAAAACCACTAATGTAGATAATCACTGTCCTGAGCTTCAACTTATGCCTTACATGATGAGCTGTCTATTTTTCAAAGGAACTATCTTCCAGTGTTGCCTTTCTGTCAAAGAGATTTGTATGCAATACTAGGAAAAAACCCCAAGAAAATGACAAAAATCTGCATCTGCCCACAATCCCTCAGCTATACCATATGTCTGATAAGAGAGTGGCTATTACATTCACTTCTTTAGAATTTCCATGTATTTCATGGCCATCTTCTCAGCAGTACCTGAGAATCCTTGAAGCCAGGTTTGCTGCATTTTAACTTGGGTCTGTTCCATAACTAGGAGCATCCCAAGTTTTTCTACGTGATACCAGGGACACCTGTGCCCCTGGGGAAGCAGGCATGAGCTCCAGCATAGAAGAGCCTTGCTCTCAGAATGACACCATCCAGGACACACAATTAGGGATCACACAAGCCATTGCTGCCCCATAAAAACATCTCTGAGAAGTGTTTCTACCACTGAAGGAAAATCCTGGAAAAATCTCTCATCAGCCCTAAAAATGGATCACGAGTCAGTTCAGCTAAACTGACAGAGGTACAAAACACAACAAGAGTGTTTTGGCTGTGTCAGGGCCTGTTATCGCCTGCTGTAAAACACTTGTCAAACCAGAAGAAAAGCTGAGACAACAGCAGAATTCTTGTGTTGCTGGTAAGAACACATTTACATTACTGCTTGTTGTAAATGATCATTAGTATGAAGTCTTTGAATACAAGCTGAGGAGCAGCAGCAAGCGCACAGGCAGGGCAATAATATCACAGATCCCCAGGAACCAGAGGGCTTGGGAGTATGCAAAGCCCAGCATTCACTACAAGGCATCCATTTCCCAATCTCCTCCTGCTCCCCAGCACTGCCAATCTGTTTTGATTTCCAGTCACTTCATTTCCTGCACTGAAGACTCCAGGTTTTTGCTCAGGTTTCACATTAATACATTGAGCAGAAAACCCCACAGCTGGTCTAAACTGACAGAGCTCCATTGGAGTGATGCTGGTAGCCACCAGCTACACTTCTGGACAGAGTAGAAAAAACACAGAAGTGTCTTGGTCTGGGCAAGCAGCGTTTGTTACCTTATAAATATTTCCAAATGCCCTTCCTCTCAGGCTACTCCTCAGAGACTGAAAATACCCCTCCAGGGACATAGGCCCTGGTGCCACCTGCCCTGCACTTCTCTTCTAGGTAGAGGATAGGCCCAGAAATAGCCTGACCAATCCATAACTTCTGTTTGGCAGAACCTTTCTTGTGTTCAATAAATAAAAATTAAGACCAGCACCAGAGTGGGGATTAAGATGGGTTTTTCACATCTGTCAAATCAATCTCTTGTCTCATTCCAAGAGTTTTTCATCCTTGTCTTGCCAGGCACCGCTTCAATAACAAACCTGTCACTTGCTCCAGGAGAGAAAGCAAAACAAACTTGGAGTGAGCTCAGGGGCTACAATCAATGTTAATGCAGGCTGCTATTGCCTACAACAGCTCCAGAGCAAGGTCCTGCCATGAATATTTTCAGACCATGATCAAACCCGTTTCATAAACAAGGGAATTTTCTGTTTTTTCACCTGAATATAAGGCACCTTTGAATAGCTTCTCATTTTTAACATTACAATGAGTTATAACTCCTTCATGACTCCATGTAGTTACTTTTACTGTTGAATACCATATGTATCAAATGCAAATTCCTGAAAGAATAACAGATACAAAAACTGCTCCTAAACAAAAGGCACAGGCTGGTATATTTCACCAGTTGCCTTTGCAGGTGCATTTCCACATGCACAGTTATGGTCAAAACGTGCCAGAAAACAGCCAAGTACTTTCCCCTCCTTTAAAAACCATTTTCCCACCAAATTCAGAAAATACTTTTGACAGGCCACCAGTAAGTGATGAGACAGCAATCAGTGGTGTCCTTGCTAATGTACAGATTTTTTTGGTCAGTGGTTGTATCTTGCTGAATCCTTGTAATGCAGTAAGAATTTTCAAAGCATTTCAGTGCCCAGCTTGACCTGAACACACTTGCCTCCTAATGCATCAATTTACACAGCAGAGAGTTCCCTTTCCAATAGCCATCATACAGCCTATCACAACCCAGCTGTTGCTGCTGCTCAGATCAATACATTAAACTGAGAAATGTTATTCAAGCAGAATTTGGTTTATCAAATAAACTCCTTATAATGAAAACTGAAATCCTTCCCTCCATCTGGGCCTCCCCACTATTGCTGATGCAACTGAACCACTGCCAAGAAAACAAAAGCAGTTCCCCCAAGCTGCCCCCGAGACAGCCCTCACTGCTGCTTTTTCACAGTGTTTTGGCTAAATATAGGTCCTTGAAGGCAGCTCCAACCAGTAAGTGCTGCTCCGTGAGCACGGGTGACAGGTCACAGGCTGAGGCATCATTTCGGTGGAGCTGGGGTCAGAAGTGAGGCTTTTTTTTTCCAGCAACATCAGCCTGAGGCCACCTCTGCTCTTCACAAATCAGCGGAATTTTATTGCTGACCTTGAGGCACAGAAAGTGCCAAACATTTCAGAGTCCACCCGGTGCCTTTCAGATGCTTCAAGCGGCAGTTAAAGCACTATTTAAATGCACAGAGAGGTCCCCCTTCATCCTGCGTTTTCAAACAAGGGTAGCAGGCTGATGCCAGCACTTCTCCAGGCACTGAATTGCACAAGAGGGAATTACCAGCAGACTTTCCCAAGGCACACAACAAACCTGATGTCTTCTTTTGGAACAAAAGCCAGTAGCACCTGCAGGATGCGTACCTAAAAGACCATTGCATCAAGACCTACGTTCTCTTCCCAGCTCTGTTGCTAGATAAGCACTTGGTTGTGGTCAACAGCCCTGCTCACAGGATCCTTAAAATCCTCAGTGGACTTTCATCAGCCACAGCTGAATCCCATATTGGCAAATAGCAGCTGAAACACCTATTTTTAATTGAGGTTAGTCATGATAGACATTTTCATCAACATTTATGTAATAGCACCCTTCACAGGGTAATCCTCCATTAATCTGATCATGAGTGTGTTTTTCTTAATGATGTGACAACTCAATGCAATATATTCCATAAAGTAAAAAATTTCCCTTCTTTCTCCAAGTCAATCATTGCTCATTTCTGTAATCTTTCTTACACTGTGCATAACATCACTCTCTTAAGAATGCATATCATCTTCCTGATGCTTGTCCAGAAACCTCAGCATTCATGTAGGGCACCACTTGTCCAGAGAGCACGTGTTGCATCAGGGATGCACTGTGGAGTTGCAAAATAAAACCAGGACGTTCTCACAACAGTTCTCACAGTAGACCAGAGGTCGCTCAAGGACAGTCATCTTGCTGGAGGGGACACTGCATGTTAGGGAGAACATCTGCTCCTCTGCTCATTAGCTGCTGCTTCACTGAATCTTACACACTTTTCAGATGACATATAATGTGTAACAGTGAAAGCTGGCAGTGAAGAGGTGACAGGTTTCTCACTTCAAACACACATGAACCATGATGAATCTGCAAAGTTTTGTGTAGTTACAAGTTAAACACGTAGATAACCAAAGACACTCTCCACAGATAGCAAATTGACACTTTGCAGATGGACCATGAGCTACTGCCTGGAGGCCAACCCTGATGATGAAGATTGCAAGGACTCAGGTGGGTGAAGTTTTGCCTCTAGTGAAAGGAGAATGCACAATCCTTACCTGGGAGTCAGCAACACCTTTTTTCAGAAAAGGTCATCCTCACAGGGGCACACATATACAGAAGCATTTCAGAGGTTTGCAGCATCATCCTCTGCCCTGCATGGCCCCAGTCATCCTCAGAGGGACTCTCAGCCTGGCTTTGAGGGCTGCGCTTGGGAGGGGACATGGTAGTTGCTCAGGGAACAGAATCTGACAGCAAAGAAGAGTCAGAGTAAATCGATGCTGGAGAGGGTGGACAGCCTGCCCATTTGGTCTGACTGCCCTGCTAGTCCACGGAGGTTCTGCCGCAGGGAGGCTGTGCAGGAGATGAGACATCTTGCAGGAGCGAGACAGTTGCACAGACCGCTCTGTGGGGCAGAGCTGTGGCACCCAGGGACCAATGGGCCAACACAAGCTCCCTGCCCCCTGGTCCACCACTGGCTTCTTGCCAGGGAGAACCACGGGCACTTTGTTGGGCTGCTCCAGAGCAGGTGTTGCCTGTCAAATGGGCAGTAATGCTCAGTAACACACAGCAGATTAGCAAATGGGGAGGCAGGGGGCTGAGAACAGGGGAGACGGCTATTTTAGATGACTTACCACAGGGGATCAAACACTGAGCTTTGTGTTTCCCTAATAAAGCAGTCCGTGATTTTGTGATGTTACTTGTTCCTGCAGAAGGCAGTTAATGCTGCAGCCACATGCGTTAACTGAACACAGAATGGATGCTAACACCTCTGCAGAGCTAAATAGACAAGCTCGTATTTTCACCTGATGGAGACAAACTGCCCCTCTTAATGCTTTATGACTTGACTGACAGAAAGAAAATGTCAATGTCTGTGCAGGCAGTCAGGAGTAGATGGGCAAAATGATGAATATTTACAATACAGAGGAGAATATTTAGGTGAGATATTGAATACTACCCAACAGAAATGAGAGTGGAATTGTTATTAAATGTCTAAGATCTTATATTACCACAGAAAGGGTTGTATTTTGAACATGCAAAGTAATTCTAATGCAATGAAAGAGCTTCTATTGAGCACAGTCTTGCAAAATAGCATAGTTGGCCTATCACACTTGTCAAATAACCAGAGGGAATTTCATCATATTTCAGAAAAGACTAAATGACTGCATTGGCACTGGTCACCATGGCAGCCCTGTGGGACAACTGCACGTGCCTGTCCCCCATGGCTGCACCCACAGCTACAGCCACTGAGGAGGAGATGATCATTGACAGCCAGGAGAGGAATGTCCCCATGGTGAAACCTACCCAAGCCCTCTCTCAGGGGCCCAGCCAGGCTTCAGTAGGCAGGAGAAGACAGTGGCCAACTCCCATCCCAATGTCTCACTCCTTCCAGCTTCGCTCTCCTTGGTGTTTTCTTACTCCTCGTTCTGCCAAGGGTCTCCCAGAGCTTGTTACTTCCCTGTGCTATTTGTCTCTGTGCAGACCCCATCCTGCCGCAGACACTGCTGGTAGGACCTGGTGCCATCCCTTGGCAGAGAATGCTACTATCAAGGTCCCACCATGGTGGGATCGTGGCAGCTTCTCATCCCTGGGCAGGGGGGTTTTGCAGCAGGCTGAAGGTGGTCAAGACCTGCACTCCTGTCCTTTGCTTTCTCATGAAATAGAGGATAGAAACTACAACCTCAGATGCTTGGCAGGAAAAAAAGAGAGCTGAGTGGAGAATTTTACCCTCCCTTGATTTTATTTAGCAAGTTTATGGAGAGGAGCTGTTCTTTTAGCCAGGGAATTCTGCATTACTAACAGATTGGTATTGTTTATGCTGAAATGAGATGCTGAAGAAGCAAATCAGTTTGCAAAAAAAATGTATCAGCATCTACAAGAAGCGACAGAAAGAGTAAATGGGCTTAATTAGTCACTAGACAAGGAACTAGATTAATGTGTTCTTACATATATTTAAGAAATGCCAGCTCTTAATCCTACCCAGTGCACTTTACTCTTTACCCTGGAGTATCTTTACAAAGATGACTGCCTGAACAGCTGCGTGGGTCAAGGACCATCTATCCCAGCACCCACAGCCACTGAGCAGATGCTGGACAAAAGCATGGTCTGAGGGAAGGCAGCAGTGAAGCTTTTGCCCTGCACACTGAGTTTCCCCTGCATGCCTGGTCCCTTGCAATCCACTTTACTGGCTTTCTGCTAGGTGTAAGAACAGGAAAACAAATGCACAGAGTTTAAAAAAAATTGTCAGTGAGAGGCTTGAAAGCAAGCTCCTGGCCCAGCCCCTGACAGCTGACATCCTCATGTCACCTCATCACTGCCTTACACTGCAGCACACAGGTTTGCCAAGGGACATCAGCCAGAGCCCTGTGCTTCTACGTGGGACTGTCTCTCCTCTGTGATAGGGGAGGGAAGGTTTTGGCAAGAGAGTGCCAAAGACAAGCTTGATAGCTCCTTACCATGTTCTACCGGATGTTTTTATTTTCCCAATGTAGGATGGAGAGATTTATAAAGGAAAACTCTAAAAATAGCCAGATAAAAGGAAATATAATTATCTCTTGGAAAATTAAAAGGGCTCATGTGCACCACTCTGTGCATTCCAGACAGTGATAAAGTGAAACAGGAAGCTCACTGCTCATCTTACCCTCACCGCTTATTTACTACTCTGTTTCTTAACCATGACCCAGGTCTTCATCAGACAACCATCCCCACAGGTCAGGACCACCAATGCTCAGAAGCATCCATGTAGGAATTGTGCCATTTACCATGGCCTGGGATTTGTGAGCAAGAGAGCTGGTTTCCCTTCAGGGAACAGCATTCATCTGCAAGCTGACTTGCAGTCGTTTGAGTGTGTGATATTGTGTGGGAAAACATCAAACCATTTACTTAATTCCAAGCATTTCTCTGCACCCACTAATGATCATTTCACCCAGACCCAATCAGGTTAAGTTTGCACAGATACCCTGAACGTTTAAAAGAAAAAAATATCTTAAATTGCTGGGAAACTGGCACAGGGTAACACTCACATGGGGAAACAAATCTCCCAACTGGTTGATCATCCGCTTTCTGGCGGTAGCAAGAGTGTCCATTTCAGGGGTCTCCTTGTGGCAGCATATTCCCACCCATGAGCTGCCCTTGTATAGGCAAGTTAGAGCACCAATTTGAAACACACTAGCAAGTTTCTGAGTGCAGTTGGGACTGTGCTGGAATAGACTCACCTCATTGCTAGAGGAAATGATTCATATTAGTATCTGCTTTAGAAGGGAACACAAAGTTCTCTTAAAATCAAATTCCAGTGCTTTCCACAAAGGACTGGTAACATCTCCAAATAAATAAGAATTGTATTTGGGCATAAAAAGCCTGTAACATGCTCAAGTGTGATTTGTTAAGACATTTGTGGTTACTAGCAAGCTCAAATTAGTTCTTAAACCATATTCATTAGCTTTCACTGAGCTCACACAATAAAAACAAGTTGTGTTTCAGTATAATCAAATGCAGTTGGTGGGAAAGAATCACATGAGTATGGCCACTAAGCATACAGATCAGAGGAACTGTTTCACTTCCTTAGGAAGTGCAGCACAAGGTATGTATGATGGGCTTGCAAAAAAAAAAAAACCCAAAACCCACCAAAATCAGCTAAATTCCATTTCGCCTTAAGTGTGATAAACTCATGCACATCAACACTGGTAACAGCAAGTTCAATTTACAGCCTGGACTTACACATGGAGTTTTTGTAACAGCTTAAGCTTAGCATCAGAGGGACAAGCTGTGTATGACAGAGAGGACTTCTGTAGCCCCAGAGAGGCCATAGCCAGGAATATTATCTTCCTCCAGGATCCCATATGTGATTAGGAGAACAATGCTCATTAGTTTCCTCTTAATGCAGCTGAAATCTCGGCACGGCTACTTCTCAACTTGAAAGGATTTCAAAAACTGCTCAACAAAACTAATTTAGTTTAATTAAACTGATCTATATTTTATAGACAAAGCACATCTCAGACGATGTGCAAAACTTACAGATAGCATTGACCCAAGAGATTCCACTCCTGGGTAAAGACGCTAGCTGATAGCCCAGTGTAATTTAAGCAATCATTTTTACATGACTGAATCTGATGAATAGTTTTCTTTGTGAAAAATGGCTTCTGGCCAGACGTGGACAAAAATAGGCAATGAACAAGGCATTCTTGGAACAGATCAACTTCTCTCTACTGATTTAATCATAGCAATACCTCCTAACAGGCCCAAAAAGAATTTTCTTCTGCATTAGGTTTTCTAATTCCTTGATGTTCTTGACTGACCCATTTGCCTTTGAAGTTTGGGGAGAATTTCATTATAAAAGTGTTCACTACTTCATTATAAAATGTCCACATAGTATAGACTACCTTGATAGCAATTTTTATGATTTACAAAGACGACGGCAATGCATTTTTCTAGCATCTAGTTCCACCTTTTAAAGATAAAACTTGCAGATCCTTCTGAGAACAAAACATTAATCTGAAAGGATGAGACTAAATGAAAAGGAGATGCAAACACCAAAGAGAGCAATATAAGAAAGAAATCTAATGAAATGTGGTCCAAAAGTGAAGGTAATGGTCTTTTCTTACTAAAACTATTTATCTGAAATTGTATGTCTCTTGGAGTTCAGATGTGTTCTGGATCTTCTAGCTTGAAGCACACTGGGTGCAGGGTTTGGCTCTGTTCTGCTCAAGGTCCCTATCAAATTAACAACAAAAGTGGCTGCTGCACAAGAAAGTGTTAGTGTCCTTTAGCCGCCTGTCACCAGCCTTCTGACCAATTACCAAAACATACAGCATAAGGAATCAGCTGTACGAGGACAGAACCAACCAGCTTAATTTAAACCTCAGGTTATTAGTCACAGGATGGTTGTGGCTGGGGGCAGTGACCTCCAGGATAAAAGAAGCAACATCCTGAGCCACAGTGGCCATTTCTGCAGCAGCTGCAGCCTACCATAGCTCAGCATCCCTGCTATAAGGCATACTCAATCTCTCACAGGATAGAAGCATCAATCAGGTCAAACTGGAGAGCAGAGCGATAAAGAAAAATACCCATTAGCAACCTTTACTAAGAGACATTTCCTTCTTGTATTTTCTATCAGTTTTGCCATATGTATCCAGGATTATAGGAACCCACAGGGTCACTTCAGTATCTTCAGATCTTGTACTATTTTTTATAGCCTCAATTGAATGTTCTCTATCACAGTTCTCTGTTTTTTAATGTTTTGCTTCAGGCATATCTCTCTCTTTATGAGTATGGCCAGACAGCAGACACACCAGTCAATGCTCTAGCTGGACTCAGTCTGTTGTAGAAGGAATAAAAATGATTTTTTATTTCTATTCATGCCATATTTAAAGAAAAATTCCCATTACAAGTTTTACTAATAATTTGCAATCCCTTATGTTAGAGCCTAAATTTCTTATACTCTCCACACAATTTAATGTGCTGTACAATAAGGTCTTCACAAAGTGAACACTGAGCAGAAATTTCTATGATGCTGAGGCAAAACACTATCTCTGCAATGACGCATTTTATATGCCTCATGAAAATATTGCTAGTTGGACATCTTCAGTAGCTGGCACACTTAGTGTCATTCTATTTAAGTCATCTAAAAAAACCCCAAACTCGTCAATGCTCTCATGGCTTTTACCTGACTTCCAGTTTTCATCCAAAGAGGCTTCAAACAAATTGCAATAATTTACCCAGTAAACAAATGTCTCCATTATTTTGTAAACAACAAAAACTGATTCTGAATAAAAGCCCACTAAACTATACCATTATATAAATGCCTAGTGTATAATCTGAAAATCTTAACACTATACCCAGCTACAAATCCATACACTGGAACCCTTCTAGTAGAAAAAGGAAATCAACCACTATTATTATAAAGTACAAATGCAAATTAATCTGAAAATTCGTTACTTAAAACAAGATTTTCTGTTCAGCAATTTAAGAATGTCTCATCAACAGCCTTGGAAAATAGTCACCACCATACTCAGACCTTTCTCCCTCTCCTGAAGGAGTCTCCAAAGGGGACTTTCTGTCGGTTGCGCCCTACAGGGGTGAAGAAGCCTGAAATTCATCCCAGCAGCACAACACATGAAAGTTAGGGTCCTTCACAGAAGAAGGTTCAGATGCCAAGTGGGAGGCTACTCTTCCTAAACCTCAAATGACTTAGGAGTTGTGGATTCAACTACTTAAAGTCATCAGTGAAGTGTTTGATTACAGGCAAGCCAAAATGATTTCCGTATAAAGCTGGGACAATGATCTCTGTGAAGTACAAACTTGTAAAAACCTTGAATTTGCTCTGATGTTACAGTGGCACATGCTGTACCTGGGACCTGGAGAAAACGAGATAGATGATGGGTGGTATCCCAAGTTGGCCCTGCTCCACCTGCCTGTTAGCCCTGGACACACATGCCAGGTTGAGAAGTCCCTGGGTGTGAATTGAGACAAACTCTCTGGAAAACACCCTTCAAACAAGTCAGTTCTGAGATTGATATTTGTTTCGTGTGTTGGCACTTCTTACACCAGAAAAGCACTGCTAAGAGCAGGGCTCCTGAGGACCCTCTTAAAGCAGATCTACAGCTGACAGGAATGATAACTCAGAATCACCGTTACTGCCTCAAAATGCTGAATGCTGACTTTTTTGTCTTACTATTTCTAGTACATGCAGCAGCTACCTGGTCTTAGATACACTCCTGGCATAGAGAATCTGCCTTCTTCCCTCTTCTTTTTCACTTGGCTCCATTCTTTTGGGAGTCACACTCTAGATATACCCCATACCCTCAAGGACATACGCATTTGAACTAGATGGGCAAACTTCATAGGGATTGAGAAACAATGGCTCTATATCAGACAACACAAATACATCAGAAACCTCATTATCTCAAAATAAAATTGTAAAAGCACTTGAAAAATTATTTTTATGCAGACAATGAAAACAACACAAGATTAGAAGTGCCACACAATCACTCCAATACACATAATTTAATTTTTAGTCTCACTGCTCAGTGGGTAAGAATATTTCTCTCACATCCCAGCACACAAATCTAGTAAGAAACAGTGCCTCTTTCAGTTTTCACTTGCTTGCGCCAACAAACTATGTTCACACTTCTCAGAGGAAAGCTTTGAGCCGAGAGGCATCAGGTGACATACAAGACAACCACCACCAATTACGCTACAAACACCTCTAAGGTGTACACACCACCGTACGTGTCATCATCCACACCCAAACCATCTTTGAACAGCTCTCTGCTGGTGGTGCTCCTTGCACTGCAGTTTGCTGCCTTCCTCCACGACTGCAGGAGTAGCTCTGCTACCCCAGCACATTTGTCAGCACTGCTCATCACATGCACTGCAGGATGGAGCATGGGACACGCGCACCAGTCACAATGGCAGCACGGCTGATCCTTCTTCCTTAACAGATTCATAGTGATGCTATTCCCAGATCACAACATTTTCCAGGCCTGCTGTGGCACTGTAGGCTAAACAAACACTGTATCAGCTGCTAAGCAGGCCCCATTTTTCATGTTTAGCTGTTTGTGAAACTCGGTCATTTCTTCTCATTCCACATTGTCAGCAAGGAGCAGATGGCAGATGTGCTCTCTGTATAATATCGTTTTTATCATACCCTGCCTGCTGGCAGAACAGTGGAAGCAACATTTGGAGACAAGAATTTGCAGTGTATTTTCAGTTTTGGGTAACTCAGCTAAAAGATAGAATAGAGTAGGGGGAGAGGAGGAAAGGCTTGTACAAAAGAGATGCTGATAGATTCCTGGGGTGGGGGCGGGGGGGGAAGTGATACTGACAAAAAAAAGAGTATTTAGTATGTTCTTATGGGAAGGCCAAACAGATACAACTTTGAGACCACGTGTACTTTATGATTTGCTGAAGGGAAGTAATAGAGGAAAGCCCTCAGGCATTTGTACCTACTCAGTGTTTTACTCTCCATTTTCCCACATAAACTTGATGTTAAGATACAGGTCTACTGAAAACAGACAGTCATCACTTTACATGCCTGTTTGCTGTCAAAAACCTTAGGTCAGCCAACACTGGATTTTCCTGCTCTCCTCTCCTTCATTTTCTGACTCAAGAGCCTTCCCTTCACTAAGGCTGTTTCAGAGATGTGTAAAACTCTCAGCAGCTTTTATCATTCTCCATATTGCCTGCAACAGTTTGCCATCCTTTTTTTTCCCTGAGCAATATTCTTAAGAGGGTAGTCAAGAATGTAAGCAAGAAAAAGATGACTTTGGCTCATAGCCAGCATTTGGGTGCAAGCAATAGAAAAAAATCTATTTAAATAACTAAGAATTTGGTATCACATTAATAATTTTTCTTCAGAGAGAATGTTCACTTCTTCCTGTCCCTGGGCAAGGGCGCACACTGCATGTGTCTTGTCGCTGTCCCTCCTCAAGGTGCAGCAGTTATGGGTGAGCATGCACAAAGTCTACAGCAAACAACTGGGCTTTGACAGGAGAAACTTGAAAATATGATGAACTGCAAAACATTTTTCTTGACTATATTTGGTCGTAACAAAAAAAAAAAGGTAGCTCACTTCCAGTATAAGTCTGCCACAAAATCTACCTTGCAGCCAGTTTTAGCAGGCAATGTTATGTTCTACCATTTTGTGGCATCACTTTGCTCTCATTCATAAGGGATTCAAATGCAAGACAGTTTTAGCTTCTAAAGTGTTTTTCTGAATTGCCTAACACTAGTGACAGAATCATAACAGAAATGATAACTGGAGGATAAATACATACTTCCATAACAAAGCTGAAGGAGACACCATAAGTTTACATCAAGGCTCCAGAAATTTTTATTAAAATATTTTTAAAATATGTGCATGATACACAGAAGAAAGTACACATTTTATTTTTAAGTAATATGATTTGAGCTGCCAACAGTATTTTTCTTTAATAACTTTCGTATACATATATCTTCCAAAATGCCAACAAACCTGATACAGTCAAAAAAAGAAACATCCTATTTTCATTTAAAGCAAGATTAAAATAAAAGAAGATAACTGCTTCAAAACTTGGAGATTTTAAATTATGAACATGTTACTGCAAAATGACATCCGAGGATTTAGGTTGAAAAGTTCATTTAGGGAACCTTATAAATCAAACTAAATATTGTCTATAATCTATGAGCCAATCTAAGGCAATCCCACTGCACGTGGAACTCATTTATCTATGCCCACTGGTACCCAGCTGCCTGGATGCCAAATTCATTTTGTGTAAACTAATGACAAAATGGTGGAGATGTCCCAGGGAAGAAAATGTGCAGAAAAATAATTAGCTGTGACTGTTGAGCAGACGCAGAACAAGCTCTTCATCCTCTGCCAGGGAAAGTCCAGTATCTAATGGCAAATAGGGGTCCTCCTCTTGGCTGAATTTCACCTTCTTTCTTTTCAGCGGTATTTCTTCTGCTGCGGTACTGTTGCTATAGCTTCTCTTCTTTCTTCCACCCTGCTCCTCAAGTTCACTGCAGAAACAAATCAATTAGTCTTTTTAACAACTGTGGTAATCAACATCATCATGTAATCTAACAATTCCATTTAAACAAGGCAAATTTATGTCAAGATAAGAGAAAATAAAATTACAGTTCAGAAGGGTGAAGCAATGGAAACTGATTAACTCTGAATGTGTACACTGGAACTGCTCTCAGGCCAAGATGGTTCTGCTGTCTTAATTGATTACAGTGTATCAAGATATCACTATCAGTCTTATCTAATATTTACTGTCTAATACAGGACAGACAACTTGGCAAAACTGATTTAGTGATGTGTCAGTGGACCTTGACATGCATTCAAGATCTTGTCTAAAGTATGTGACAAAAATAAAAATATGAGAACTGTCATTTCGTTAGTGAATCCTACACTTAATACGGGTTTGATTTGGGACCGTCTCATTCAGTCACGCTTTTCCCTCCTTTCAGAAGTTTTCCTTGGAAGCTATTAACCACCACTCTGCCGCCAGAGGAAGAAGAAAACCCCAAACCCAGTAATTTTCCCTGGTGAATTCGAATTTCTTCTGCCGCTCTTCTTAAGACTTCAATGAATTGCCTTTTGCAGCCTTCAGTCTGGACAAAAAAGCTGCCTATCTGTTTTAATACCCTGCATTCTGGACACGTGACAACAACAGGAGGAAAGACTGAGCTTTCATATATCTTCATCTGTTTTGTGTCCAAAACATAAAAAAATTGCTGTAAATTATCTTATCTAAGATTAAACTAATCTAAACTAATAAAATCTATTCCCAGGTATAATACCTGAGTGCCAGGTTATACAGAGCTGATTGTCCTATGCTGTAGGGTAGAATTCGTACCCTAAAAAAGTAAAATGCAACCCCTTGAACCCCAAATCATTCCCTCCAAAGAAGGTAACCAAAACAAAGTGGTATTCTCAGTTTTTCACGTTTGTATTTTTTCAAATATAACAAAAATAAAAATAGAACTTCAAGGACTGATCTTCGCCTTTTCTAAAATATTTGGGTAAATTCAGATTTTCAATTAAAATTTGGCAAATTTCTAATCAGAAAATTCAGTTTACTTAAAAGAAGGAGTTTCAACAATGCTTTTCCTAATGCCCATATTTTTTACAATTGTTTAAGTGTAAATGTAGAGCTTGTGAAAAGCTTCATTCGGAAATACTGTTCAGAGATGGAACAATTAGAGACAGCAGTTACAATAAACAGTTATAACTGGGGAACACTGTCCTTTGAATCAGCATAGCAGAGGAACCCAATGTTCAATTCAAACCACCTTCAGCTGCCCACCTGAATTTTTCCATTAGTAGGACTCAGTTAACATTCTGTGAAATGCTGGTTTTGCCACTCACTGCAAACCAGCCTAACCCAAACATTAACCCCAACACATGGGGTTATCAGGGAGTTCCCAAGTGCTCTCTGAGAGGGCTTGGCAGCACAGTGCAGCTCGTACACTGTGCTTTCTGGCTGCCTCACCATACAGATGAGGAGTACCATGAGATCTGACAGCCTTGTGCTGGCAGATTCCAGGTGTGTGGCCTGCCTCCCGCTCTCGCCCATCCCACCTTTCATAGGAGAACGGTGCCACCTCCTGCCTACTCATTACAGCACAAAGAAAGGAGGGAAATCCCTGCAGTTCCACAATTAAAACAAATTAAATATCCTACCCTTATATTGGTCTTCCCTGCCTACCCAAGAGAAATAGTGTATAGAAACCTGGTTTAATGGAAGGTATCCTTGCCCACGGCATGAAGGTCCCTTCCAAGGAAATGATTTGACGATTCTATGAATAGCTGATGATTGCACCAAACACTCACTCTTCCTATAATTCACAGGATATAGCAACTTTGCTGGCTTTGAGCTGTCATTTGCATGGGGGTGACTTTTCAGGGCTGGCTACAAACATTTTATTCCTTTTCTGGGGAAAGGACTCTCATATTTCTCTCTGTAGTGCTTAAGATATTTCATAAATGCCAAAGATATACTGACAGTATATGAAAATACACTAAAGCACTAAGAATTCTCACTTTTCCAAGTGGACAGTGTGGGTCTGGGATGGAGTTTCAGGGTGTTCACTTCGATCAGGACAGACTACTGGGGTTCACTTTAAAAGCTAAGGAAGGCTTCGTTCAGTAAAAGTATTTTATCTTGTTTGCAAAAGAGCCAATTACTTCCAGCCTTTGAAGGGACTCTGAAGCCCAGTCTGCATTCATAATTGACTAATGCTTCATCTAAGACATTAGTTCAAAACATCTTAGCAATTAAAACAATGCAGAAACCTCACAAGCTATGAAACAGCAGACTTTAAACACCAAAATCATAATCACTTTTGGAGTTTCAGAGGCCCATAGGTCTAGATGTCTGTAAGGTATAATGTTTAAATACAAAACATATTTAGAAGGAACTTAACTGTGAGATTTCTCATTTTTTTCCACAAACAAAAGTACATGAACACAATTATGATTCATTTTCATCACAAGTTTTGTGGGATGATTATGCTGAGTCAAGCCGCTATTACTGTGGGATTGTGGTGCTCGATTAGTAGGGCAAACTAAGACATGTGTCTACACGTTAGCAGGAGTATTTTCACACTAATTTGACCCCTACTGGGCTGTGAGCTGGAGAGGTGAATAGAGAGGAATGTATAAGACAGGAAACAGCAGTAGCAAGGCCACCAAGCAGTGAAGAGAGCTGAAGACCTGTTTTCATGATGCTCAAAAAGTAGAAACAGTATTTAATAAAGGCAACTTAGAAAGGTTAGCAGAGAATCAGGTGAAATGTGTGAATAACAGATTCCTAATTTTGAGATGGAGAAGGAAGACAATCTGTCCATAGACTGATTTGGGTTGAAAGGGACCTTTGAAATCAGCAAGTCCACCCCAAACCCTGTTCCTGCAGGATGGACTTTTACCAGCAGTGTTCTGAGTGGTGTGGAGAGGGGCTGTATTACTCTGGAGGAGCAGTCAGAGATATAGGTTTTACGAAAGGTGAAAGTGGCAATTTTAAAAGGAAGATAGAAAATGTGTAGCATCATGATGCCCAGGGCTATCCTGCACTCCACTGGGGTGCTTCTCCTTGGCTGTTTTGATAGAAAGCTGTTTGTAGGAGATGTAATAGGCATAACTCTGAGGTCTGCACGTTAAAGAAGCGCGTGCAAAAGCAGCTATATGGGCATGACTTCTGCACTTATTGTCAAATTAATTCCTTCTAAGTCCCATTAATTGAGGGCCTCTCAGCCTGCCCTGCAGAGCCAATCTTTTTATCATCAGTCACTTCCCATCTGGTGTCCACAAATAGCCAAAATAAAATGAACTTACTCTAATGTAAACTATTTTCTAGCAGAACAACTCAGTGAGAAAGTAACTCCACAATTCAGATCCAAACCAAAGTCAGTGCATCTTTTTGTCTTCTACTGATAACCCTTTAAAAGTGGCACATGCAGCTGGTTTACAATGGCTTCCTTTTACCATCTGGTGCAATTTAGCTTTTCTTCCACCTGAACGATCCACGTGGTCTGAGGCTGCCTGATGGAAGGATTTACTTTCTGTTTACACAGGTGAGGAGGTACCAACAACTGACTTATCAACAGGCATAGTAACTTCTGTGGTCACCATTTGCACAGCTGTAACAACAAAGTAAGATGCTATAATTTGATAGGTAATGTTTATTGCTCAAACACTAAAGCATGGATTATGAATCCTGTCCCTTAAACAAATGCCAGCATATATGAATGGCGACAGGGAAACCAGGGTATCTAACTATGACCCTGATAGCTATACACAAAGAAGGTCTTAACTCCTAAAAAATAATCTCTCAAGTGTGTTTTGAGGTAATACCAGATAAAAAACAGAAAGCTTTTAATTGTTAGTATTTAACTTGCTTCTGGACTTCAAGCTATGTCTTTGCAATCTGCAAGGTTTAGATTTTAAGTGCTTGTAAATCAGCCATTGGAAATGTGCAGTCACACAGCCAAGTTGCTGTTGTTTAAACCATGTGGTAACTGTGAGATCTCTAGAGAGGTTCTGCTTCACTTAACATTTATCAGAGAATGCTTTGGAGTTCAGCTTTACCAGCACCACTCTGGAAACAAACCACCTTTGCCACTGAATTATAGGCCACAAGTCAAGTTTCCAGGCTGCAATGAAGCACACAAACTCTTTCCCTAAGAAATGTACAGGAATAATGAATGAATCTGCTCAGAAAATACAGTTCATAAAAGTTAGGAATAATTTATCCCATAAATATTGGCATTTTACTAATCAAACATGCTGTGCCCAAAACTTTTTCCATATAATAAATTTTAATTCACAAGACCATGGCAGCAATCCTAATGAAGATTAATTACTGCAGTCCCTTCCATAAAGCCCAGTGCAGCTTCTTCCTTACTAGCTGTCAGAATGCTACAGCCCAGAGAAACAGAAATGAAAATGTACTGTGCTGTGTTATTTTCTGGATCTGGACAGGCTGGATTAA
The DNA here is from genome assembly GCA_035583155.1 of Acropternis orthonyx. Taxonomy (NCBI): domain Eukaryota; kingdom Metazoa; phylum Chordata; class Aves; order Passeriformes; family Rhinocryptidae; genus Acropternis; species Acropternis orthonyx. The sequence continues at coordinate 43,826,537 of JAWWEU010000001.1, read as the reverse complement.
TGGGCCAAGGCCACCTGTATAAGGTTCAACAGAGCCAAGTCACAGCTGCTGCACATGGGTCAGAACAACCCCAGGCAGTGCTACAGGCTTGGGACAGAGTGGTTTGAAATCTGCCCGGCAGAAAAGGAGAAGGAGATGCTGGTCAACAGTAGCTGTACATTATCCAGCAGTGTGCTCAGGTGGCCAAGAAGGCCAGTGGCATCTTGGCTTGTGTCAAAAATAGTGTGGCCAGCAGGACCAGGGCAGTGATTGTCCCCCTGTACTCAGCACTGGTGAGGCCACACCTCGAATCCTGTGTCCAGTTTTTGAGCTTCTCACAACAATAAAGACATTGAGGGACTGGAGTGTGTCCAGACTAGTGCAACAGAGCTGGTGAAGGGGCTGTAGCACAAGTCCTATGAGGAGCAGCGGAAGGAGCTGGGCTTGTTCAGCCTGGAGAAGAGGAGGCTCAGGAGTGACCTTACTGCTCTCTGTAACTACCTGAAAAGAGGTTGTAACCATGTGGGAGTTGGTCTCTTCTCCCAGGTACCACGCAACAGGACAAGAGGAAGTGGCCCCAGTTGCACCAGGGGAGGTTTAGATTGGATATTAGGAAATATTTCTTGACTGAAAGGTTTGCTGTCCAGCACCGAAACAGGCTGTCTGGGGAGGTGGTGGAGTCACTGTCCCTGAAGGTACTTAAAAGACATGTAGATGTGGCACTCAAGGACATGGTTTGGTGGTAGACTTGGCAGTGCTGGGTTAATGGTTGGACTCAACAATCTTAATGGTCTTTTCCAACCTAAATGATTCCATGATTCCCTTACTGGCCATTCCACTGATGTAAATCAAAACACCTTTAAAATGAAAAGAACCATTGCAGTAAAAGAGATGAATAATTTCCTTGTAGTGAAATACCAGTGTAATACAACTGAAAGCAAAAGACAAATCTGTCTTGGAGCTGAAGTGCTGGAAGCAGAAGTAATCTGGAAGAGGGAAAAAAATTAAATGGAAACCAGACCAGCAAGAGAGTATGCTTAGTGTTTCTTATTCTTCTATGGGAAGTGTATATAATGTTTGATGGAAAAATGCACTCAACCCAACCATCAACATCTCGCCTCTGTTCTGAGGTCACTTTTACTTTCTAAAGGCTATGGTGACAGTGGACTCAGATCATCTAAAGTAATACAATTTTTCTTCTCCGTTTCTGTCACAGACATTGCTGGCCATAAAGCAGCAGTACCTGACCCAGTCTTGGAACACTGGAGCTTCTATTCAATGTATTTGGACTAAGCAATTTTAGCTTATCTTTATACAACAGTCTGAAAATTAAAATCATTCGGGGGTTGATCATAGAATCATAGAACATTTTGGCTGAAAGGGACCTTAAAGATCACCGTGTTTCAAGCCCCCTGCCACAGGCAGGAACACGTTCCACTAGACCAGGTTGCTCAAAGCCCCATCCAACCTGGCCTTATATGGTTCTCATATGGATCTTGATTATCATATGGATCAAATACTACTGTTTCTGAGTTGAAACTCTTTCAGCTGGAGATGACCATGGTTTTAATGAAATAATTTTAATTTGTTGTATGTCTCTGTCAGAGGCTTAACCATCTCTGACATGTGCTACTGCCATTGGAGATGTTGCTAACCACCAATTTAACTCTTCCAGCTGTTCACTTCCCCTCAGGTCCACCTGACACTGACATTCTTCAAACCTGTTCCTCTCCTTTTCTTCTGTGACTGCTATCATCCTCCAGTTGTTGACAGCTAATTCCTGAACTGCAGAGTTTCAGTATATACTCCTTCCATTTCTCCTTCATTCATGTAGGCACTTGCTGATGACATACTACTTTTTTTTAATTATGATTATTTTTCAGAGGTAATTTCTGTACCTGACAAGTTTACAGGAATCACAGGAAGGATCTAGTCTGGCCTGAAAACCATAGGTTACCAAATTTCACTAGGGAATTCTACCATTGAGGCCATTTCACATAGTCATTTAAAATATAATCATTATAAAGACTTCTATAAATATTTTCACAGCATAAGAATATCCCATCTCTATCAATAGCAATTCATTATTACAATGTCCAATTTTGCAGGTAATCAGAACCATCTAGGCCTTAAACAGAGACTTTTTATAATGTCTGTCCTACAGTGCTTTTCTGGACATCACAACATTAAGTTCTAGCCTTCACAGTCACTGATATGACCTGAATAATCTACCTTGGAAGGTGCACCATGATTTGCTGATAAATCATCTCAAAAGACAATGTAATGGCAACCTCATTGAGAATCACATAAAACTTAGCAGGTCAACATCAGCATCCTGATACAAAAAGGTGATACAAGAAAGTGCAATTTGCCCATATATTTCCTAAATAAAGGAAGGTACACAACCAAGCAGCGCTGAATACTAACTTGCACCTGTCAGCTGGTGACTGTTCATAAAGCCACAAACAAAACAGTACCAAAACTAAGACATTGCTCCTTTCCCCTCATGACCAAGATCTTTTCCATGCTGATCTAAGAGTTAATGTGATCAGTCACAGCTATTAAATATTTAGAAAAGGTAATGATGAGGGTCAGTTGGAACTTTGCTCTTCGTCGACATTTTTATTTTAAGAGGTTGAGGAATTAGAAATACCAGAAATTCAATTTTACTGCAAAATGAATATTTAAAAAATCCAGCCGCTTTTCATTCCCCCTGTTCTATATTCTTAGATTTTTCACCTCATTAACAATTTACACTGATAGCCTTAAACCAAATATGATGAATGTTGCTAGATATACAAAAATTAATCCCATATTACATGCTTGGAGTCATTAATTACTCCGCTTGTAGAGGTATGGGCTGGAAAGGAATTTTATTCAAAGGCAGATTTAACCCACAATTTGCTTAGCTCCCCCAGTCTAAAAAAAGTGCTGGGGGGAGGAGTGAGAAAATATTAACAATGTTTTTGACTTCTTAAACCATGGACAGATGGTCTGTTTTTAAAGACTCTTGAAGGAAGACACCCTAGGTCTCACATACTTGCTCTGCATTATCCCGTTTTTGACCCTTAAAGCAAATAGCAGCTAGTGTAGCCTCATGTATTTCTACTTTAATCCAACTCTTTGAGAAAAGAACTATGTATTTTGGAAATAGAAAATAGAATAGAGTTGTGTTTTCTAATATGAAGGCCTAATTTCACTGTCTGCTACTCTTGGCTGATTTGATTTTGTTAAAATCAGTAGGTCAATATATCCCACCCTCAAGAGCAACTTATCATACAATTCAATGGCAGGTCTAGAGAGGTGCATGAGGCATGAGTGTTGTTTGAACAAAACCCACTCCTTTCCACTGGCAGCAAGATTAATTGCCTGTACTCTTACTTATTCTTCTTGATCCACCAGACCCCCATCGTCTTCTCTCCTCCTTTCATGCATCCATCCCCTCCACTTCTTTCCTTCCCCATGTAAAATCAATACCACTTCTTCATGGTCTTATGTTCACCACCAGCCTCTTTGGCTACCACTTTGCTTTATCTATAAGCTTACTGATTATTCAAATTCCCTTGGTTTTCATAATTTCCATCTTTTTTCCAGCCTTAGATTAATTTCCTTCACTGTATCTTCCTCTTCTGGGGCGGTCCCGTGGCGTAATGGTTAGCACTCTGAACTCTGAATCCCAAGAGCACGAGTTCGAGTCTCAGTAGGGA
>JAWWEU010000001.1:43734163-43820007 GCA_035583155.1 Acropternis orthonyx | reverse complement strand
AGGAGACAGAAGGTGACCACTCTGAGGTGCAGGGTTGGTAGATGAAAGAAAAATTCCAAGATTTTAAATCCATAACACTTGGGAAGAAGGGGGAGTCGAGGGGGAAGGTGTTTTAAGATTTGGTTTTCTTTTGCATTACTTTACTGTGATGTGATTGGTAAAAAATTAAATTCATTTTCCCCCAAGAGAATCTGTTCCACCCATGACACTAACCAGGAAGTGATCTCTCCCTGGTGTTACCTCAACCCATCAGTCTTTTGTTATACTTTCTGTCTCCTGTCCAGCTGAGGAGGGCAGTGATAGAGCAGCTTTGGTGGGCACCAGGTGTCCAGACAGGGTCAAACCACCAGAGAAACCTCCAAAACCTCCAGGGAATTAGTCAAGACTTTTGCAAGTGAAAGAGTCTCACTGAGATCCCTTCAAGCACTGACTCAACAATCTTTTTCATACAGCTTCACAAAAGAAAATAACAGTCTTTAGCTCAGATTTCTGTTCAGCACCTAACACATAAACTGAAATTTAAATACTAAAAGAGAAAGAGGATGATTCTAAGATGAGTTCACAGAATCACAGGATATTCTGAGTTGGAAGGGACCCACAAGGATCACTGAGTCCAACTCTTAAGTGAATGGCTTGCACAGGGATTGAACCCACAACTTTGGTGTTGTTAGCATCACGCTCTTACCAACAGAGCTAAGGGTTCCTAACATCTAAACAAAACAGTTTATAAAAACCATGAACATTTCCAAATGATCCCGGAAGATGGTACATACCTATAGCTGTCTTCACTTCCTGAATCCTGCTCTTCATCAGAATCTTTGTATTTATCAGGATCTGGAAGAGTACTTGGATCAAACTCTTCTTCACTTCCACTGTGAGCAAGGAATGCCACTGTTTCCTCTTCAACCTGTCAAATGACAAATGGACAGTTACAAGACAAGTAAACAAGTCCATGTTACTTGCCACAACCCCTTCAACAGGAAGGTTGTAACAAAAACCACTGCCCTCAACCACAGCCAAAGACCACCACCATTATAGGCAGGAAAACAGAATCATTTCTGTCATCATCAGTGCTCTCCCCCAACGCTTTTTGTTAAAGGTTGAAGAAACATTATGAAAAAAGGAAGCACAAGGATTTATGTTTAAATTCCACCTTCCAATACTGTCACATTAAATCTACCAAATCTAGGAGAGATTTGGGCAGCAACGAATCAACAGCCATCTGAGAGCAAGTGTCTAAGTAATATGCAGCTTCACTGTCTCTCAGAAAACACCAGCAAAGAGATATTTACTTGGTTAATCACTGCTCAAGATGAATTTCATTAAATACTCTGATTTAGAACATATCTGGGTGCCCTTGCGGTTAAAAACCAAAATGCTGCTTAAGCTGAATTAACTGCTCTAAGGGAGTTTCAACCATCCTCTACATGAGATGCATGTTTTTCAGGCTTCCTCCCAGATCCCCTCATCCCTTTCTCTGGGACCCAGCTTCCCTCTATAGCCACAGCACATCTCAGGATAGGCTGCTGGTGTTGGGAAGTTTCCCCAGGAGTGCCTAATTGCTTAACAAAGAGAGCACAGAAGACACTGTTCCATGAAAGTATTATATAATATAAAAAAAGTTGACTGATTTTGCAGATACAGGTTTTGCTCCACTCAGTCCTGAACTGATGGCACCACTTTTCCAAGTTTTTGCTAATAGGCATGCAAAAAAAAGACAGATTGGAGGGCATGTGTAATTGTATATGCACAGAAAAATGCAAACAGAACACTCAGAGGCACTTCTAAGCAGCGTGAACCCTAGATCCATGAATATTTATGATGAAAAGCACAAACAAATGCAAAGAAACTACCTTTTCATTATATATCTAATCAACATGCACACAGCTGAGTTTCCAAAACAGTACCCATTTAAATGATCTTTCATTCTATGAATAACTTCACATCATTATATATTTAAAATTAATTTTTCTACTAATCTGTCACTATTTCTTTCAGCAGGTTTTAGAAGAACAGCATTTATGTACACATACCTCCCCATACCAAAAATAAATTTTTTTTAAAAAGTCACAAAAATTCAAACCGAAATCATACCAATGGTGCCTTTTATATCTGCATATAGAGTGAGTGAAAGGCAATGAGCTGGTGAAGGGTAAGATAGTCACCACTGAAAGAGTCCATTCTTGCCTGACCAGTGACACTTCTGCAGTGCACTAAAGGCAAGCAGAAAAAAGGGCTAAAAGCCTTATCTACAATCACAAGGCAGAGGAAAAACATACTAAACACACATTTTGTTCTTTACCACTTTGAAATACTAGTAAAGGTAATTACATAGTGTGATTCTATGAAAACCTCATGCTTGACTTGCAGAATAGTACTGTGGTTAGAAATGAAGTATTAGAAGTCTGGAATAGCTGAGTGTATAAAATCACTAGAAGTATCATCAGACTCTGCAGCACTGTAAGTTTCCTAAGGTAAAACCATCTACCAAAAAGCATGTTGATTATCAGGACCTTCAGGTTCTACTTCACAACAAAGTTGGTTTCCATTTTGTGGTGGTTTTTTAAGTATTTTTTTATTAAAAAAAAAAAAAAATCTTCAAACTCATCTTTCAGTACAATATTACAGATCACTACTACCTCCACAGAAAACTATTTGGAAGGTCACAATTTTGCTAATCAATTTCCATAACTGAAAAGCATTCTGCATTAAATTATAGCTTATTTCAATTTCTTTAAAAATTCAGTATTTGCTCTTTACTTGTTCTTCTCATTGCATCCATTCTTTCAATACAACTGGTGCATGCCAATCTTACATTTAAAAAGAATAGAAAAAGAAGTGGCATTCAAAGTTGTTGCAAGGAACAGAGTATTTTTTAATATGTATGTGTGACATCATGCAACACAGTTCTGTAATACTAACATTTATTGGCAGTCATCTTTTAAGACTTAGGCTGTTCGTTCATATTCTCAGTTATGGAAGTGAAGGGTTGAGACTGCACTGTTTGCTAAGTTTTGTCATTTATATATGAACATGTGAAAGACTATCACACACATGCAGATCAAACCTTCACTTTCATTATATATTCATATTATTTTTTTCCAGCAGAAAATATGCTGAGATGTGTTAAATATAATGCCTGCTATAGCAAAAGAAATAATTGGCAAAGATGCCTCTTCCATTCATCAGGAATCATGAAGTTGTATATCTTATCACTGGTCACATATTCATTAAAGTATTCGTAAAACCCTGAAATTATTAAGAACTTGAACACGAACATTTGTCATCCACAACTGAACAACAGAAACTCATTATTTTTTCTTTACCCCTTCAAATTTATAACAGCCAGCCAGGAAGAAGAAATCTTGTGACTTCACATTACTCACCACAAGAGCTTGAGAAAAGAAGTAAAACCCTAAGTTCAAAATGACACAGGTAAAAGTTATTCAGATACAAATAGGATGCAATTTACAGACTCAGGATTAGACCCTTCCTGAGGCAATTACTATCAAAAAAGATATTAACCAAAGAACAAATTGTGACTGACTGTACTTCATGTCTGAGGTTAGAGACAATGTAACACAGATTCTGGAGTGTGTATTTATTACAAAGTTCACCGGTGGAACGAAACCCATTCAGACATCAAATCAGACTTGCCAGGAGAACTGGATTTGGTGGTAATTACCTTGCTATTTTCCTTGTGCTCAGGGGTGACAAGCTCCTTCTGTTTTTATGCCACACCAGCCCATGAATTTTGTGATCTAGGTCCACAGAAACTTTGCACAAACACTTTCAGTTTGAACCCAACACAGATGAAAACATTTTTGCATTCCCATAGTCTCCCTCTGAGGCCTAAAGAGATTCTTCTTATGCAAACTCAACATTAAAGAAAACTTCAGCAAAATTTCTGTGCTGGAGGTTCTGGACACCTTGTTGCCTTCAACCTTTCACATTGTACAACATCAATGATGATCACACTCAACCTTACTGTAGTCATTTTGGAAACACACCCGAGGAAGCAAACACAGCAGGTTCCTCTAGAGCTTTTGCTACGTTTCTTGACACCTCCAATTCAGCTTCTACTTGTCTTTTTTACAAGATGTAATGACAACTTCCTCTTCTCCTAAAGAAGGCTGGATGGCTGGTGGAGGTCAGGCAAGCTAACAGAAACTTAAAATGAAGAAATTGATGTACCTCAGACACTCAAGGGATTCAAATGTCCAAAAGAACAGAATGAGGTCTCATTTCTACCAGGCATTAAGCTTTCAGGTGGCAGATATCTACTATAATCAGAAAAAAAGAGAACTGAAAAAACCACCATGAAAACCTACATGCACATAAAAAATGTTGTATTTGCCAAGAATTAATTTACAAAATGCATATTTACTATGGTATTTAATTTAATCTAATTTAATAGGGTTTTTTCCCTCTAATTCAATTTTCTAGAGTTGTACTTTTTATGTTCAACCCTTTCAGTAATTTATCGGTTTCTCTAAGCAAGGTTGATGGGCAGAAATAATTGTTTAGGCACTATGTGTTCTGTCCATAGTACTTTACAAAGCACAGTGGGAGAATATTTCTGATTAGTTGAAAACAAAACTTTTAAGATTTGGTTAGAATTTGATCAGACTCGATTTACACAATATTCAATCCTTTTTGAGCTGACATCCTTCAGTTTTTGCCAATATGGCCTCTCTCAGTACATGGTGCATATGATTTTAACACTAAGAAAAGATAAGTTCTAAATACTGCTAGAAGGTTACACTATACAGACACACAACTGTTAGAAGTTTAGCATATTATGGCTTATTAAAAAGGATATTTAAAAATATATCTTTTAAGATCTGGCAGCATTCCAAATTTTCTTAATTTTGTCTTTTTTTTTTTTTTTTTTTTTTTTTGACAATTAGTTTTTAGATGAAAGCAGAAGTTGTTTCTGCATCATGTTTATGATGGAATACATTTATAAACAGAGAGGTTTTGCAGCATTTCCTTTAAAACATCTTACTCTAGATTCCCCTGATCACCTCACAGGTTTGTGTTTTTTTCATAGCCTGTATCCCCAACCAACAACACTTTCCCCAGCGCATGCACGGTTGCTCTGGTATCTCATCACCTACATTGCCCCAAAGGAATACAGCTATTCTGGCAGTTCACAAATGAAATACAGTCTTTGTTGTTGCTGGGGTGTTTGATCCAACAGTTGCTTTGAAGATCAAGACCAAAGCCTTAGACAATACTGAAAAGTGACTGTGAGCCAGTGGAGCAAACCAAGTGCTGATCTGACACACAAGGAGCTGCCTAAGCCTTGCCAATACTGGACACCCACACTCCATTACCACCTGAGGTGCATCACTGAATGTTACATGGATCTGACCAGAAAGATGGGTAACCAAAAACTGGAGATACTAAGGTTCCAGGTTAGTCAGACAAGACATAGTCTTTGCATTAAGATGATCTCACTGATCTTTGGGCTCTGGAAGGTGTCAGTTATAGTTTCTGGTTTTCACACAGCTTGGTTTACAGCAGAAGGGACAGATAACTCTTAGCTTCATCTTCAAATCATTCACCCTTCCCAATCACCAGCAGTCACACCAAGGTTCAATTTCATCCAATCATTCTTTATTTCTTTTCAAGCAATCTGACATCTTAAATAACACAGTACACCTAGTTTAGCCAGCAGAACCTTACTTTTACCAGCGGTGTCACATAATGCATGAGATTACCTAATTTTCTTTCTTGGCATTCCTAAACACCCCACATTTTATGGTCAGTGAATGGGTAAGCCTTTGTTCCAAACTAGCAGACATTGACATATATATTCTGACATTCAAATCTCCGTGTAAATATAGCAAAGTAATTTGTGCTGGAAATGGCTCCTGTCACAAAGCAAAGTTAAGAATCATTGAAAACATAAAACTTGTAGAAATTTCCACACATGTGCTTCTGTTTTTTTAATGTTAGTAAAGTGTCTGTCATTTTCATAGCCGTAAGAATATATTTTATCTGTAAATTTACTGTCTACAAAGTACTTAAGAGTCCATGCTAGAATTAATAGCAACATAATGAATTCATATAGAGAAAGGTAATGTAATTTGGTAAATTTACAATTACAAACTCATCTATCCTAAAATGAAATGCTGAGAAGCTCTAAATCTACTCAAAGTCTTTTTTACAATGTATTTGCTCTTACCTGCATTTGAATTATAATGGATATGTCCCAGAACTAGACCTTTTGCTTCTCCTTTTTTAATTTGTTCTTATGAGAACCATGTAAAATACTTATTGTAAATACAAGCTTCCTCAAGTTGTTATGAGCCACAACTATCAACGTGATTTTAACAATAGGGGCAGACTAATATTAGGATAAAACAACTATACTGTTACTTTAAATGTAATTCATGTTACAGACATGAGAATAAAACTTAAACTAAGTTACTAGGTGGGAAGCACCAGAACGAAAATACACACTGAAATACATGAAATTCTGGCAAGCAGAAGGGTTTAATGTACTGCATATATCACTGATTTTAGAGACTGCTTGCACACAGATTTCACAGGAGCGCAAGCTAATAGTTCCAGCATAATGAAACAAGCGCATGAGCACACAGTGGGTTTATTTCCCATAACAGATCAAACTTAGGATCTTTAATACCATAAACAAGGTCTCTGGCATTTGGGTTAACAGAATAGTACCTTCATCTCTAGTGCATGTATATAGATTTTATATATATATATGTGTGTGTGTGTATGTATGGTGTGTGTGTGTATATAAATATATAGCTTATACAGTATGTATAGTTATATAGTATAAAGGTTCCCACATTTGCCATGCCAGAAGGTAGAGAGAGATGCTACCATGCACACTAAATTCCATCTGAAACAAAACTGATTTAAAGCATTTAATAATGCAAAGACTTCAGACCAGAAAAGTCTACACAATTTTTATCTTTAAATCTTTCTAATGCTAGGTTTTCAGGTACTGTTTTGCTTGCAAGTGAGCTAGTAGTACAGAGAAAAAAGGGCGTTTATTTGCTGTGACTTTAGAAATGAGTAAAAAACATCTGGGAGAATTAAACCTGCCAACATAATCAGATGAAAGACTAAGGCACTCTCAATAAGAAAAAAAGCCAAAAAGTAAAACAAACCACCAAACACAAAACCGCAGAACACTGTTTTTAAACTTATATTCTCAACACACAATCCTTGGACTGTCTCTTTACAGTCCTCCTTTCCCTCCACTTTCAGGTTCACAACAGTCATGGCTGTCAGCTCAAATACACAGAGTAATTCTCCAAAGTAGTCTGTGTGTTCAAACATTTCAACACATCAGTCTCCTCCAGGGAACCTCAGCATATGTCCACAGAGATGCTGCCCACACAAGAGATTTTCCTCTGTATCATTTTCTGGCACTTTTGAACGAGCCTGAGGGAACTGTATTCCCCCTGCCGTGACAGAGCAGCATCCCACCACCAACACACACTACTCACAGCAGAGACTGGGAGCAGAGACCAATCTTTGCGAAGTGATGTGTGTTGCTCAAGAAAGAACAGATCAACAGAAGCACTGACATGAAATACTCAGAACCTTTTAAGTTGCCTAATTCTGTAAACTGCTTAGTTCTGCCCTTTTCTTGGAACAATTCATTTGTATTCAGCAGCCAACAAAGAGCAACACTGGCATTAAGTGCTTGTCCTACAACAAGATTTTCATGTTTTCACTGTGCTGATTAAGTCACTTACTCTAAATGCTTGTACAAAATATGCATGCAAAATAGCATATTTACAAGGGAGAAAAATATGAATCAAATTAATTCCAGGCAGTGAAAGTTATTTTAACAGATACTGGTGCTTCTACATGAACTAAGGAAAAGAAGATGCCAGAAGAGGCATTGCTGCTCATGGCACTGACTCAATTACTTGCTGTGAAAGCAAGACCTTGTCTACTTTCATTCCAGATCTATGTAGCAGCAGCACTAGTTTCATATTTCTTCAAATTTTCAAACAAGTAACCAGAAAGTAAATCAGAAAGCACCTGGCTGATGCTGCACAATTGCAGGGTCATTCATAATTATTTTTTTATTGTTGTTGAATTCACCTTCTTAAGCCATGAATTCTTTTATAGAAATTTTGCAAAGAACAAGTCCTGGCACAAAAAGTGTAAGGGTTAAGTAGAAGACACAAGAGAAGAGATAAATCCAGCCTGACAGACAAGGAAGGAGGCTCCCTTGGGAAGATCATGAGCAATAGGCACGACACAGCAGGAGACCTGCCCTCTTGTATTTCCACAGGCATTGCTGAAAAGGGGAACCTGAATGAAGAAACTGAAAAAGCCTCTGAAGTAGACTGGCAGCTGTTCACCAACAGACCAAAAATTATAATATCCCCTGATAACAATTTTATCTACATGAGCAAATATGACAGGCATGTCTTAAAATGACAGGTAGAAAGAACATGAAAGATTTATGAGGTAAGACCTTTCAGGCCAACTAATTGAAAGAAAAACAAATTTTCAGGTCCTAAATAATGTAAAGAAACTTCAAAGCCAAAAAACCCCAAGAAACAAAACAAAACAAAAAAAACCCACCCACCACCCAAATTAGGAATAATTACGGAGAGTTAATGCTATTCTAGGAATAGAGTAAAATGTAGTACCAAATGTGCAACAGGGCTGGGGAATGCTCATACAGGGAGAAGCTACAGGACAGTTCTCTTCAGGAAAGAGAGAGCACATTTGTCACCTGTGGTAAATGAAAGGACAAATGGAGAATTAGGAAGGATTTAGATAAGCACCAGAAATAGACCATGGAAATACTAAGGCATAGGCTAAAGTGAGAGAAAGTGGTGATACCCACAGTGCTTGTGAAAGGCGGCGGCAAAGAATGTTGAACTTTTTTCTTGAGAATTGCCTAATCCATGAAACGTCAGCTAAGATTTTAGTTTGAACAGAAATGTAGAGTTGGAGTAGAGAGACTGAAATAAGACTCACCAGTACAGACATGAATTTGTATTTTTTCTCCACAGATAAGAGGAAAAAAAAAGCAAAAGGCTGTGCAAAGCATTGCCATAGAAGGAGACTGAAGATTGTAAGATTCTTGAAATTATAAAGGAGGAGCTAGTAGAAAGACACCAGAACAGAGGGTGGTCCCATTTGCAAGTCCCTGTAAAACTGGAGTGGATATGGAAAGGCCAAGTGAATGACCAACAAGTGAGAGGAAGGCTGATTAATGTCAGGGCTCCTGGAGAAGAGGAGTTGTCTAAGAGGGAAACTGGAGAGCGGTTGCTAAAGGAGAGGATGGATTATGTCTACTGAGTGGAACTTAAACGTGTCTATGTCGCAAATGAACGGAAGGGCATGAAGAAATGTGACAGCTTGAAAAGCCAGTGTGGAAGTGGGAATCAAACAGGGAAGAACCATAACACAAAAGTGAGAGAGCCCAGGACAAGAAGACTATCAAGAGGATGGAGATGACAGAGTGATGACAAAGGCAACCAGGGTGGAGAGAAGTACTGTCTGCAGCTATTTTAAAAATGGGAAAGAGTAGGAAAGGGGAAGAGTAGGAAGGCATGAGAATGGCACTGGAGCTGAATGCGACGGACATAGAAAAAACAGCAAGGAGGGAGAACAGCTCGTTGTGGGTATAGAGAAGTTATCAAGGGCAAACAGAACTAGGGAATGCATGGCGGAACACCCGAAGGCACCTCTTCATGTGGCAAGTGGCAAAGCCATGAATGTTTTGCTGAAGTCTACTGAAGTTTACACAGGCTCAAAAAGTAGATAGGTAATAGTAATAAAATATTATCAAGACATGGTAAGTAACAGCAGTGCTGTGCCTGTGCACCTGACAGTCCCTGAGCTCCAGAACTCTTCATCTGGGGAGTGTAACAATCACAACTTGAAAACCACTCTACAGGTATGACTGCAAATTTTCCTGCAACCCAACCAAACGATCTGACAGGGGGAAGGCAAGGTCACCATCATTTCATGGAAGCAAATTTTTTCCCACTGCTGTTCTGTTTTCTATCAGTCTTTTAGGACTTCTCATGCAAATAGCACATTTTATTAAATTAATCTGGTGACGACTACTATCATCTCATTCTCAGCACAAAACCAAAATATTTGAAACAATGCAGTGAGGGGAAAATTGAAAGTTGAGACAGTTTCCCATGAAAAGCCTAAATCAGTGCCTAATTATATCATATGCAATGGCTCGATGAAGAACCCAAACTGTGCTATCTCAAACAATCTTTGGGTTTTGTACTGCTGCCAAAATGTTTTACCCTATTTCCAGTGACTGAGTAACAACTTTCAGATGCAGCAACTGAAATACAAGTGGTATACAAATACTTATCTGTGGCTGTAATTAGCACATTATAGATTTCTAACCAACTTCTTGCTGCTCCCTGTCTGTACTTGCAGCAAGTCAGTCTCAAACATGCTGCAACCACTGAAGGTATCTATAAATTTTAACCTAGGAAATTGCAATTTTCAGCTAATGACATACTATAACTTAAGAGTTGTTCATTTGTTTGCCTGTTCATTTCAACAACATTTAAAAAAAATCTTTATACTGCATAAATAATGTATTATATCCATAACAACGGGATACAGTACACTGTATGATTGATTACCTTGGCATTTAGCTCCTGTGGGAACAGCTTTTGTGAAACATGGCTCTATCGAACTCCCTGAAAATTACATTTTGGTAAAACTGTCTGAATGATCAGACTTAGGTATGGCTAGACATAATGTCATTAACATTGCACAGGCAGGTACAAACTTGCACTCTTCATAAGGTACCAAAGCAATGCTATTTTACATCTGTTTCTCAAGGAATCAGAGAGAGCGACATCAGGATGGAGCAATTTACATCATTTGTAATCACTAATTTAAAACCCCATTAAAGTCAGGAAACTTTTAATTCCCACAGTATTTTACACAAGAAATTACTGCTGCTTTTGAGTTTTTTTAGTATTCTGAGGCACAACTGTTTTACACTGGACTTTACATAAAATCTGGTACTATTTTATGCCAACTATTTAAAGTCCCAGTTTTTCCTTTTCCATTATCAAATGATAAAAGAGCCATCACATATTTGCCAAGTGATTACTAGTTTTTTTTTTTTATCATGGTGATTCTTATTCCATCTTAAACACAGCAGATATATGGAAGAAAAATTAAGTTGATCCAAGTAGTTGCTATATTGTAAATTTAACATTTGTGTATACATTCTGTGTTGCTAACAAAATTTACTACTTCTGAGCATCCTATCCTAAGCAATTTTATTATGGCTAACAGTCTCCAACCTAATTTATAGTCACAGGTTGAAAGAGGATGATTAGAATAAAAAAAGACAACCGGTTCCTCAAATCCTAACATATTTTTAAATCTTTAACTGCACCTTGAATTCAACTTATCAAATATATCAAATGAATAAACCATTTCAGAACCAGGAAAGGATACAACTTGTTCTGAAAAAACAATTCATTTTCCCTATTAATGATTGTTCTCTAAATCACATCACTATCTGAAACTTAATCAGCAACTTTATTTCTTGAATCATTTCTTTTTAGCTTTTTCTAGTAATTTTTTTCATAGATCATTCCTTAATACCTTCATTTTATCCAGTTTTTAAGTACTCAAAAATTAAAGAATGTATCTAACAAATTAGAATAGGTATTTTAATAACTTTTTTCAGTTATTTTTATTGAACTGTTGATTTGTATCTATCATGTTATTAATAAGTACAAGATGGTTTCCCCCATATGCCCTTGCATTCCCCCAAATAATTGCAACCTATATAGAAAACATGAAGGAAAGGGAGAACCAGAAGGATAAATATTAATCTCACTGATCAAAAATTAAATTAAATCATAGTATGCTCAGAAAGCTGTAAGGAAAGGTAATTTCAGCCTAACTTTACTGCTCATTCTGAACTCCAGTGCAAACAGCTCAACTGCTCTGACTTTCTCCCGTTGTTACACAATCTGCTTGCAATTACCATTTGCTGTACATTAGTAAATACTGGAAGCAGAAATAGCAAACTGAAAACAGGATCTGCTGGCTGGAGCATAGACACTGCCACATATTGACATACTGGGGTGTTTTGCCGCTGGCAGAAACAGATGTTTAAACATATTTTCTAAGCTGCTGAAGGGACAGACAGGGTTTCCTGTGGCCACATTAATACCTCCTAGAGACCCATCCTCAAGGATCAGTTAGTAGTCACTGGTCTTTAGCATGTCAATCTTGACAAAAATATGAGGGCAGTAATTGTAACACACCCCATACATAAACATTTTATTCAATTGCTACTTTCTCCACTTCCTGTCATACAATGATTTTGATTTGCATAATTCAATTCTTGACCTAGTACTTAGAATGACAGATGAAAACCAAGCTCTTCTATTTTTTAGAAACCTTTTTCATCCGTTATGTTAAACAAAGACAGGCAAACAAAAGAACTGTGACTGAAACAATGCTACACGTTTATAAGAGACATAGGAATATTTCTCTGTTTGAGAAATGGTGGGCCCTAAGTGCCTGGTCCCCTTTGCACAGTCACACACCTTTGCAAGGGGAACATTTTATCTTTGCAGTAATACTTTTGCTTTCTTCAGGACTACAACTCTTTGCCACTGACAAGTTTAGAATTTCAGCTTTATGGAGTCACTAAAATTATTCCTGCCTCAGTAGAGAGACTTGATTATAAAATCCAGTTGTTATGTGATTGCATCCACAAAACTATCTCCTCACACATGTAACTTAAATGGCTTACACTTCCTTTTTAAGTTCTTGCAGTTTCACAAAATTTTGAGGATAAAATTTAATGATCTATTGAAAATAAATAAATCATTTGTTATATCACATTCGCCTTGGCATACAACATTAGCACAGAGAACATTTGCTAGAGGTACTGTTAAGTGAATATCCCTGTTACATTATGCATGACTTTCCAGAGCAATGAGTACATAATATCCATCATGAAATTCAGAATATATAACTAAATTTAGAAAGAAATACATTTAGACCTGTGATCAGCATTCTAACATCTCCAGTTATAAGTTTTAATTAAACTTGCTTTTGTATTAAGTCTATTTTTATTAAATAAGTACAGAATCCTGCTTTATACATTATGTATAAGCAAAAAAAAAGTTATTTGTAGATGCCTTTTTCTTTTTAAAGGGACTTCATAATTCAAGTCACTGGTCCATAACTTCTTTTCACAGTTGTGATGAAGGGGCACAACGGCTGAACATGATCAATGTTTTTGAGGGCTTCAGCCATCTCACTGGCAATCCATTTCAGCCCCCCAAATACTACTTCCAGTGACAACAAGCTGATAAATGAGATCAATGGGTGATCCACCTAACGATATTTTCTTTTTTCAGGAAGTAAATTATAAAAAAAAATTCCAAAATTATTCTTGGACAGCTGTGACACATCAGTCTAACCCTCGGACTCCCCAATTCCTGTATTTTGCTACTAAGGATCTCTCACCATTAAGAAGATGAGGTCTCACTTTCTCTGTATTTTCCCACGATACATTACGTTTAAAGAATCTTCTTAAGTCCCTACTGTCACAAATAAGAAACACAAAGATGCACCTAGATGAAGCTGAGAAGACTGAAGTCCTAACTGCCCAGCAAGTCTCCTCTCTCTCTCTCTCTCTCTCAGAAGCTGTGTCCCCCAAAACAGAGACAGCAGACATGCACAGCAGCAGCCCTGTAAGTCACCACTTTGCTGCCCTGCATTTGGAAGCCACGTAACCTTGATTCTGGATTGTGCCATGGACTGTGGTGTAACCCATTGCTAGTTTGGGTTCACTTCAGTCACCACCACTGTGAAGGAAGAAACTGCCAAGGAAAAGGTGGTTCCCTTTGAGTTGCAAGTGAAAGAAACCTTTTTAGGCAGCTTACGTTCACTCACCCATATCCCTGGGTCTTCACCACTGTATTTTTAGTGGCAAGCAATTCCCCTTGCCTGTTAAATCCAGAATCTCAGCCTTGGGAGAATAAAGGACCGCTCCTTCCAAAAAAAAAACAAAACTGGGTTTTGCAGTAAATTTATCAAGTGTTGTCCCTTCATAAAATGAACTGATTCAAATTAGTCTGTAGCAGTAAATGAAAAAACAATTAGTACTTCTCAAGCAAGGAAATCTCAGCTTAAAGGATTCAGTCTTCTGAGCTTCAGGAAACCTTTGAGAATGATGTACTGGCACTGTGATACAAGAGAGGGGTGGTTTTGTGGTTGGTTTGTTGGGTTTTAAGGGTGTTTTTTTATGATTATAATACTTTTCTTCAAAGGTTACTCTTTCTACATTTCCAAGAAATAGTTTTTATTAATAGAGTCCAGTACTACAGCATTCTCATTTTGAACTGAATAAATACCTTTTCAGAAGAGTCCAAACCAAAATTCCTTGGAATCATATTCACATTCATATTTACAAATTCTCTATTGCTTCCTTTTTTATATCAATCAAATGCACAAACACAGATTTTCTGCTAAGTAGTATTAAGTAGAAGCTGAAAGTAACCATCTCTTGGGAAAACAGTTTTACCAGAAGAGCAGAAAGCTGTTTTCCTGCTGGAAAGAAACCTACTTACTTATGGAAGAGAAGAAACCAAGAACTTCAGATTTATCTGAGCAATTTCACTCCATTTTCTGAAAACCAGACAGGCAGAATCCAGCAACTGTTAAAGTTTCAATAGTAATTTAGCATAAATTGTGCTTTGAACTCTTTTTTTTAATATATCTCTGAAGCAACCTCCATTAGGAAAAAATTCTGATTTTACATGTGCTTTTCAACACATGTAAACACCTCTTGCTTTTCAGACCAGTATCTGTTATCTGTACCAGTATCATGGCCATGGCCATGTACTAGTACAAAGCAATTTCAACACCCTTCATGTGTATCGAGTTGTGCCTCTCGAAGAGATGACTGTCACAGACAAACAAAATATACAGCACCTACGATGAGTTTCCAAGAAGCCAAGATTTTATGTAGAAAATAAGCCAAAAGATGAGTCTTTTCATAGTATTTCTTGACTGTGTATTTCCTATAACAAAGAGATTGTGAGCAGATGCTGATGAAATGCTGGATATAAATAAACAGCACAAATTAGAGGAGGTAAAATGCTTTAAGGATGTGTGCTGATAAATTGAGAACTACCATAAAATAATTAACAAGAAGAAATGCAAATACTGGAAAGCTATTTTGGATCTAACTTTGCTGTTTGTGCTCCACTGCTAAAACGTTAAATCCATTATATCACAGACATGTGCTGTACTGTATTTTCAAGATCAATTAATTTCATTTTGCAAATGTGAAATACATAGAATGTCAAAGTAGATGTTTCCTGGAGATAATTTAGGAGAAGCCGTTCGTGAAATTTGCTCTTATTTTCCTATTCCTCCTCACTTTTTCCATCTATTCAATGCTTTTGCTATGGCTTGCATAATACATACTGCCGTCACTTTCACTGTGTTAAAGAACACTTATTTGGGAATGAAGATGCACCAAATTATATTCCATAGCTTTTGGAAAGAATGAAAAGTGAAAAATAATAAACCTCCTGCATGCTAAATAGAGTCAGTTGACTATAAGACATATAAGAACTACTGCACCAAAACATTCTTGCTGCTGTTCCACTGACACCTGTGAATTTGAACAAATCCTTAAGCTGAGGCAGAACATAGACAAGACTGAAATGGAGGTTTTTCACAGTGTTCCTCTTGCAGGTACCTTATTTATGGACTTTATTTTCTTTCCAATACAGGTGGAGTGGCAAGAATGTATTGCATATGTTGTAATAAGTCTGAAGAGGTTTCAGCTGATCAGTCTGAAATCCCTAGTTTTTTCAAAGGTGTAAAAGAGTTAAATGAATGGTCTAAACAGAATAACTATACAGATGGGTAAAACTGGCATTTTAGAGGAATAAAATAAGTCATCATGGCACATTTGTACAAAATGTAGTTGACAGCAGTTAATTTTGGAACCTTTCCAACACTGAGAGGATGCTGAATTTTTTTTTAAAATCTGAATGGTGATTTTTGAGCACAGCAATAGTGTTATCCTGTGTAAATGTTCAACTCCCTGTACCTTACTGATATTGTGATTCATATATATATATTTATAGTAGAATTCATAGAGAAGAATATTATATATGCAGTTGCGTTCTGTCGTGATGTGCACCCACAGTCCACAAAGCCAGCTGTATACTGGGCTGCATCAAAAGCGTGGGCAGCAGGTCAAGGGAGGGGATTCTGCCCCTCTGCTCTGGTGAGACCCCACCTGGAGTGCTGCACCCAGCTCTGGGGAGCCCAGCACAGGAAGGAGATTGACCTGTTGAAGAGTCCAGAGGAGGCCATCAAGATGACTGGAGGAATGGAGCACCTCTCCTATGAGAAAAGGCTGAGAAAGTTGGGGCTGTTAAGCCTGGAAAAGATAAGGCTTTGGGAAATCTTATTGTGGCCTTTTAGTATCTGAAGGGGGAATACAAGAGAGCTAGAGAGGGGACTTTTGACAAGAGCATGTAGCAATAGGGCAAGGGGGAATGGCTTCAAACTGATAGAGCGCAGATTTAGATTGGATATTAGGAAAAAATTCTTTACCGTGAGGATGGTGAGGCACTGGAACAGGCTGACCACAGAAGTTGTGGATGCCCCATCCCTGAAAGTGTCCAAGGCCAGGCTGCATAGGGCTCTGAGCAACCTGGTCTAGTAAAAGGTTACAATAGTAGATTCTTGCAGCCTTTCAGAAGGTCAAAGATGTTTTTCAGTGCTAAAATGGGCATCAAATCAACTATTAGATATTACATATAGCTGGTCACATTTCCAATCTAAGCAACTTCTAAATTCTAGTCAAGACAAAGCACTTGTATTTGAGAATGTGTCACACTGACCGGGTTACAGCTCACAGAGAAGCCTAGAATTTAATTCCTTTTGCTTTGTGACTATTCAAACAGTGTTGCTTTGCATGTAAAATTTAAAGAAATTTTTATCTGTAGTGCCCTACCTTTAATCCTGGCTTTGATAATGCTCAAAAGAAGATCAGGCTCAATTGTTCTTAGCGAATTACCTGAATAAGTACAGGCTTTTAAAATAAATCCCAATTACAAATGTTAATTAGCAGAGTGTGCACTTTTTCTACAGTTAGTTCAAAAAATACTAGCAGGCATCTTTAGGATCAAATAGAGTTCTCATGGCTTTGTCACAAGCTGTTTAAGTTTAGGACATTTTTTCTGAAAACACACAGGCCAATTCCATAAAATAAAGGTGCCACTTTAATGGAAACAGTATTTACACTCACTTGTTGAAAGAAAACAGCTGCATTCCTAGAAATCCATGTACAGTCTGACAAATGGTGGGCTACTTCCAAATGTGTTGAATACGATAAAAAAAAAAATCACAAGGTCACTTTTTTCTTTTAGTTTCCCTGCTGAAAGATAAGAAGAAAACAATAAATTTGAATTACAAAACCCATCTGGAATATCTGAGATAGGCTGTGCTTCCAACCACTCTTTCTTTGAAAGCACTCTGCACACAGGAGACATGCATGCTCTTGTTCTTCAGATCTTTTTGTCTATACTCTAAGACATTATTAAATGGCCCATGATTTAAGACTCAAAAAGTATATTTAAAATAGAAGGGTATTTTACTTCATCTTATCAATCCTTAGCCACCACATTACCTAGTCAATGCACTGCTCAGATGTTGTGAGGTACAAGCTTCTACACTAGAAAGTCCACTGTGTCTCACTGAAAAGGTAGCTAAAAGAATCAGTTGATGTATTATTTCATTTATAATATTGCAATACTCCAAGACATATGCTACAGAGTAGTTTTTTTCAATGAACACCCCATTTAAGAAAAATAAATTAAAAACTGTTGCTAGCATGCAACTGGTTTAGTGCAGTTATGATTAATGTAGCTGCCACAAGGACATATGCAAAAAAGAGCCCAATTTATCAAAAAATATTCAGGACAACATTTGGATGACTGCAGGCTACAGCAACACCTTCAACTAAATACATTTGCATCGAGCCGCTTGCTTTACTATTATGTTTTCTCTTTTTGAACAAAGCACTACTCTGTAGACCTGACGGTTTTGCATTCTTTTCAAGTGGAACCAAATTTAAACCAGCAAAGTCACAACAACAGAAGAAATAAATAATTTAAGAGTGCTCAGGTTTTTGACATCAACAAGAAATCACCTACCAATACACAGAAATTAATCTCGGGATTAACCATTTCAGCTTTTTTCTTGTCTGATAATACATATAATGGGAAAAGCAAGAGATTAAAACATCTGCTGTGAGTATTCAAGTAACTGAGATTAGAGTACAGAAAATCTGAAGCAACAGGTCATTATTTTAATTTAAACTCTGATACCACCCAAACAGTGAGTATCGCATCCACAGCAAGAATATCTACCAGCAGTAACATATCACAAGTGTCACCACGTCGACAACAACTTTACCTTTCACTATGTAGAAACAATTCAATTGCTTGAAAACAAAATCTAGATAGCATCAGAAATCCAACTAACACAGGAATGGAAGGAGCAGGCAGACACTACATAACAACCTTGCTGCCATACACTAAAACACTTAGCAAAACTTTACCAGAGAAACCCTGGATCCTGCACAAGTACCAAAACCCACAAATATAAAGCACCTCAGGAAAATATTTCCTAGTTCTCATGAAAGCTAGGAATTTGTAGAGGGACATTTTCAGAGAATGCTGTACCTCCAGTTACAGAGCAAAACAAAAAGAAACCCTCAACCCTAATGATTCAGAGGGAAAGAAACAAAAAAATATGGTGACTGGTTAAAACCAGAGCCCAAGAGCAAATGTACTCATGAGGTATCTCTAACAGACTTTAAGTTCTCCTCAGCAATATATTCCAATGCCAGCTTCCAGAGAAAGCAGAAAGTGACACAGAAAATTAACACTGAAACATCTCATTACTATATTAATGTAAAAGACAGACAAATAGCCTGCTTTTCATTTTAGTTCTAACTTAATGACCTGGTCATGGAAGTCAAACCAATGCATCATATCATGATTCTTTTAAATGCAGTTCACTCATGAGGTTTTTTATACCTCTCTAACCACTTGACCATGGAAACAGATGTCATTGGTATGAATTATTTTAATTACTTTTTAAGACCATTTTCAGCTAATAAATCATCATTGTTGTGCAGTAACAACTGTATGACTACTATTAAGTTACTCTAAAACAGTTTTTTGTAGAAGAACATATAACACATGAAGACTTTGATTTGGAAAAAAACCAGCTTGCTGCTGTCCAAAGTAGCACTTAATATGGATTTCTATAAAATTGAAGTCTATCATCAGATATAGAAAAAATGGAAAACTATATTCAAGTTTTCCTTTTAAAAATGCATTTAAAGACCTTCCGTAAAGTAAAGATTTTAGCTCCAATGGTGTGTTAGGACAGAACTTTGAAGTAACTTTCAAAGCTGTAAGACAGGGCATAAGACAGATGAATAAACTTACAAAATCAATATGCAATGTCCAAAAAATAAAAAAAAAAAATCCAGTTGTTCCTCAAACTACTAGATATTGCCTGATGATTAAACAATATTCCTATGTAATCTGTCCCACGGCCTTTTAAAAACCACTCCTAGAAAAGACATCTCGTGCATGCTTGGTAAACAAAAAGGTACCACAATTTCAAGCGGTATGACTTCCCTGACAAACTTCAGAGAATCCTCTTCCAAAGGAAGAGTTCAGAATGTTTCGGGCAAAACAGTGAAGCAGAAGTTAGAGCCCTCTAACCTCTCATTCACAGTACTACAGAAGCTGCCTCTGTGTATCCCGAGCCTTGAGATTATCTGTTTCAAGCATTGCATTAGCATTTTCTATGTTTCTAATGTAACTCTCCAACTGTGACTCTATTATGGAGGCTGAGTACCATGGTTTTTCTAGGACTCACACTGTGATGCACAAACTTTACTGCCATAATTCACATAATAGTGCCATAAAAACACTGGCAATCAATTAATGAAATTTAAGAAAGCTATACAGTATTATACCTGGAAAGGATTTAACACATTTGCAAAAATATATCCTGTTTTCAAGAAGCCACCATAATCCATATCTGCATTTTTAATTGTAATCTACACACATTTGAAAGTTAGTATGGTTCATTGCCAAATAATTGACAAGGCTGTTCAAATTCTGATACCCTCTATGTAACAACATGGCCTGGAAAACACCTTTGAAAATACCTCTCAAAAGGAAGATGATGTTACCAGCAACAGATCCAGAGAGCAGTGGCAAGCTGGTCTAGCCTACCATCTTGTACCACCATCACATCACATATGCATTGCAATTTCTTTTTAATTCCATTTTACGTTTTTCCCTCTTTTTAAAAGCCTTTTAGATAAGAGAAAGGAAGGATTGCCAAGCAAGCAAGCAATTAGCATGACATTTGGGAAAACTGGCTCACATCTCTGCTTCAGCCTGAAGTCAGAAACACAGTCTAAGGGATTCACTCAATATCTTCCTCTGCTCTTGCCTGCATGTGTGAACAGAAGTAAATCCTGATCAGACTGCTGTGAGGGAAGACACACTAAAAGATCACAAGGCACTCAGTACCACAGTCACAAGGTCTGCACAATTTAGATAGTCTAAAATACTGGATAACAGTTTATCAACTTGTCAAGGTAGCATGCATGCAACAGCCTTTCAGAATTCAAAGCTAATGGCCATTTAAAAATTCATTCCATGAAGACTTACATACTCCTATTTTAAATAATGCTTACAACACCAACGAGTGTTCTAGAAACACCTTCAGTTAGACTTAAGGCAGACTCACTTGGTAAGAAAGCTGTTCTGTCTATGGCCGCTTTGTATTACAGATGTTACTTCCTGCTCCTTCAATAAGTTAGATGGTTTTTGGCCTTGCAATACAGAATTAGTTTATCACCAGCCTTTGACGCAATTTTCCAATATGCAACTTGTTATATTTGCTTACAAATATCATACTTAAAATGCATGTATTATAACAACAAAAAAATCATAGCTGTCATGGCTGATGGGCAAAGACTTCTGTGCTGACATCTTCAGCATTTTACAGCTGTCTAAAAGCAAAAACTGACTGCAAATATTTCCACTGAATGATGAGGGTTACAGATGAATAGCTCTAGCAGGTATAGATCTAATTGATGTTTGAAGCTGCCAATAATTAAAAGCCAGCAAGACAGTAAAATGTTCTCAAAAGGGGCTGTATGATTTTGTTTGATAATGAAACACGTTTCAGGGCAAGTAGCTCATTATAACACTATTTCACTCTAGTTTTGAGCTTGTGACAAACACTAGAGTTAAAAGTGCCTTTCTAAGGACAGGACTATATTAAGATAGCTTCAAAGATGCTAGGCATCTTACTACCAAGGGTTATTTTAGAGATCAGTATGCAGAGGGACAAGGTACAGGTACTACTCAAAAGACACAAAGTCAGCAGATGAAACACAAACAAAAAAAAAGCCAAACTTGAAAACTTCAATTTCTTGCTGCATGTTTGAAACTATTCTCTTGTGCATATTTTGAATACAACATCACACACCTTTCACATTGAAAATACAAGCAGTTTGCTTTGAGGTCGAGATGACGTACTCTAAAAGAATTATAAAACTGCAGGACAATTTATTTACAAGGTAAACACTTCAGCATGGCCAAATCCTCTTTGTCCAACAACACACATAATCAAAAAATTCTCTCCTTTTATACTGATCTGTAAAATTACAGAATCCATAACAATTTGAAAACAATTTCAACTGACGACTGGGTTTGAAATGCAATGCCTAATGAATTATACAGGGACTTATCTTTCAAATGCCTATCAGAACAAACAATACGGCAGATTTTCTTTAGCACGCAGAAACCTCATCTCATGAATTTGTAATAATGAATTAAGTATGTCAACTCCTTTTTAAGCAGAGCTAATTAACAGAATTCACCTTTCAGTTGGTGGATTAGAAGTCACTAATGCTATCTGCACAAATCTCTTGCTCTTTGTCTACATTTAGGCATTTTCTGAATCTTTTTACTTATCACTGGCATTACCAACTATGGGAATGGAAACATTAAAAACAGTGCAAGGTGATCGAGAACATGAGCTCGCAATGATCCCCCACTGATTACCCATAAGTGCTTTCAACCCATGGCAATCAGAGTAGACCACTCTCAGAAGAGTGATGGCTATTTAGACTTTAAAGAACAAACGTGGTCATACAGGGAAGCCAGCATCCTGCAAATTATGACCTCCAGCTTATTCCTGACCTATGTCCACATGGCAACTCTGTAAAAGGGAAATCAATTACAGAAACCTGCCTTTTCTGCCACTCACTGACAACAGACCGAACTGGATGGAACTCCCCCACAAGTAAACTCACTAGAAAATTCCTTTTTGTGATGCAACACTATGACATCAAAAGTTCTTTCACCAACTATTCAGGGCATCACACAGCTGAACATTTCTGATCAGCTTCTGAGTAAATTATCTTCAAAGTTCGTAATTTTTCTTCCTGTCTTAAGGCTGAAACAGCAGATCTGGCCCTTCTGCTAAGGGACAAATATAAACATCCTGTCCCTATTAACCAATTTTAAAGACATGGCAACTTTTGAGAGACTTCAAAAAAAATTTAAATGCATGTTTTTCAGCATGACACCTTTTGCTTTTCCATGACCTCTGTCTGAGACAAAGTTTGACCTAACAAATTGAGCAAACGTAGCTGACAGAATTCAGCATAAATTTGTTGCTTATAAGATCACTCAGATAGCTTCCCAATCTCTATTTTTACCTCTTCTAATTATAGCTCTTTCTTTGCTTTACATCTGTCAATGGGGACCTTGCACTGCATTTGCATGGCAAGGCTTTGGTAGCAGGGGAAGTTACAGCAGGGGCTTCTGTGAAAATCTACTCAAAGCTTCCCCCCTGTTTGACGGTGGTGGGGCCTCTGGGATAACATAGTTAAGAAGGAGGAAGAAAAACTGTGCAACTGCAGATGAAGAGAGAAGTGAGAATATGTGAGAGAAAAAGCCCTGCAGACATCAAGGTCGATGAAGAAGGAGGGGAAGGACGTGCCCCAGGTGCTGGAGCAAAGATTCTCCTGCACTCTGTGGTGAGGCAGCTGTGCTCCTGCAGCCCATGGCAGTCCACAGGGATGCAGAGATCCACCTGCAGCCTGTGGACGAGCCCAGGCCAGAGCAGGTGGATGCCAAAAGGAGGCTGTGACTCCATGGGAAGCCCACAGCTGAGCTGTGGCCCCAGGAAGGGAGAAGCCCATGCTGGAAAAGGTTTGCTGGCAGGACCTGTAAGCCCCTGGGGGACCCATGCTGGAGCAGTCTGTTCCTGAAGGACTGCACCCTCTGGAAGGGACCCACACTGAAGCAGTTAGTGAAGAACTGCAGCCTGTGGGAAGGACTCAAATTGGAGAAGTTCATGGAGGACTGTCTCCCATGGGAGGGACCCCATTCTGGAGGGACCACCAAGGAGGAAGGAGCAGCAGAGTCAAACTGTGATGAACTGACCACAACCACATTACCTGTCCCTCCTCATGCTGCTGAGAATAGAGAACTCAGGAGTGAAGTTAAGCCCAGGAAGAAGGAAGGGATGGGGAGAAAGTGTTTAAAGATGTTCTTATTTTCTACTTACCCTACTCTGATTTGATTGGCAATTAATTAAATTAAATTTTCCTCAAGTTGAGTCTGTTTTGCCCATGAAAAAATTGCTGAGTGAACTCTCCCTGTCCTTATCTCAACCCAGGAGCCTTTTATTATTTTTTCTCCCCACTGTCCATGCTGAGGCTGGGAATACTACAGAAGCTTTGGTGGGCACCTGGCACCCAGTCAGGGTCAACCCACCACAGGCACTTATGTAAGTGTAATTTCACTGGGAAAAATGCTACTATTTAAAGCAAGAAAATATCTTAAGTAGCAGTGTAGTGCTAAGACATGAGTTCTGTAAAAACAAGCATGTGGCACAGTCATTTTTTCAGTGCCAGATTTAGTCACTGTCTGCTATCTGCTCACCTCCTGCTGACTGAAATCCCCAAGGTCTAACTCTAGAAGTATAAAGACTGGAGGCACCGATAAAAATTTAGAGGAACCAAAACTCAGTATATGCTGTTCAGGGAGGAGATGGAAAGGTAGGTCCAAAGGTATTTGAGGATCCCTAGGCAAATTTCCCACACGAAGTGGTACTATCACAAACAATAGATCAGGTCAGCTGTGGCTCTGTCGATCTATGCCTTGAAAACCTCCAAGTAGAAAGGTTCAACCTCTCTGGGTAATTTATTTCACATCAGCACTACCCTTCTTATAAATAAGTTTGTCCTCAGTGTCCACTCTGAAGCTTTGAAATCACAATTTTTTGGCAAATTTACATCATTTGCCACTAGCAAAAACCCCCCTTGTCTCCACTCTAACTGCCCTTCAAACATGGTTGTAGGTTGTCCCTTAGCTCACTTTTTACCACTGCCTTAACAGAGTATGTGCTCTAGACTTCAGACCATCTTGGTAAACTTCACTGGACCCTAACCACCTTCTCCATATCCATTCAGAACTGGAGACACGATTCTGGAGCCCTGAGGCAGAAAAGCAAGATACTAACTTTCCTCATTATGCTAACAATGTGTCTTCCAAGGTAACCCATTTCACCTTCTTTCCACTTGGATCATACTCAGCTTCACGTTCACCCTAATCCCTGGTGCATTTTCAACAGGACTGCCACTGTGCCCTCGGCTGGCATGAGCACTTGTCCTGCTGGACTTCATGAGCTTCAACAGACTGCTCTCTCACTCCATACCTCGACATCTTCCAAATGAGAAGCCTGCAGGATGGTTTGCCTTTTGTAAACTCATACTGATTGTTCTATATTACCTTCTCGTCCTTTACGTGTTTGGACATGGAAAAGTTTCACGATGTTCCAAGGGACTGGATGAATACTCTGTCTGTGTGTGTGTGTGTGTGTGTGTGTGTGTGTATAAATATATATATATATATATATTCTTTGATTCTCCAAAAGAGAAGTAATTCATTTTTGAAAATATGAGACCATTTTTTCTCCCATGTCACAAACTGAAAGGTACTTGGTGACCCCTCATTAGTCTAAATGGTCAGTTGAGCATATTTGTTATCTGCCATCACAATGGCAGGAAAGCCCTGGACAAAAGAAGTCCAAAACAAGTACAAAACCCTGTAACTACAAGGACCTCTTCTCAGTTGCAGTTTTAAACATAAAACAAGAAATTTCTCATCTGTATGGGGTGTGGGGGAGCAGAGGAAACTTAGCTCAATCCTTTTGTTGAGCCAAATCCCCACTGTGTCACGTAGTGAAGCATAAGCTTTATTTCAGAATGAGTTGTACCTAGGGGACTTGTCTCTATGAAGAATAAATAGCTGCACTTTCTTACTTCAGCTGGTTAGGAAATGCCTTATCTGCTCTCACTTGTCTTCCTTCTCTATTTACTTCATGCTTTTCTGAGTTTTTCCTCCTGTCTTCTGACTCCTTTCTACTGCACCCTTTCTAAGCTGAGGGGCACTAGAACAGTACATAGTTCCTAGGTGCACTGAGGCCCCTTGAATTTACAACTCCCAGAGAAAACTTAAAAAGCAAACAAAAAAACCCCAACACCACACAAACCCACAACAAGAAACCAACAAGGCATCATGTGAGTCCATGCTAGTTCTAAGACAGCTTAAAAGAAAGTTTACATATCACAATTTCTAGTTCAGAAAATAACTTGAGTTTCCTGGTTCCAACTCCTCTTCGCAGAATCAATTGCAAGTGAAGAATGGAACCTGAGTACTCTGGGATATATTGTCAAAAGACAAAGTGATTGGGGGTGAGCAGAGTGGGGAAAATGTGACAGAGGAAATTAAAAAACAAACAAAAAAATCAGTAAATGTTATAAATAAGGAGGTTAGCAGCACTCCAGCTCACAGTTTACATGTAGCTGTTGTTTCTCAAAGGATTTTTTGATCCATTTATCTTATGGATGGTGTTCACACCAAAGTGAAATGCACCAAGCAAATGAAAACACTGAATAGCTGGAAAATATAGTCTCCTTCACTCCTTACTATACAATAAGCAAACTCTGAGTTGAGGATCTGGCTCAGCTGAAAGTGCAGGCAATCAGACAGGGAGAAAGGGAGTCATCATTTCTCCTCACCTGCAGCACTGTATTTATACAGCAAGGGACAAGCACTGACAACTTTAATTCTGGTTTTCCTTAGCTTACAAGTAATTAGCTTTGAACCCTTACTGATGTTCTTTTACTAAAAGGTTTCTTGTGGGAAGATAAATGTGTGCATGGAGTAATTAGAGATTAAACCTCTTTCAGCTCTCCCAGCAATGGAGGAATGTTGCAACTAGAAAAATGAATGATTATTTAGCAGTACTGGAATGCCCAGCTCAGCAAAGTATTACCAGTATATATTTATTTGAAGGAATGTCAGAAAAATGAGACCTTACAGAAAGAAGAAAACAAAACAAACACAAAACCACACACAAAACTTTTCACTAAAAATACTAAACACATTTCCCAAGGCTCCTAGATCATGCTATTACCTTTCTTCCTGCTGTTCCCCATTGCTTCTGCTCTTAGTTTCCACTCAGCAGAAAGTAACCAAATAGAAGCAGTAGCAGTGTAAATTTAACTCCTTCAGAAGAAACGGAAAGGGGAATAAGGAAACAGCAAGAGGTAAGAAACCTAGAAATCAAAATATTTCACGGAAGACCAGCGGGGAAAAAATAACCCAAGAGTGAAAGGAAATATTAGGTCTAACGGAAACAAAATCTTGAGGGAACCAATACAGAAAAACCCAGGTTCTAATGGACTCCAAACAGAAGGTGGTGCTTTATGTAGGTGAAGTATGGGCTTGCCAGATTCCCCATACAGTTTGTTGAATAACCCCATGTGTTAGTTACTAGTTTGGTTTTTCTTATTAACAAACCCCTTCGTTTAACAACGCAGTTCAGAGTGTGAAAGAACAGAAAATTTATAACCCCTGCACACTATGGTAAAACAAGGGATACTGCAATACTCCTGATCTACCATATTTGGCCAAGGAAGACTGACAAAACACTAAATCCTTAAAAACCCGCTGGAAAAAAATATATGAGAGAGCCATTACAAGCTTTTTCATTCTCTTTTAATGCTCACATAGGATTCAGCATAAAGCAACTGGCATCTTGGTGACTGCAGGATCCCAGAGCATACTGAAAAAAACAGCCATTAGAAGAATTTTAAAATGTTGGCAACTTCAGCATTATCAGTCAGAATGTAGATAATGGTTTTCTGATAGCTCAAATCAATTTTCATCACTAGTAGCAATTACAGCTGCTGAGAGAAGCTATAGCAGCCTATGCACAATACTGCAAGCAACACAGTCCAAGAATAAAAAAAGAGGGGGATGCCAAGAGAACAGAACTACCTAATTTAACACTAAATACCATTACCTGCTGCATGAGGATGTCAGCATCATCAAAACACATCTGAAAGATTACTGCTGCTCATCAGCCAATTAGCTCATCCTTAAGAAGGTCATACCTGAGATATGCAGCAAAATACACTTCCTGCATCTGAAGTCTATAATCTAATAAAGTTTCCAACACATAAGGAAAGCTGTAAAGTGACTCAGAGTAATACCAGAACAAAGGTGCAAAACCAACAAGTTTGAACAGTCTGATACAGCTTACTTGTGAAATGCAATCATCTGCATAATATTTACACAGACAGAACTGAAGCATGTGAATGCACCTGCTTTTCACAACAGAACAGAAAAAGACCAACCAATCCAGAGAGCATTTCCACTTCCTAGATAAAAGCTTTGTGCGAAAGCTGTTGCAAGACTTAGATCATTATGTCTGGATAGTTTGGGGTCCCCCACTTCTGCAGGATTATGGGCAGAGGTGGAAAAGAGGGTGAAGTTCTCCAGAAGGCAATTCTTCTGTACAGACTTGATTATGGCATCAAAAGACTGTGGTGAGGCAAAGAGAACGAGAACACCACACTAATAAAAGACAACTCGCTACTCTAAACATGTATGGAACACAGCAAATGAGCTTGGAGTAAGAGCTTTAAATTTTGTGCTTTAGAGGGAGAGAAATTTCAAATACTGATTACTAGACATTATTGATAGTAGCATAGCACAGATAAACAAAGCATTATTACCATTAACTTCATATAGTGACCTGTTTGCTAAGATGAAAATGCCTGAAAAAAGGTTTGTAACATCTCAGAACAGCTTTTTTATTTTTTCTTCTTTTCATACTGCCCTATGCTGCTCCAACACTGTCTCCAACACTATTGCCTCTTATTCCTTGGCCAGAGTCAGGCAGGGGCAAAGCAATCTTGTGTGTTTTGCTCAGATAGGGATTGTTGAGGGGGGTGCCGAATCAGTGAAGAAACTGAACAAGAAATATTGGAAGCCAAGAAAAAATGATGCTGCTAATTCACATACAAATTCCAAACCACACTGCAGTGGCTAGTTATATTAAAACCATATATTTACCATATTTACAAGACCATATTTAAAAATCAAGTGCTTACATATGGATGGACAGTGATCACAAAGCTATGTCCCAGTGCTCCCTTCTTCCCCTATTTAAGCTTACAGAACATGGTGATACACAGTAAGAGTGAAAACATTCCATCAGTGCTGAAATGGAAATCTGAAGCTCAGCTAGAAAGGTCTTTGCCCTTGAATATATATGTTGGCACTCTGCAATGCACAAAGAGTTCCTGTCTGGTTTCTTGCATACCTACTGCTTTTCTATACACATGTATCGAATCAGAATATGGTGCAGGAATTAAAGAACTGTGTATTCAAATGGAAAAATGCATATAACCTTATCAAGTGGGGCTTAATCATCAGCCTCAGAAAGGTGTCTGTGCAAGTCTAACAGAGCTCTGGAATTGCTTTCCCTGTGCTCTAATGCACTGCCATATGCAAGGAGGAACCTGATGGTGGAACCCTGCTCCCCAGTATCCACAGAGACAGGCAAAGAGGAAAAATGAAGCAAATATATACCTCTCTTATTCAAAGAAGAGACAGAGCTGAAGCAGCATCTCAAGTAGCCACTCAGCTCTCTGCTGAGCCCCATTCAAGAGCCTGGGGGTAACGACGCCAAAGCATTCCTCAATTCTACAACTACCAAGAGTTATTTGTAACTATGTGATACAAATAAAACGATTCCAAACTCACATAATTCAAGAGGAAGCAACCACATAATTCAAGTGAAATGCATACGTCTTTCAGTTTGCAATCTTGTAATTTTCATAGCCTAAGCTATTAATTAAAAAAAAAAAACTCAAAATGCCAAAATAATATTAATTCTGAAATAAACAAAATCATGTAATCCTGAACACGCTCAAAGATCTGGAGCTCAGCAGTTGAAGTCTAAGACAGCTCCAAAGCTCTGTTCCAATGCTATCAAACTTACATGGACATTCTAGAAACAAAAAGTTTTCTAAAGAATAATGAATTAAACAGTGTAATCTTTCTGAAATGTACTGGAGAAATTTCATCAGTGTTGCCCTAAAAATTTAAGAAAATCATTTGCCATCAAGTAACACAACCTTTGTGCTCCCTGCCATACCAGAAATCCTGTTACTCTGCTCTTACAAATCCATATTACGTCTTTCATTGAAACCTCCTATAGAACTGCAACCCACAAAAACAATAAAAACAAACAAACAAACAAAACCAAAAAAACCACCAACCAACCAACAAAAACAAGTTTGAAGGAAAAAGAAGTTCCCTCTCTTTACCACAAATGTGAAACCAAACACAAAACAAAGCACAGGGTATAGGTATATCAGACATTGTAATGAAGGTACACTTGTATTGATCCACTGTGCGATCACCTCATCCCAGCGGGCCTTCAGGGAATATGAGCATATGCAAGGTCCACAGCTCCACTACTATGCTTCTGCCAGGCCTATGAAGAAATTACCTCTGTGACTGGTAAAACATCAGTTTTTGGTGTGCAGAGCAGCAAACTGTCATCACATACCACATATGATTAAAAATAACAATTGTGAGCATTATACACAAAAATTCAATTGGTATAACCATAGCAAATTAGTTTAAATGGTCAATCGGATAAATGTATTTAA
Source organism: Acropternis orthonyx (assembly GCA_035583155.1). Classification (NCBI taxonomy): domain Eukaryota; kingdom Metazoa; phylum Chordata; class Aves; order Passeriformes; family Rhinocryptidae; genus Acropternis; species Acropternis orthonyx. Next base: position 43,789,853 of record JAWWEU010000001.1, on the reverse strand, counting down.
AATTCTCAGTGTGCCAGTGGCTGCAATGAAAAGGTTTGTAGAAGTGTGCATAATTGGCAAATCAATCCATCAGAATACTTTTAGTTACTTGTTCAGGGTCACGACACAGAAATATTGGTTTAATCACCTAAATTCTTAATTGCAAAAAAGGCAGGACTTATAACAGTTTTACTTAAAGTAATTTAATTGTTATATTAACTGGAATCATCAACATATTTTCCAAAAGTAAAATACAAGTAATTTATCCATATGGGCAAGTAATATCCATAATTAACTTAAATATTGTAGAGCACATTGATTCAAAATGCAAATAGTTCAGAATCAGCAATTCCTTTTCCATTTAACAGCTTGACCTTGAAATCACAATTCTGCCTTGAGAAAACTGTTTAAAATTACTAAATTAGTAGGTTAAAATGTTGATATCCCAAATTACTCTCTTTATTTAAAGAGCTTCTCAAGGAAATTCAAAACATTGTAAACACAAACTTGCATTGAATAAACAAAGCTACTTCCAGCTTTTGGGTACGCATACAGAACACAATGATTAACAGACCAGAACTAATTCTAAACCAAGGTTAGTGATACTGTTTTAAACACGAAATCTGATTTACTGAAAGGATCAAATTCACATGGTAATTTCAGTTGTAAGCTTCACACACTAAAAATACTGGAAGATTTTATAGGTGAACAGAAGTACCTTTGCCTCATTTTTTGCTGTTTGTTGTGGCTTTCATAATCAAGGGTAATTATAGATGAAAATCAATTTTTAGACCTTTGCAACTATCAAACAGCAGTGACAAGACGTAGCCTGTCCCAAGACTGTATCAGGACAACACAACCCTTTCCTGAGGCCAACAAACTCCAGAACCTCTACAGCCTCCAGATCATCAGGAGGATCTAGTCCTGAACCCCTGCTCCAACTCCAGAAATCATAGAGAGCTAAAGCAATGGCTCCTCAAGGCCACCAATGGGAGGGTCATGAGAGGGGATCCAGAACCAATGCACCTTCACTGTTAACCACCAGTATGCAGGGCAATACTGGGGTATTGCCAGTATTTGTTCCAGTTCTGCGAACCTGTATTCACAGGAAGCACAGACCAAATTCCTCCTTCACTCCTGTAAACATCTTTTCCATACTGAAATTACTGTTCACACTGAATCTAGCATCTCCAGCCTAAACACCAGGCTGTGGGCTACATGTCAAGAAAAACGAAATTCAAGGTAGAAGCAGAGCTGTCAGGTAATAGAAATCCAGTAACTACAGGAATGATACACAGTGGATGCAGAATATTCATCATATTTTAAAGTGAGTATTTCTCCCAGTGGATTATTAGCCACAGCTCTCCAAGGGATCTGACTGTCCCTCTCCTGTTCAAATTTTCCCACACAGTGCAAAGATTTCTTGAGCTACATTTCGCAAGTGTATCTCAAATCCATTGGAGGATGCTGAAGTTTAAAAGAAAATGTTGTGTTTAAGTATTTTCCTGGTTAAAATCTCAACAGAGAACAGCACAAAGTGCAGAAAACAAAATGCTGTAGTGATGTGATAAAGGCAGATATTGATGTCTGAATCTGCCATATATTTAAGTATATGCCTCCTGCTCACCCACATATATTTTGTAGAAGTGCTCACATAAATCCCTTCATAACAGTAGAAAGATTCCTAACTTCATTATGACTCTGAAAATCTTAAATTATACATATAAGTTTATATTTTGTAAAATCTCATACACAAGCACTAACTCCTGTGGGAATAGCAAAATACATTAGAGAGAGACAGGAGAGAAAGTGAGGACACGAGAGAAGCTAAAGCATATTTATTATCCTGCTGTTGCTGTTGATCTTTTAATGCTCTACAATTATTCATCAAGAATCCATTCCTATGAAAAAGTGCCCCTGACAACTGAGCACTTGGATTTTTTCCAGAAGTCAGTTTTCCAGTCTGATAAAAAAATCCCATCCTCACTTTTGTACAATGAAAACAGAAAAACCCTCTCAGCAAGGAGTATGTGTTCAAGCTGGATTTCCATAAGTTTTCAGCAGGTTCCATTTTTCTTATGGATTTTGGATAAACGGTCTCTCTCTGCTAGTCAGCCCTTTTTCAGGTTTTTCTGTTTTGCTTTGGACACCAGTGTGGTACGACAGCTACAGGATTGCCAGCACCTGAATCAATGCACTGAACTGTCATGACTGAGCAGGTTTTACCTCCTGGCACTGCTTACTGATGGTGTCCAATCTATTTCCAGCAGATACCAATGCCTTCTTTTAGGGGCTAGTTATTATTTCTAGCCTGATGCTGGGAACTGATAATTAAGGATCACAAAGCATATCAGTGCTGGGGCAAGGAACAGCATATTCTGACTCCTGCTCTGCTTCCCTACCTTGAACACAGAGCTGTTTAGCTGCTCCCAGAAAACTCCTTTCCTATAAAAATATTATCTTTAAAAGAAACCAAAACCTTCCTCACTTCATAATTCTTAACATATAAATAGTGCTCCAGGGCATCAGGATAGCAAAACACGAAACCCACAAAGGAGAAATACAGTTCTGTTCAGCTTCCTTGCAGCTAACAGTTGTTTGCAGGGCAAGGACCTTTAAATGCTGGTTGAAACCTAAAAATCCTTTATGCAGACTAAGAAATCAGTACATGATGGATTCTAGAAGAAGTGCAAAGCTGCGAGCATAGCCCTGCATGGTGCAGAGATGTTCTGCCTAGGGCCAGAGGCCGACTTCACCGAGTAACACCCACCTCCTGCCACAGAAGAGCTGTCCACATTGCTGCTGCTTCTGCTCAGTGGTCAAATTGCCTGATTTTTTCTAGTCTGCCTTCAAGTAAACAGCATGAAAATTTGTTTGAGGGCTTGAGGGCTGAAATTTTGTTAATACTGAGTGAAGACAAAATATGTGCTAGTTACATCTTAAAATATTGCAATTGTAAATATCTTACCACATTCTCCTAAAATGGGAGACAATTAAATATCTTATGATAGAAAAAAATCCCAAGTCCCCTAAATTTCTAGTTTTTCTTCAATAGGAACAGATGAAAAAACTTATTTTATCTGTTTCCACAGCCTTTTGCACAAAAATGTAATTAATGGTCATAAATCCCAAGAAACACTTTCTCCAAAGCATCCTTTAAGAGCCTTCACTCCTTACCCAGTTTATTTATTGCACCAAGATTTATCCAAGGTGGAGTCAATAACACTGCAGCTACCTACTCATCTAATCTCCTGCTCAAGCACATTCAGCAGAGCGTGCCAGACTTTGGTTATTCAATTCTAGTTGCGGTGAGCCTGTCCCATCCCAGCGCAGCAAAGGCTGAGCAAAACCTTCCCTGCAATTACTCCTGCAGCAGTAGCAGAACAGGCAGAAGGTCCCTTTCCTCTATGATTGTTCTTTTTTTGCTGGCACACAGCCAACAAAAAAAGCTGCACTCAAGGCAAGACATGAAAACTTGGAAATGAAAGGCAAAACAGAACAGTTTAAAATGGAGATACTCTCCACACACCCAAAACAATACCAGGGTATAAAACTGGAGGAAAGTGTTTATTGAAAAGGGTAGGCCATAAGTTAAAAAATTATAGACAGAGTAAATGAAAAATGTTGAGAAATGTTGAGGAAAAAATTTAAAAAGTTGAGATTCCTGGCACAAGAAATGGAGAAACATGTACAGCACAGAGAAATCTTAAACTAAAAGTATCACAATCCAAGAATCTAAGATAAGATTAAATCCCCCCAAACGTATGGCTTAAATGGTGAAAATAAACAAATTGCAAAACATTAAGTATTAGTTGCAGATAAATTCCCCTTTCATTTTGGAAAAAAACCCAGCATACACTCAGAATAACATGCCTGGCCCTGTCCAGTCAGCAACAGGGCACAGCCAACAACAGGACAAAAAGAATTATACTACAGCAGTCATAACTGAAGAATTATTATTTAATATTAAGAATGGGAAAATAAATTGCTGTTTTGGTCATGTCAGACCCAGTGGGCTGTGCACTAGTGAAAGATAGCAAGCAATACTTTGTAACCCAAGGAGTTTGTAACCTGAGAGACAGTCAATAAAATAAACAAGCAGAATAAAGCAGATAGACGTGGAACAACAAATTATGACCACAGCTGCTCTGAAGTGACTGACTGCTCATAATTGTTGATCCAATCCTTTCTCCCAGCTGCTAAACTGCATTAATATGCCTAAAAATACCTTTTCTGCTTTTTTTCCATTCTCCTTATAGCTTTCTCTTTTTAAAAAAAACATTTAAAAAGTTGCCAAACAAGTTATGTATGGCAGAGTAAGCAGGTCACAAGCCATATTATGAAAGTACTAGTGAAAATCCTAACATTTTTGAACTCTGGATTTAGGGAGCATATATTTTCTAAACTACTTTCTGTTGCAATAGTTTGTGTTTTGCTGTTTCCTTCTTTTTTTTTCCCCTTGGTATCTCATAGGAGCTGCTTGAGTCATATTGCACAGAGCCTGTGGAGAGCTTCAGCTACTATGGCTTCATCTCTAAGCTTCTGTGAAGCAGGGAGTGTTCTTAATTAATTCCTCAGACACCCAGAAGACAGAAACTGACACTTATCTACTGACTACTGCTCCCTTCCACTTCCAGTCATGAACAGCCCAGGTCCAAGCTGACAGCTTTTCCCAGTGGAAGCATTTTCCCTGAATGGGGCCCACTGAAAATGACAGGACTCGGCTGCACACAATTCTGGCAAAAATAGTCTCAAAGAAAGAGAAAAAGCCCAACAGTTTCCATCAAGGAGACATGTCAGATTCTGACGCTTGCACCTTTTTGCAGAGAGCGAGGTAAGTGCTTCAGAAGTAAAATGAAGTCAAAGTAACAGCAGATTTGCACAGCTGGTACTCTCCCAGAAAGCATATGCCAATCTCACAGTAGACCAGGACTAGTACATCAGCTTTCCCAGTGCAAGTGTTGCACAAAAGAGAGGCACAGGTGCATAAAACTGTGGGTTTATCTTATGTAGTTCTGGGGCTGAGGTTCTACAGTTAACCCAGACTGTACCCATGGACACAATCCCCCATAACAATAGATCATTCCTCAGCAGGGAGCACCTTCATTCACTTTTTAATAGGACAAAGAGATTCATTTGCTTGGCCAAGAACAGGACAGGAGATGTACATCAGCAAGCAGATCCTTTTGAAAGAAATGGGTTTCTTTTTCCAGCTGCTGAATAACATGACATTAGGGGTTTGGTTTTTTTCCTTAAAAAGAGGCAAAATGAACAAGCAGTATTTATGAATGTTATACAGCCTGATTTGATCAATGTTTTCTCTGTTTATTAAGATGTTTATTAATTATTCATTCCACAATTTTCCTAAAATACTTGCTCAATGCATTAAAAGGTATGCAACTCTATACATTGAATTAGAGGCAGAAAATTTCTATTGCTTGGGGAGTCACGATGCCAACAGCTCTCATAGCTTGCAGACTTTGAAGACAAAATACTTCAAACTCAGTATAAATAGGCTTTTCATTCTTAAACTGTAATTGCTTTCCACTCCAGAGCTACACAATGAAACATATTCCTACACTTAAGCCTCCCAGAGCACAGCCAGCTTGCAGAAACTGGACACAGAATATTAACAATTTTCTCAAGGGAGCAAGATATTTGCTAACTGCCATGAACAAGCTGTAAGTACTTATGTGTAGCATAAGGAGATACATGTGAGAAATTACACACATCACACTGTCCATATTCCAGCAGATCACTGCAGATGAATCAGTTCATTGCAAATCAAGTAATATGAAATACTAGAACAGGCTCTAGGAATTTAGTAATGCATATACAAAGAGAAGGATAGCAAAGGTTTTATTTGTGGTAGCACATGGAATGCATAAACTTCAATGTAAATATTTGCTGTTCAAATATAACGTTCAGCAGAAAAAGGTTTAAGTGAGGTTTGACACCCAAAAAAAATAATGTCACTGCCTGGAAGTTATAAACATGACCCAAGTATTCAGAGAAAATAATGGCATCAGCACTGCAGCTGAAATTGCAACTCACTTGAAATACAGAATAAAAACGTTGAAATTCCAAAAGGCTTCAATACATTTTATATATTTATACACAAACACACACATACACACACTCATGCTTACTCAGTATCCTTTCACAGCAAGTTATTACAACCACATTAGAACAAGGGAGTAGGAAAAGACAAGCAATACCTTTAAAGAGTCACTAATCACAACACTGCTTATTAAAGAATGAAATAATTTAGAAAACCATTTTAAACCCACACCAATAGCTTGATTGAAACAACAAAAATCCTTACCTGTGCATTCTTATTCCTGGCTTCTCTCCTTGCTGCTTTTTCTTTCAGCCTCTTCTCCTAAAACAAACAAGGTGAAGAACAGTTTTAAAGCAACCTCCTGTAATACTGATGAAAAACAATAAATGAAAGATCTGATTGAGACATTATTCATTCTTCTTGCTCTTAAAGGAAATAATAAACCTACTAGAATGACTCAAACTCATATTTTATCTTTACCAAGACATGCTACTCTTAAAGGAATAATGCAGTTAAGCAATTTAACAGAATCAGTATTTGTGTGTAAAATAAGGCAGCAAAAATGGCACCAAGAGATCCAACTTTTCTTATTTCTCAGCAGCATAACATGGAACCAAACCCATGTAACAAACTAAACCAAAAATTTTTCTAACTTCAGAATTACTAAAACAACTGAGTGAAAGCTAAAACATCTTCTCCCTTTCATATTTCCATTACTAACAGACATTCTACAAAACCATTTGCTTAGTAATTGCATTGATTCAGAAACCATTATAAAGTTCCCTCCACCAAAGAGATTCTGCTACGGGAAAATGAACTAAACACAATGATAAAACTCATTCAAAGCTGCCTGCCAGAGCTGTGAGGATACAGAAGTGGCCAAGATATTTAATTCAAATTATGTTTATTGCTGCTTCTTTTGTTTATTTTAAAACCAACCAAAGTATTATCTCTGATTTAGACTCTGTTAGGTCCTTGCAACTGAACATCCTTTAAATTGTTTATTTCACAAGAACAGCACAGAAATTTCAGTGAGAGCACATGTCCTCTAGAAAAGCACACTGCTCCCTTTTTTTTCTTGTCTCAGTGATGTTGATGACATCGGTATTGAAACTTTTTGATGCTAGCATAAAAATGTTTCTGGAATATAATTCAGTTTCTCTGAGTAATATAGGCCATCCTGGCATCAGCACATGTAGAGTCAAGTCCATATAAAAGGAGACATTAACATCAGTCCAGGGCCAATGACTCAGCATACAGAAGGCTGAAGACCAGTCACATTTCAGCTCACTCATGAGAGTAATGAGAAAGCTACAGCAGCCCTGGTACCACTTCATCACAATGATGCTGCCGAAACATATTGGTAGGTACCACACAAAGTTGTCTGGCAAAGCAGTGCTTGACCGCAGACCTGGAAAGAGGAGAACACACCTGCCAAGATTTTCAAAACTGCTGTCTAAATTCAGGGGGGTTTGAGACACTTGTTGGGTACATGCCATTTTCTATTCTCCCAGTTGCACAAACTACTCAAGTGTTAGGTTATTTTCAAAGTCCCTTTCTAAGTAAGTCAACCTCTTCTTCCCAAATATAAACAAAACAGTTCTCCAATGCTCTGTGCAAAGCTACCTGGTACAAACATCTCAATACACTCAGAGTTATGTGCCAGCTATGAAACGAAACAAAATCCCTGCCATTGTAGACAGATTCAACACACTTGTCTTATTATTTCAGAGGTGTTAAAGTATGAAAAAGCAATAAAAAATTATAATCCCATTTAAAACCACAAGGGCTTCATATGGGACCAAAAAAGCCACCAGGACCAAGTACTGTCTGCTCCACAGGCAGTCTCTCCAACAAACTAGACCTACGCACCATGGTCATAACATGGTTATGATTCTTTCTCTTCCAAGTCAGATTTGTATTCATTTCTGATAATTTTCGCTTATGCTTTTCTAATCATTTTCTTAAGTTTTCCACTTTAAAATGGTTTAGTTGCACATTCTCCGCTTTTTGGGGCCCCTGTTGGGGTTCTCTCATTTTACTGCTGAAACTGATCATTTTCAAATGTAACTCCTGAAAAACTGAGAGAACGGAGCTAGAAATTAACACACTAGCTGTCACAAAGCAGGATAAAGCAGCTTTTGACTTGGACAGTCCAGTAAATTTTGAATAAAAAATTCTATGGTGTATGGTGTATGTATGAAAAGTCAGTGTCTTAACTACAGCTACAGGCTTAAGCAAATATAGCAGCAGTCAAAGTTCCTGCTCAAGGGATTTATAACAGAGCACCAAGAAGACAGCTATGAAAGCAGCAGATTGACACAAGGACACAGAAGAGTACGCCAGACAGCATAATATACTTTAGTCTCTAAAGAACAGTAAAGACACAAAAAGATTCTACAGTTAATAGGTGCAGAGAACTAAAATCAAAAGCACAAGAGAAAAACAAGACAGAAAAGCAATCAACAGAAGGTGCTGTCAAGACCTTTTTTCTTTTTTTTTTTTTTCCTTTTTTTTCCCTTTTTTTTTAACCCCAAAGAGGGGGAGAGAGGATTTGGTTCCTTGTCAATGAAACAGAAAAGCAGATTTTGCAGAGGGTGTCTGTATGTTGGCACTGAGTTGGAGTCAGGAATGCATTTCAGAATGTCCTAATCAGCCCTGCTTCCACTGTTTTGCACTAATACGCTCCAAACAATGCTGGGCATTCACAGGGTCACAGGAGTGTTCTGACTGGGAAGAACATTTTAGGGGGTCTCTGGTCCAGCCTCCTGCTCACAGCAGGGTCAGCTCTGAGATGAGGTCAGGCTGCAGAGAGTCTCATCCAGCCACATCAAAATCCCAAGGCTGGAGACTGGAGACTGCATAACATCTCTTGTTAGTGCGCACCACAGCCTGACTGTCCTCCCACAGAAGAAGTTGCCCTTACATCCATGCTGAATCTCCTTTTCACTTAAGGTCATCGTCTCTTGCCTTCTTGCTCTGCCCTGCTATGAACAAAGCTACTCCATCTCTGTATTCTCCATGACCTCTCCATACGCACTGGGAGGTGCTGTCAGGTCACCCCAAAGCCATTTCTGCTCCAGACTGAACAAGTCCAGTTCCCCCAGCCTCTCCTCACAGGACCACCGTCTCGGTGACCTCAGATAAACTCACTCTAGTTTGTCAACACCCTCCTGTACTGAGGGTAGTGGTGGTGTGCAGGATGCCACAAATACAGAGTAGAGGAATGCCTTCCCTCAAAGTGATTCAGTTCAAAGCATAAGATATGAGCTTACACAATGTAACCCCACCACCACCACGCTGCCTGGTTCTCAGCCTCAACTATCTTTCTCTGCAGTCTGGTTCTTATTGTGCTACTTCACTTGCTAGTATAGGAATAGCCATCAGGCTTTAACTTGGGCTTCAATTAACAATCCTATTAAGGCACTTTTTAATTTATGCACAGCTTCAAGCACACAGGTGAATACACACAGTGTGCTGAGCAAATGCTTAAATACTTTTCCCCAGTCACGATTTTATTTCCTGTTACCCACAGGATGACTGTAAATTCTACTGTGCCAAGGTAATACCTCCAAATAATAAACACACCCTTCTATATGACTACATAAAACACATAAATTAACTGTCTTGCCTTAGGCTACAAAGAATTGCTACAGCACAGCCAGAAACACAGATCTCCAAAGACTCAGGTGAGTATTTTAACTAGATTGACCTTCATTCTCACAACGCTACTGCCAGGAAGAAACACGAGAACATGTAAGAACACAGGTTGGCAACATAGTGTAAGACAGCTCTAAAAAATAATCAAATGAGGCAAAGTTGAACCAGTCAAGCAGACTGATATTGATTTATTTCACATGAATAGGATCTGTTCATCTATCCATAAATCTGTAACTACAAGTAATTACTAAGCTGTCCAATTTTAGTTTTCACACATGGGAAAAAACAACAGAAAAGTCTGGATTTTCTTGGAATATCTAAAGTGTAACACAATTAAGTGAAAGATTTTATCACTATTCTATCAAGCTATAAATCATTACTTGTAAAATAGCCCATAATTGAAGATGAAATAGATTTTTCATTTATATCAATTTACTAGGGCAGGAAAACAAAAGACTATGTTTCAAGATACGGATATTTAATTTGATGTTACTGACTGACACACTGTTATAGCATAACTTCATAACCAGGACTATGACGCTGTCAGCTAAAGCTCTAAAACACAGTCTGATTAAACAGCTTTTATCTATAGTAGTGAAGTCAAGCATCCATTTTTGCATTTGTACTGACTAGCTCTCCTTTGCACCTTCTTCACAGCTGAAAGATCTAGTTGTATCCTTTCCAGGCTATCAATACTGAGGATGAGAAAGAAGTTTAACCGAAAATCAGTGCAATAATTTGTTGTAGTTTAACAAACACCAGAGAAAGTGCTTCCAGTTCCTTCAGACAAAAACCAAGCAATCTCACCTTAAAGGCAGTAGCCAGAACATTCATTTATCATCTTAGGTCAGCAACATGGTGTATGCAAGTTTTGAACGGTGGCTAAATGCAGATTATCTAAATGTCATCTAAGGAACAGTTTGGATAGAACCACAGGTTCATGAATTTATTAAATAGGAGAAGTGATGGGATCGATGTGCCTAACTAGCACAACACAGGCTATAGGACTGAACCAATCTACTACAGTGGTTATATCCTGTTTTAGAAGAGTATTACACCTAGATTTTAAAACATTTCACTAAAAAACAGTGCATCACAGTATTTCCAAATCAGCTGCTGTTACTAGTAACTGCTGTTAGTAGTCTTATCTTTGACTTTTAGACCACATCTAAACTATCTAACTGGTCTCTCAACCAGTTTTAAGGAATCCCTGCTATCAAAGTTTAGGTCCTTATGCTTATCATACCTCTATACTTCACAGGGTGAAGAAAATCAACTCCAGATGTCTCTCAGCATATAGGTCTATTTTCCTAAATATTTCAGGAAGAGACATAGCCAAGATCTTGCCATCTCCCCAATCCTGTCACTTCTCTTTGTACATTCAGTAATTCTGCCAGCCCCTTCAATCCTGTCAGAAAAATCCCACTGCAATAATTCATGCTGACTTTATCAACTATCACATCAACCAAATCCTTTTCAAGGTCTGTATCTCTCAGGAAAGAGCTCTCAGTACTAAAATTCTATCCTAAATTTCTTCTTCCTAGAAATTTGCATTTCTGCCTATCTTAAAACACAGCTTTGTTTGTTTGAGCCCAGCTTCACATGAAAGCTTTCTTCCATGTCACTAAAAATATCTTGAAATAATACACTTCCCAATGGGCCCACAAGAAACACCTACTTAATCAGAAGGCACTAGCTTGGGATATTCCAGTTACTAAGGTTTTGGTCCATTTAATTTGTGCCATGTTAATTTATTAATCAAAACACTTAAGTTAAAAGCCTTGTAGAAATTTCAATGTATTCCACAGATGTATTTCCAAACCACATTCTGCTCTGATAAAAATACATAAACAAACACCATTCACTACGTATCTACTTTCCAGAAAGCCACACTGGTTAGTATTATATTCCTTCCATTTAGTTTTTCATTAATGGTATTACAGAGCTCAGAGACTTCCTTGGTCTTTTTTTAAAATTTACTGCAAATTACCTTTTTTCTCCTTACTTACATGCCTCCTTAACAAGGATGGTTATAACCTCAGTAATCAAAGGGATGCAAATTTTTAATCATTACCATGTAATATGGCTAAATCATTTGGCATTAAAGAGTTACAGTTATTGAAACCTTCTACCTTTCCTGCATTAGAACTGACAACTGAACAAGTTCTGCCTACTAGAAGCTAATATATGGTATCTAATATATGGAAAAACTACTCACTGTTCTAGATGTGAAATTAAGAAGTCTGCCACTGGCTTCTTCTCACACTCAATTTCTCTCTCTTTTCACTGCTAGGTTTTAAAACAAAAACTCATATCCCTTTTACTTCTCCTTAAGGCTCCAAAGCCTCTAACGAACTTAAACATTCTAACATTTACATTCCATGTTCTCAAGACAAAAAATAAGGAATACTAGCATGGAGCCCTCTATAGCTGGTAGAGCTCACATGTTGTAAGATCCATGTGAATATGTTAAAGCAGCACAGACAGTTTAAAAGTCAAGCTTTTAGTTGTACAAAAATAAAGTACAGCAATTTTGAAAGGTGAAAGTTCTTCCCTCCCAAAGGAAATAACCTCTTCCTTTGACTCTCTTCTTTCTACAGTTGATTAAGAGCCCATTTTACTTTGTCCAGAGGCTTTACTGCAATATTAAAAAAAATATAGGACTTATTTCCAAGTATTATGAGCAGCTTTGCTTCATAGTCATTTTTCTTTTAGCTTTTTAATCTGTAAACAATTTGTATGACTAAAGTATTTTTCTTTTAATGAGTTTGTGCAGACGTCATAACTGTTCAGAGTTACAATTAAATAAATACTTTAGTTGGTGGTATGCTTCAGTTTTTCCACTCTAAAATTTCACTGACCTCTTCTGTTTGCTTAAGTAAAGGCAAACGATAGTTTCATTCAACACAACAAATGCATCTTATGACATATTTAGTCCCAAGACCACAAAAAAAAAAAATTCTGTGGCAAATCTATTTCCTGTAAAAATATCATGCTCATCTGAGTCCTCTGAAGTCTTTTTATTTAGTACTCAAGAACTCCTGCAGATTTTGATCGAACATTTTAATACTAGATTTTAAATAACTGTTCCTTTACATACTAATGCCATACTTTGGAGCTACTAACTTTTCTATTTAACAGCTGAAGTTATGGTCTACCACACAACAGATCTTTACTGGTGGCCAAGGTCTGGAAGAAACTGCTCTATTGCCTGGAAAAGTCTGGCTGTCATTTGCAAATACATCGTGGTTGGTATCGGTACCATTTCTTGGTATTCTGCTATCTCTTGTTATTTCAGTGGGACAGTTAAGGTTGGTCAGTTGTGCTGCAGAAAATACACAAAGAGCTGTCAAAAGGTTCATAGCAGCTCTCATATACTGGCATTGTCATAGCCAAGAGCTAGTTTACACCAAAAATTTTAAAGCAAAAATGTGCTCTGAAAATTGACATAATTAATATCACTGTGGTTTCTCACATTTGTCTTCCCTCAGATTTCACACCAAGTTTGTGCTATTTACATGCTTATGGCTATTACTACATTTATATTGCTATGTAGTTTAATGTTTCTCCTGTTACAGAGATTAGCAAGCCATCTACATGCAGGTATTGCTCCAAGCACCAAAACATACCAACATTCCCAACTGAAAGATAAAATTGCTTGAACTTGTTAGCATTTCTTTGAATATTATAAAAAAAATCTGGAAAGTAAGGACTAAATTGTTTACTATTACATAAACAAATATTAACACCTCTAGGGAAAGAAAAACACAAAGCTTTTTGATTATTTTGTGCTCATTTTGTTGTGTTTGTTTTTTTTTTTAAACTCTTACCATTTGGTTTTAGAAATCCATTAAATAGTCTCTTCAAGCAACAAACAGCATAAATGTAACAATATAAATCTCATCTGTAGAGTTGATGCTTAGTTTACAGGCAGTGAAATTAAAACACGCAGGTCTATTAATGACCTATTTAAGACAACAGAGGAAGAGTGTGGCATCAGAAGAATGTGAAAAACAGCAGAGAGACAACCTTAAACACTAAACAAGCACTGGAAAAAATCTTAAAGGCAGCTGGAAAAAAAGGCATTCTTATTTAAAGGAGGAAAGCAGAAGCTAGCAGAAACTGACCCTTGAAAGGACATGGCTAGAACAAAACTAACACCAGAAACCAGTGGACAAAACTGAAAATTATTCCTTTCTTATCTAGATCTGAAAATACTGAATAAGTTTAAAGGATAGAATTTTTTTCTAAACTTGGTAAGTAGGCCATTTGATTTAAACATATGTGGATGAGAGGCTGGGCATAAGCTGGCAGTGTGTGCTCATAGCCCAGAAAGCCAATTGTGTCCTGGGCTGCAGCAAAAGCAGCGTGGGCAGCGGGTCGAGGGAGGGGATTCTGCCCCTCTGCTCTGGTGAGAGCCCACCTGGAGTGCTGCACCCAGCTCTGGGGTGCCCAGCACAGGAAGGGCATGGACCTGTTGGAGAGTCTAGAGGAGGCCACCAAGATGATAAAAGGGATGCAGCACCTCTCCTATGAAGACCAGCTGAGAGAGTTTGGGTTGTTGAGTCGAGAAGAGAAGGCTCTGGGGAGATCTAATTGCAGCCTTTCAGTAACAGAGCTGGAAAGGAACATTTTATAAGTGGTAGGACAAGGGGGAATGGTTTTTAACTGAAAGTGAGTAGGTTTAGATTAGGTATTATGAGAAATTCTTTACTGTGAGAGTGGTGAGACTTAATCTAGAGAAATTAAAGGGATTTTTTCAAATGAATTCACAGACTCTTCCACTCCACCCTGTATACATGTACGGAAACACCGTGAGAAGTAAAGGTAAATTCAACTCAAAATACAGTTTCAACAGAAGTTAACTCTGCTTAAAAGTAACATTTAAAGCTGTGATCTGAAACGACACGATCAATGGAAGTTGCACTGCAAAACATGCTAATATTTTCTAGACAAAAGTAGAGGAAAAAGGCCAATGAAGGTGCACTTCATCTGCTTTTGGTTTTGAAGGGATGATACCATTTAAGAGTGGAAAATTCATTATCTAGACAGGTACAGACTCTTGAGCTGTCTTTATGTAGCCACTCATGAGGAAACACCCAGCTCTCATACACCAGGTCTGAGAGAAGGCAGAAAAACCCCACACCTATCTGTGCCTGCTCATGCAGATACAGGTACCCAGCAGTACCTGGGTTCTCAGCAAGAAAAGGGTCCAGCTCCCATCAGAAGCTGCAAGGTTGTCTCAAAGAGCCATGACAGATAGAGATCAGCATTTTGGGAAGCTATTCCATTACATCCTTGTCAGGACAAGCAGCCCGGCATGGAAGCTCCCTCACAGCACTTAAGGTTAAGCCTGTGCTACTTCAGTCTCCACTCACAGCTGTGTTTTCCTGGCATTCATCTGGTTAGGCTGTACACAAACAACCTACTCATAGTTACCTCATTTTTTTATTTTTCACATCAATAAGATAAGGGCAAGAACTCTGATTTTGCTTCAAAACTCTTAGAAAACACTCAAGGGCAGTTCAAGCTTTAAGTGTAGCCCATCCAGCTGTTGAAGTGAAAGATAAACAAACAACAAGCAAGTCCTTGCCTCCACCAGCAGCACAGCAACACCAGATGGATGCTGCTTCTAAGGCTGAAATGGGATGCCTGTCAACCCACTTCTCAGTGTCCCATCCCCCTTATCTTAATAGCTCTGCATTTGGAGCATAACAGCAGCATTGCCTGCACACAAAAGCTATGAAAAGGCTCAGGCAGGCTTTCTAACAAAGTAATGCTCTCTTGATTTATTTTACACATCTCTCCATCTGTACTTTTCTTTGCTGTTCAGCTAAACGCTCCTCTCAGCAGCAACCTTCTTCCCTTTAGATTTTGCTCCTGCACTGGCACACACTTTGCATTAGAGAATTTTATCATCCTCATCCAGCACCACATTAAACCAACTGTACAATTACACTGAAATCTGACAAATTCTACCTCAAAGTGCAGGACTATTCAAGTGCTTTACTTAATAAAGAGCATAATACTGCACTGCGGTTTTTTCCCCCTTCAGATTATTTCCCTTGAAATATGATGCAACCTCTCTTCAGCATTAATCTAATAATTGATTTCAAACTACAAATACTGTTTTTCATAGGAGCATTTATCTTCCAGCCTACTGAATGGCTTGTGTTATGTACAATTTATTTTTCTTTTTATTACCTTGATTTATTTATTTATTTTTTAGATCACAAGTAATGATTTTATAAAATAAAGAAAATCCCTGGGGTCTTTCCAGTTTCTTAAATATGACATGTGGTATTCAATGACTTATTAAAATACACTACAAGTACTTTTGGTATTATTTTATAAAACTATAAACCAAATATGTTTAAACCATAACTACACTCTGTCATCAACAGAAATCACTTGCAAGAACAGGACTGGTAGTGAGGTGGAGCCTAGAGCTCCGGTTGGAATGGGGCTGCCAAAGGGATGCATAAGTCACAGGATGATCTCCCCCGAGAGCTTTCCCATCTGAGCCATGGCTCAGCCAACCATGGAGTTGCTCAGGCAAGGCATGGGGTGAGGACTGTGGCGGGAGCCAGAGGTCAGAGAGAGACAAAGACTACAGCACTACACCAGGAAGTAAACCCGAAAGATTGCAGTGTGGTACAAGATACATAAAGGAAAAATAATCCACTATAAATATCAGCTGACATCTTTACTGATTTGGTCACACTGTTCTTCTCCTGCTAGTTAAAATTACCAGAATTACTGTTTTCAAAAATAAACTCAAAGTTTGATTCTAACCATTGGCCAACCGCAGGTTGCAAAAGAAAAGAAGTCTTCCTTGATAAGTAAACTTACATCTCTTTTTTTCAAATTTCTACATCAAATGCATCTTTCATTGAATCAATACAATTCATACAGATTTTAAGACATCATGAGGTAACCAGAGTTCTCCAGGTAACCTCTTCAAGCATGCTTGATATCCCATACAGCTGTACAGTACCTTTTCCTTAATGTCATCAGATCTTCATGCTTTTTAAACATCAGGTATAAACATAGTACTGAGGCTGTTACATGACCCCTAGTATTGTAACTTCATTATTCTCCCAGGAGGATGCATGTTTTCCAGGTTCTAAAGAGCTGTATGTGAACCAATATGAAATTATTAAAGTTATAGTCTCCCTCCTACTCTACTTCCTATATACTGATGCAAAAATACTCAGAAAATGCTTCTCTTTAACTTCATGTTTAATTCTGCAAGGGTGGTAGGGATAGCTTGAATGTAGAAATGTGATTTGCAAAGATATCCTGTTAAGAGTGAGATAAAGACAAGAAGGAGAAAAAGTAATAAAGTGAATCCAAAATACACTAATCCTAATGAGTAGCAAGGCAGACAGTAACAAGAGATGTGATCTCATAAGCCACTGACAGATGAACACTAAAGGAACCACACAAGCACAGCCTTGAAAAGATCCACACAGAACTTTGTAACTGATAAGAAAAAGAAAAGGTTATCTATGTTTATTAGCCTCACAGAAAATAGCAAATTTAAAAAGGAGTATTTGAAAGACACTATGAGACTGTGCAGAAAGACTAGCATACAGAAAAACCCAAGGTCAGGGTCAGTGATTGCATAAGACCTCTATGATGTGGGTATGGAATTAGACATATTTAGGGCCCACTCTATTTTTTAAAGGATTGGTGAGTGCGCTTATCAATCAATGGAGTGAGGATCTTCATAGTTCTGCGAGCAAACATGAGTCCTGATCAGCCAACAAGAAGAAATAAGCTTGTGTTGCCTGCACTGTTCATGTTTACAGGAGTGCTGCCAGTGTTTATCTTTTCTCCCTCTCATCTCTGTGGATACCCACCTGTATATTGTGAGCCCCATCTGTGCAGTACATGCACAGCCTTGCAAGAGTTCAGTCTACAACCTGGAACAGCACCAGGCTTCAACAAACAGACCTGTGGAAGAAACCTCCTGAGTTGAAAGCCAAGGGATTTGGCTTCCTTTACCAGTCTGCAACCTTCCATTTTCAAGAATGAATTTTAATCGGAAAGTTATCGAATAAACCCAATGGGGTAAGCACACTCTTCCTGAAATTGAAGTTATTTATTTTATGATAGTCTTTACATAATTCTTGTATCAAGAATATCCTCTTCTGGCCTTGGAAACGGTTAATTATTTGGGAGAGCAATACACAAAGTGTGAAACATCACAGTGTATCCTCCTCATTAAAACTATCCACTCTGCCACTAACAAGTGCATTTAGGGCACAGGAGACAAACCAAACAGAAGTATTCTGTTTCAACAGAACAGTTCTTTATTTTTCTACTGAATTAAGAACACCATAAGCAAAACTATGAGAGCACATAACTGCAAACTTCAGATGGTACAAATCAGGACAATTTCACAAGGGCCATGAAATACCTCCAGATTCCTCCCACCAACATCAATATCGCTGGAAGATTCTGCAGGGAGGCTCAAAAATGCAAAGTATATATTACATTTAAAATACAGACTTCTGGTACAATGCTTACAGTGCAGTACCTTCTGAATGACCCTCCCTGTCACCTAAAGTCTGAGCCATATCTCTATAACATGCTTGCCTAATGTCTCCCAGGAAGGTAGGGAACTACTGTATCTTGCAGTATCAGGCCCCTGAAGACAGTCTCAGCTAGTTTCCTACTAGTACCACTTGAATAAAATAAAATTAAAAAAAAGAAAAAAACCACTTGCAGCCATCTTCTCATGTTGACCATACGAAATTCACAGCACATCTTACTCATGGAAAAGAGAGGTAAGAAATAAGGCTCCTATTCATTTTTCCTTCAGCACCAATGGGCATTTGTCTGAGCTTGAGGCAGTATAGAGAAAGAGGGGTTATTAAGAAGTGAGATGGATCCCTCTCTGCCGCTATTTTCCTCTTAAAAACAGTGCATTTTCAGTTGAAAACTTGAAAAATGGAGTGCAAAAACATGTTCTGAATAACTTGTTCACTTCTCCCTTTATGGTTGTTTATAACATTTTACACATTTCAAAAGAGTTCAAATCTGTACCTCTCACTGAGCTGTCATTAAACACCCTTTAATGTCGAAGTATTTTAACATCATCTTGATCAGCGTTACTGTCCTCGTGCTCAACTACTAAAATTCACTTTGCTTCCAAAACTTCAATAACCATTAATTAGACCACAATTATACCTCAGATTTTTATTTATTTTTATCCATATGATTTTCAATTTTTCCACATTTGCAGAGGAAGGAGAGGATAACAAAATGTGAGATTCATGAAGGAAACCTAATTATAGTGTAGATGCTTTGCAAGTTGCCACAAGCCTTAAGGCACTGTGACACACAACTCATCCAAGCATCTCATGAATGCGCCACAACATTTTTCCGATCAGACGGAAAACTGTGTTCATTTAAATGACATTCGCAAATGGATTTAAAAGCAATGGCCTGTAGATACTTTCTGAATAGTTTTGTTCTTCATCAGAAACAATTTCCCAAGGAAAGTTCATATTAAGCTTATAGGCCACATTCACAAAAACAAAACAAAACCAGAAGCTATTTTGTGCAAGTTTCGATTTTAAGAACTTCACTTTTTTTTTCCCCCAGAGACTTCTAATCTTCAAGATTATACTGAAGAAACCGTAAGAGAGGGATTATCAACTGAAAACTATTTATAAAATTACAAGCTTTACAAAAACACTGTTTTTTCTACTTTAACTTATAATCTAAATCACAATCTGAACTCATGTGCAAGATATAAAGAAGTTGAACAAACTAATATCTGCTTTAAGAACAACTAAATAATTTACAGAAGGCTATAAGTCACCACTTTAAAGCTAATGTAGAGACTTTCAGCTTCGGGGAACTTTTTGATTCCTGATTTACCTAACTATGTACCAGACTGCTACATTTGGTTTACAATGAACAAAAACGTGTTTCTCTCTAGTGGTCTGTTAATCTATTTATATAATAGCTTTAATAAATTTAGCATATTTCAAAAATTGATTTAAAAAAAAAATTCAACTGCGAAATCTACACACCGGGAAACTACCCCAAGTAACAACTACAGTAGGAAGAAAAGGAATTAAGAGGAGGAAATACTAAGATACATTCAAAACTTGATGGAACCAAAGGAACAGAAGAAAGTTAAATGCATGAAAATATTAAGAAAGATCTTGAAAAAGCCTGATGGAAAAGCAGAGAGGAAAAATTTAGCCATGGTTTTTTTAAAAAGCTAGGAAGAAGAGTTGTAGGAAGGAGAATTGAGCTACCAAGGTGGAAAACCAAGTAACAGAGAGTTGTCACATCTGCTGTTACAACATACTGCTGTAGATATTTGTCCATTGGACATCTGCTTGCAGGAAGAAAATGGCAATGAAATAATTAAGATTAACGCAGAAAGGACAGGTCAGACAGCAGAGTTTGTGCTATGCCATGATGTATTTTGGACCACAGTGAAGCATGGAAGATTTTAAAAGAAGCAATGACAGTCACAAGCGATGAATTTAAGCTATTTTATAACAGGTACTGCTGAATACCAGTGAGAGGATGTATAAGATGGAATTAAAGGTTGTGACTTTAAAAACCTCCTCTTTCAGTGACACAAGAAGGGGCACTAAGACATCTGCACTGACACAAAATCTGAAGTCATGAAACTAAAGTCTCCTAGCCTTTTTGTTGCTCTCACATCCTTTGTTGGTAACACACTTGAATATTTGCCTTTTAGGTTTCATCCTCTCCCTCCAAATGAGGGCAAGAAATAACTTACACCACTTACCTGTCAGGCTTACATACACACCCAAACTTTTAATAGCAAATTCAGACAATGATCAGGCACCTGATCAGCCTTCTGCAATACAGTCATGATACACTGACTTTGGTAGTTGCTCTTCCTTCACATCATTGAGATCAAGCCAAAGATTCAAACTCAACTAGTATCTGCTGCTGAGTGACTCTTACCTTTTGGGAAGGGAAACCTTATGAGGTGGAAGGATGCTTAACTACCATTGGGAGGTCACTGTGAAAGTGGCACATGACTCCTTTTTGCTCTGAGGCAGTCCAAATTTTCCCCCAGCATTCTTTCCTCAGTGAAGGACTGATGACTTGTCCCATCAACAATGCAATAAATTCCAAAAACATATTAGTGAAAAATCAACAGCTGAAGTGGCTAAAATAATGTCTATGACTTCTAAATTATGCCATAGAACTTCTCCCTATAGTGTGAATTTTACTAATTACACATTTTCTGTTAAGAAAAAAATTGAATAGTATCTGTTCCACCTAGTAACAATGGTACAGCATAGTAACTTGCTTCTTCATGGATCACTGGAAGAAAGAATCAGAATTCTAATCAGTAGAACAGCTTAACACGACCCAAGAGAAAGGAGCTAGTCCTTGTCTCTGCCTGGATGAGACAAAAGAACAGGCTCAGCATATTTTCCCAGTAATTACTATTATAGCTATTTCCTAAGCAGCAACAGCTGACTGTCAACAATTCCAGACATACGGGATAACTACCTTATGAAGTATTCTACACCTCAAATAAGAAATCTGACTGTGCATGCAATAACTGACAGTCCTAAATATTAGAAAATCATTTCAGAGGACCTCAATCAGAAGCATTTTTCTTTTTTAACAGATTTCTTTCTTTTTTTACATACCACCATTGCTTTTATTTCATTAGGGATAAAAATTAGGTGTAATATAGAAAACACTCATGCAATAAGGTAGGCTACAAGAAACTTGACACATGATGCTTTCCATAATTACAAAAAAACCACCATGACATTGATGTGGCCAGTTCTGCTCATTCTGCCTGACTCACTTTTGAAAATAGGCATTCTCTTTTCATAGTACCTCCACAGTTGATTTTTTTTTTTTATGCAGGTAAATACCTGATTAACATAATTTGTTCTCCTTGTTATTGTAACAGTGGAGATGTGTTAATAGAAGTGATGAAGTATTTTATCACTGAAGTCTGATGTCAAACATAGTGTCACTGAAAGTATATGAATTTGCTAGTGAATAACAAGTTGATTGCAGACATAGAATCAGTCTCTCCTTCCTTGTCTATTAAGCTGCATCCTTGAAATTTGACAGCATTACTTTCTGTAACCTTGATTATGACTTCACCTCTGGAACAGAAAACATGATTTCTTTGCATCTACTTTCAAATGCAACATGTTGCTAAAGAAGAGGTGAGATTTTTTGTATTTGTCAAAGGACTTGGAGGATTACAGGAGCAGACTTTCAAATTAAATGCATGAAGTATGCTTGGACTTTAGCTGGTATACCTCAATACTGAAAGGTTACTTGAAGTTTTCACAAATCCCTTCCAAATTATTTTGTTCAAATACAAAGCTTTACAAACACTAGAAGATCTAGCACTAAATACTAACAATCAGTGGAAAAAGTCAAACGGGACAAAGTCAGCATTTACAGAGCAGGGCAATAAAACAATGGTTTTCAATGCTTTAGAAATTTGAAGCTTTGAGTATAAATCAAGCCTTTAACAACACTATAGTCCTGGGATCTCACATTTATCTATTATCTGGAGAATTCTGTGCCCATCTCACAATGACTAAGAGAAGGATGCCTGAACTCAAAGACTAACAGCTGTGTTCCATGTCACAGTTACACAGCAAGGTCAGAAAACTCTGCTTTGGTCCATAACAAATAATACAGAAGCAATTTGAAAACCTGTGATCTGCAACTTAAAGGGTTCTAAATGGCAGAGAGAAGCCACACTGCAGATATTGACGTTTTCAAGGTACAGTCAAAATCATATGACATTATTTCAGTAATTCACTAAATAAATTCTGATAACCCTAATAACACCAATGCAAAAAGTTAGCATTTTTGCCTAGCTGAAATGTAATATTGAATGTTGAGCAAGTTGTAGTATGAAGATATTTCAGACACTCTTTCACTTTGAGCATGTTAAAGCATGTATGCCAAACAGTATCTCCTTTTTGTGAAACAAACCCTTTCACTGAACACTGCTTAAAAAACCAAAAAAAAATACTCCCACTAAACTCTTAACAGATTTTGAAGTTGTAAATAAAACCACTGCTACCAACAACTAGTATTGAATGCTTTGTGCTATCCAGCTATTTAGATAAAAAAAGCCTTCCTGCAT
The DNA here is from genome assembly GCA_035583155.1 of Acropternis orthonyx. Lineage (NCBI taxonomy): Eukaryota > Metazoa > Chordata > Aves > Passeriformes > Rhinocryptidae > Acropternis > Acropternis orthonyx. The sequence continues at coordinate 43,767,006 of JAWWEU010000001.1, read as the reverse complement.
GCAATGCATTCCTGAAAAAAGTGATTAATTTAAATGAACTTGTACTACGCTTGTTTCACACTGTGTTTAAGTACTTTTCTTCACTCAGCAATCCACAGCACAGTATTTCTACACTTCAGTAACTGAGGTAGAAATCAACTTACCCTATGTTTTTCCTTTACTTTCTTCCTGTATTCTTCTTTGTCAAATCTGTCTTCTTCACGCAGGATCTCTTTTGCTTTATCTAAGTTGATACCAGTGGCATCATCTTCCTCATCTGCTTTTGACAAACTGGATTTTTGCACAGGTGGCCACTGCTGCACTAACTGAATTAGACATGTCAACAAGAAAAATAGTGGTTAGAATCATGTTTTTCTGCATCACACTTTTGGGGCCCTAAATATTTCCATACATTATTTTTCTAAACTAAATAAGAAGGCCATTTGCGAAAGAAACAAATTAATAAAACTTTTGGACAACAGAAACTCAGATTTAACTTTAACATCACACACATTCAAAAAAGAGTATTTGAAAATATTTCCTCCATTATATCACATTACTGTTTAATGGATGCACTTTAACTCCTTCTCCTAACTTCCACTCAGCAAAGAGAGAAACAAATAATTTCTAATCCTGCTAGTCACTTTGGGAGAAAAAATATATTTACTTTCAAGAAACAACTCTCCAAAATATATCAACAGAAGAGAACACAAGTAAATCTCATCAGTACCTTTCACATCAACAATCAATATTCCAGCATATTGACTGAGACAAAAATGAGATAAACCTTTAACACAGAATACACCAAAAAACACCCAAAAAACATTACTTCAGGTTCATGTTTTGAAGAAAGCAAGGAGAACAGGGCATGGAGGGTTTTTTTGATTATTATATGAAAACTATACTGGAAATGTTTGATGATTCATGCTGATGAAATGTTTGATGGATGACATACTGAACACATCCAGCTTCCCTTAAATATTGAAATGCTGAAGTAAAGACAAAGACTACACATTCAGGAAAACACCCCCATCTATCTTGTGACCTAATAGCTTATACACCGTGGTATTAGCACACATTTTCGAGGGGCAGTCTTTGCAAAATCATTCTTGCTTATGGATTGGTAGAGTAGTAGTTCTTAAAAAAACCTACATGGCAGAAAATATAGAATGCCTTTTCAGTAAAAATTCAAAGCCAAACACATTTAGGACTCCCTAATGCACATTGGGTGTTATTTACCAGGTACTGGTAAAGCCAACCTGCTCTTTCCACTTCCTTTCGTAAAATTGAGTTTGTGTAGTTGGGTTTCCTATAATTAAAGAGAAGCATGTGGAATAGAACAGTAGAATTTCAAAGCACAGTTTTACACAGCTCAAAAAAAGAAAAAAAAAGGCAAGAACATCCATAGCTGCCAACCTTTTGTTTCCTTAAATGTCACCCCTTCTCTATCAAGCTGCTTTGCAAACTGTAATCTTTGTGATTTTTTTTTCCTGTAACTCTACTCCCTTTTGCTTCATTGCATAGACACATAAAACATTTGCATATGAATTTTAAGATGTGATAACAGCTTCTGAATATCTAAAAAATCTGAAATTACAATTTTCAGTCAATGGGGCAACCTCTAAAATCTTTTAAATTCTGTCTCATGTCAGTAATTATGTGTATGGGTATACTTCCTTCACCTGCAACATAAAATGCTTTATTTTATTTAGTCAAAAAGCATACTACATACTTGTGAAGATGACCTCTCTTTCAGTTTATGCCTTACTGAAACTATTCTAAGGTAGAATAAAAAAAAAAAAAAAGAACTTTTTATCTTAATGTTGGAAATGGAAAAACAAATACACCATATCAGAAGCTGTGAAATCAAATGTTAGAAAAGTTTATGGACCATGGATACCTGCTAGTGAGATTATCAACACAGAGAAACCCTACAGGGACTAGTATTCACAATACTTCCTTTCAGTATAGAATCAATACATTTGTCCAGGGTCTATTAATAGATCCAATTAAATAACTGGCAGATTTCCAGGCACGGCTACATCAGCACCAATAGGCCCAAATTTGGTACTTCTTTTGCTTTCCTAACAAAATTTTTAATCTAGAATACTGAATGCTGGGAAAAAACTCAAGAGATTTCTTTTAATTCCAGTACATTAACTCAAGACCTGGGGGAACTTTAGCAAATAGCTACAAGAAAATTCTTTTACATTTCTGTAAGGAAAAAACAGCTCTTGGTTCCACTTGAAATTAAAGATAATAGGCAGAAAAGAGATACAGTTCTGTACATCCACTTACAGCTCTCATATGAGTGTCTTACACATACAAAGATGAAAAGAGGTCAGTGTGCAACATTCCTCTTTTTCCCAATTGAAGTGAATTCTAAATGAAAGCTGAACACTTTTGCAAAATGTAAGCCAATAACAAAAAACCACATATTTTTCAAAAGCTTATCTTTTTATACAAAGTATATTTTTGACTTTATAGAAACTACAAATTCAGTTCCCACCAAAATGCAGTTATTTTTAATGGATCTCACCTCTCCATCTTCAGTAAAGACTATTTTTGTGTTAACTTTGAATTTCTTCTTCAAGATTTTTTTGGCTTCTTGGGTTTTAGTTGTTTTTTTCTTCATCTTTGACTTTGATGCAGTCTGTGTAAAAGAAAATGAGATTTCTTATGGGGTTTTTCCTAGTCACAGAGTATATGCTTCAAACTTTGTTAAAAGTAATTAGATGTATTAAAATGCAATTCCTAAAACACATGAGTAAGATTAATTTCCAGTAAAAATTAGCTTGCAGACCTTTTCATAAAAGTGTTTAAGTAGGTTATATCATCAGAAACTCATTTACTCTAATAAAAATTCAGCATAACTACTGCCAGCACCAGGACACTGGACAATCTCTCTAACCTTTTCGGGACAAGGACACTAGGTTCACCAGCTTATGCTGCTAGCAAGCCTCATCAGACAAGGAATACAGTGTAACTGACTTGAAGCCATTAGCTACAACTGATCAGACACCAATTTCATCTCACTTGTCATCATCCTCTCCCCACAGGCACTGCAGTACGCCAGTTCTGAGTTATTTCTGTGTCAACAAAGGCCACAAGTGGCCATGCAAGAATGTTCCTATTTCATAATTTTCATCCCTTACAGGCCCATCAGGTTGCAGAACATAGGTGCCAGGAGATGTTTATCAAATTTAGCTTTAAATAACATCTAAAAATCACAAAAGTTCTTAGCAGCATAGGAAAAAGTTGTAGTGAAACAAAGTGGGGAAGACACCAGAGAAACTAATGAGAAAGTCCACAAAGATGTGAAATCCACAGATGGCCAACACAGGTTTCACTGAGGTACCCATCTGGTGGCAGCATCATGGAACTAAAGAATGCGGAGAATCCCAATCCCCAGCTCTTCTTCAGGGAACTCTCAAGAAAAAAAGGACATATGTGTTCAGGACACAGTACACATAAAGGATGTTTTAAGCAATAACTGCCATTGCAGAAAGCACTTTATAGCAAAAGATATTCCACAGGAATATGTGGAGACTCTATTGGAGAAGACCCACAACTCATTTATCATCCCATAAAGATGATAATCGCTCCACCACTCAGGAAAAAGTGCCTGAAAACCAGTCACTAACCTGTCTAAACTTCTAATAAATAAGAGAAAGCAGTCAAAGCAACCAGAAGGAAAAAGGAAAAGCTGTGCTTTTACTCACTTTCATTTTTTATTTTGGTCATTCTAATCAGTTTCATGTTCTACACCAAATCCACTACAAAAGGAAGCAAAAAAATTAACTCAGTCACTGTCATCATGGTCAGCACTGAAATAGGAACTATAAAAGAGAAAAATTACAGGCCTCCTAACAGGAAAAATGGCTTGTGACAGCTACTGCACTGCGTGATCAAGTAATGACCGTATCTATTATAGAAAATAGTAACTGTAGCAGCACTTTTGTCCTCAATATTGTCAAATGACTTTTGTTGCACTGTGCAGCTACTGCTAGTTAGGTACATCTATAACAGCTCAGAGCGCTGTGCTACTCCGTCATTACTGCTGCTTATCCTACAGACACAAATTGTTTGAGAATCTGCATAAGCATGAAACTCCCACCTCAAATATGGACTACTTCATAGAACAACAGGAACTGCCCAAAGGAAGAATTTAAAGAGAGATTACTTCAAGGTGCTGGTACAATACTATTCTCTACCACAGAATGATCTTTCACCAGTTGCTTTTTGGGGTTTTTTGGCTCTATTTAACAATCTTTAGTTTCTGCACTGCCAGTATTATTGGTATCAGCATAATATGCTAATGTAAAAAATTACTAAGTTTCAAATTAGTACATCAGTATTTTTCAAAATAATATTTAACTGTGAATTTCATCTCTTTACATTTCTTGGTTTAAACGTTTTCCTGGCTAAGGAGCTCATATATCCAATGAGGTGTCTTTGCATGCAAACAAGAGAAGAAACAAATGGGAAGCTAAATTCCCTCACTATACATGTAAAACCAGTGTGTGAATTTGGCGGATTTATAATACGCAGCATTAAAAAAAGGTAAGGAATAAGACTTTTAAAAAACCACAGAAAAGAACATGACTATAAAACACTACACACTCCCTAGATAATTAAACTGTATTTTTTATTAGGACACTTTCATTGCTTTACTAAACTGAGCACACTCCAAAGACGACAGCTATCAAGGCTCCTTCGGCTTCAGACACTGCTGATTTGGTTCTCTCTTGGGGATTTCTCATATTTTTCTGGCATCCCTATATAATCCTAAAGTCTCTCTCTTCTGTCACCTCTCTCCCTCCATATGTCCTCCATTACCCATGGCACCCAGGTGACCCCCTCACCCAAATTTCTAATGCCACTGCCAGTCTTTGTTTTGACCCCACATTTGAACAGCTATGTTGAAACATCAGTTTCCCATCTGGCAACAGTCTGATCCATCCATTTTAAGAAATGAAACACCCCTGGATATCAAATCTCAGGCTTCTCTAACCTTCAGTGTCAAACCCCAGTTCCCTGTGTTGGCAAGTGATTCTGCTTACTCATTTCCCATTTTCATCCTTTGTAATAGGAGATACCTGACAACTGACAAGCAGCAGAATGACATTCTCCATGGCTTTATCTCTTGTTTCCACGATGAGTTCACCACAGCAGCAGGCACCACCAGCTGCTGGACGTTGCGAAAAGATCCCCTCCATCTGTTAACCTCAAGCACTGCAAAGAATACAACTGTGGCAGGAGCAATGACTCCTCTCTGCCCAGTAAACAGCTGGAATCTGGGATCACAGGCTTTGCAGGCTGATGTACCACTACATCTGCATTTGTAAGTGAATGGAGCATTTCTGCTGAGCCAGACCTTCCCCCTACTGACAGAGCAAGCCCTGGCCTGGGCATTTTAAAGTGAGCCGGAGGAGCATAGCAGGTGTCCACACTGAGAGGCTCATTCCTGCACAGCTACTACTTACCACAGTAAATCCATTTCTAAAGCTCAGTGATTCCATCAAATAAGACATCAATCCAAACAAAACAGCATGCATGATCTAGACACAGGTTTACATCTGTTAAGATATCAAAGGGATTCTGCATTTCAACTGCAGTTGTAACACCAGTTTAAGCACCATGTGGTGCACACACACCTCCCTGAGCAGCAAAACACATTTGATTTGACCTTTGTAGTGTTACAAACCATCAGTATAAAGTTGCTTTTTTCCTAACTGTAATTTCCTTTTTAATTTCAATGCAACACGCCCTTGAAAGCAAGCACAGTATATTCACTACAAAAGCTGCCTAAAGACAGGGGCTACATTATTGTGGCAGGGTAAAATAGCAGAAAAAAGTCAGACTAAATTGTCTAGTCCTGTTAGCTAAAACAAGCATTACTGAATTTCTAGAGGGTTTGTGGCCTTTTTTTTTCCCCCTCCTGCATGTATCTTACAATTCCTAAGAAGAATGGTGGTGTACCTGGATGTGTTTTCCAGTCTCTCCCAATATTATTACATTATTTTACCAAGAACTTAACAGCCTCTGAGAAACAAAAATCGATGTGGGACTCAATTTCACAGACTTGTTTTGTATTTGCTCAAGAAATTGCCCACAACAGGAGCAAGTATTATCACATTTGCACTGCCACCAAGCATCCCTCTGTCAAGTTGCCAAGTTCAAACTCAGACATCATTTCCCACAGAAGACACAGGCTTGCAGATTGAAGCAACCAAACCTTAGACAACAAAGAGAAGGGCTGTCCTCCCCTTCATGCCATGGAAAGCACACAGACAGAATCGTTTTCGTCTGGCAGGCACCATGAAACTTTCAGAATACCAAGTATCCTCCAACCACTAATCTTAAGCAGCCTACCCATAAAGCATTCCCTCTCAACCCCACAGACTTCCCAAACTCAGACTACGAGGTTTCGATTACCTACAATGGAGATCCATTTAGAGGAGAGAGAAGCTTTCACCAGAGAAGGAGCAGAGAGTTACAAACTTCACCCCTTATACATAATTATTAAAGATAAGATGGAAAGCATCAAGAGAAGCAAAATAACCAGACTTTGAAGGCCTGCCCGTATTACTTCAAGCACCTACACAACACCAGCAAGATTCCTCTCAGTAATATAATTTGCCTCCAGCAGCCATCTGTATTCCTGTTGAGTATAAAGGACCAGAGAGGCAGAAATCCTAGGATGCAGCATGACCATGAGGAGATTCATGGATGCCGCTTTTCTTCATGATCTAGGTGGTCTCTATTGTCATTTCCAGTCCACTTCTCTGCAATTGCAGCTACTTCTGTCCTTCCTCATTTCTGCTGACTGCTCATGAGTCATGGGCTACTTTGCACTGTTGCGAACACCTGAACAAGTCAAAGCCACTGAACAGCAGCACGGCAAAGCAGCTTCCACAAAAGATCTCCCCATACCTTTCCTAGGGAAACACAACTCTTTTATTAGCACGTGGTGCTGTTTTATTTTTCATGTAATACGAGTGGGGCTAATTGGACTTTGGTGAAATATTCTAAGTTTTTACTTTTTAAATTAATCTTGACAATCGGGAAGCTTAAATTCACAGACACTATCCATCAACTTGCATAGCATCTGTATATATCACCAAGGACAGCTTTTACCATGACAGTTGTGACAATATGGAAATAGGCAGGTTGGTCCTCAAGACAAAAACAGTGCGCCTTACATGCTGTTCTATTTGTTTCTCTATGAACTTTAAAGCACATTAGTCAAATATGAAGATCAACACAACCTTCAATTTTTCGAGTAGTGGCTTAAATTAAAAGGGTGGATTGATTGGGCTTTGATGTGTTTCTTTCTTCAGGTTGTGGGTGTTTGTGTTAGTTTTGGTTTTTTTCAACTAGTATCATGAAAGATTTCAAGCAAGATACTGAAAAAGCATGAGGTTGAAATTATTGGTTGGTAACTCTGCACAATGTTACAGTTTGAACAGGGAAATTCTAGACAGCTAAATTACTTACTACATCTATTAATTATTTCCTTGTTAAACCTATTGAAATAACATTGATTTTTAAAAGCAAACACTTTGTAGGGTAGAACAATCAACAGAGAGAACTGAATGTGGCTTTTACAGTAACAGACATGAAGAGAAAGAAAAATCCAGGTTGGTATTCAAAAGAAAAACAGCACTTTTAACATAAAGAATAGTATAGATATGAATTCTTTCAAAAACACAGCAACAAGAGAAAAAAGTAAGTAATAAAACCTTCTAATAACCACCATTCAATATTGCTAACCCCGTCGTGATTCAACCCGTCAGCAATGAAGCACCACTTCGCTGCTCGCTCACTCCCTCCATGTCAGGATGAGAGAGAATCAAGAAGCATAAAAGTGAGAAAACTTGTGGATTGAGATTAACACAGTTTAATAGCTAAAGCAAAAGCCACACATGCAAGCAATGGAAACCAAGGAATTCATTCACCACCTCCTGTGGGAAGGTAGGTGTTCAGCCATGCCCAGAAAAGTAAGGCTCCACCACACATATCAGTGCTGTGCGGAGACAAATACCATCACTTTAAACATCCCGATCCCTTCTTTTTCCTGCCCCCAGCTTTACATGCTGAACATGACACTTTATTGTCTGGAATGTCCTCTGGGGACAGTTGGGGTTGGCTGTCCCAGCTGTGTCCCCTCCCAACTCCTTGTGTACACCCAGCCCACTTGCTGGAGAGGTGAGAGGCAGAAAAAAGCCTTGACTCTGTGTAAGCCCTGCTCAGCAGCAACTAACACATCCTTGTGTTATCAACAGTTTCCAGCACAAATCCGAAACATAACCCCATACTCAGTACTATGAACAAAATCTATCCCAGCCAAAACCAGCACATAGTGTTCTGGACAAAGACTACAAGACCAGCAGCTCACCACACAATCATTCCAGTTTAAATTGCCTCTCAGATCAAAGAATGAGCCGCAGACACATGAAACTTCAGCCAAGACAGACCTGCACTATGGCAACCACACTCTTAGATGATGGTTTTGATTACCCCTAGGACAGAAGATTACATCTGAATCTGAGTTTCATTAGAGCTTTGTGTTTGGGTGCAAGAGTCTGGTTAGGGAAGTTGTCTTAATAAACAATATACTATTATTCTCTATAAAACAGATTAAATGAAAGTTGAAAAGAACTAAACTTAGATTAAAATTTCAGTATTTACACAAAATGCAAGAGGTAGGATCAAAAAAACTTTCCAAATTGCTAAAAAAACCCAAAATTTTCTGCTATATATTTACATGATGAGCTTGGCTCTGTGTTTAGACAGGATTTGCTACAAATTCGTGTATTTTAAAACATGCATTAATTTAGGAGATCATTTTTACCTGTATATAGAGTATGATAGCAGAAAAAAAAGGAGAAAGAGGTTCCAGTAAATGCATCCCTGTCCAGTATTTGTCTCTAACCACACACAAGACCCAAGCTTACCGACAGAAATCTTTATTAAATGCTTCTTCCAATGATAAACCTTACTCCCATTTCCAATTGGTGCCACACAGCAGTATTTCTCTAGAATACTTCTAAAACGTTGAAAACAACTAAAATAGTTTAATATCAAATTATTATGCTTTTTATATGAAAGAATGCATACTCCACGTGACACCTGACTATTTCAGTAGCTGGTATCAAGACTTAAAAATGGGAGTTTTGGCAAAGGATAAAAAGCGATAGAGGTTGAAGTTTCTCTAGCAAGCCAGCAAAACACACACACAAAAAAGCAAATATTAAGAAAAATATGTTGACATAGCAACATTTACTATAAATTGCTGAACTTATTCTGTCAATTACAACTTTAAAATCATAACAATTTAAATAGTAAAGACACCAGCATTTTCAACACAAACTATGTTTGCAGGACATTGGGGATTCCATTACTAGCTCTGCACTTTCAACTACGAATTTAGATGAGGGGATTTTTTAATAATTTTAAGATAAACATTTCTACTTTAACTATTTCCTGATGTTTCTTTACAGGTACTTTATAAATGCCTGGGTAACATTCCACTCCTGAAATACAATTCCTGTATCCTCACAGCAGCATTTAACAGCTACAAATTTAAATCCAATCCTGAAAATAATTTTTTTAATGCATTTTTATCCCTACATCCACGAGAAAATTTTCATGCTTTCATTTTCTATATTGAATAATAGAATGTTAATGTTTTACCCTGATATAAAATCCCAGAACACCAGAAGGAACCATGAATGAGAGCATTGCACAATCAATTTTTCATGCCTTTTTTCTTCCCTATCTTTCCCTCTCACTCTGCTTTTTTTTTCCTTTATATATATTCTGTATTTCCTACTCCTCCACAGACCAGGAAGATTTTAAATAATGCTTTGGTGAAGATCCAAGCTCTCCCAGCCCATACAACAAACGTTTGATTTACAGACTACAAATTATGTAATCATACACACAACTCTATTTGTAAATGCCAACAAACAGTTTTTGTCATTCATCTGCAAAACCACTGCACGTCATCTTCCAAATCTTTAACTGTGAGAATATAAGAAAATAAGACAAAAAATTAAGAACTTCTATTTAAGAAATTTGTGAAAGATGTCTCTATTTAATGCACTGGAACACAGAACTTTTCAGTACAGCTATTGTGTTAGCCTGAAAACCTCCATTATCCATAAGCATAAGCAGCAACGACATCCCTTTCTAAAGCATTAGGCCTTTCGCAACACAAGACCGTGACTTCTCATGCAGTTTATTTAAATGAAAGGTGTAATAGGGAACAGTGAACTGTTCATGTATTTCCAGGCAAAAAGTAAATTAAGTTATAATCGAGTATGCCTGACCAAATGAAGATAAAAACATTCCAGAATACTGCAATTTGAAACCAAACAGATCAACATAGCTTTTGTTTACTCTTGGGGCCAGCGTTGGTAGAAAAATGTTTTTCAAAAGAAACATGTACAAGCCAAGATATCCTAAAAACTCAGACTGCCTCAGACTGTAAATATAAAAGAAGTAGACAATAATGACTAATACCACTAGTGACTGCAGTACCAGAGGAAGATGTAAGATGCTTTCATTCTGCTCCTCAATATTGCAAGGTCCAACAAAAACATACAGTAACTAACAAACTCTCCAGCACTTCTACAGCCAAGAGAAGTAGATGAACTGCTTGTTATGCTCAGTTGAGGATTAGTTAGTAAATGAGCAAGTGTTCTTAATATATCAACTAATAAGCAAAACCCATGACTTTGTTGACGGCTATTTATCCTCTCTATTCCAGAGCTTTCACTACGGTGAGCAAGAAAAAGCCACCATGAACATGCTATTTCCAGCAAAACTAAGCAAATTAGAAGAGCATAAACATGTCTTTGATACTGACCCAAATTACAAATTACTTCAAATCTAGCCATCTTTTGTCTGTCACTTCCAAAAAAACCCAAAATCAAACCAAACCCAGATCCCATAACACAGCAAGATGTGGTGGAGGAGCTCAGAAAACTTGCATCTCCTTTTCACTTTTTCTTCTATTATGGATCTCCAACAATGACGATGTTGAGATATTTTTTTACTTTTCAACAGGTGAAAGATTCTGCTTATTCATCCCCCACTAATATTTCACAAGAAACAAGTCCCGCACTCAAAATGAGAGTGAGGGGATATGTAGGAAGTGGAGGGAAAGGGAAGGCTGCACTTCCCTGAAAGATGGAAAGAACCCTTAAGTCCTTCAGGTGTTCTGAGAACATGCTGTGTTCTGGAACTTACAATTTTTCAGTTTCTACAACCACCAAAATTGCTCCTTCTTTCAGAGGCTGCACTTAATATCTTACTGCAAGACAGTTAAATTGAAATATTCAGAGGAACGTAATCACTGGATGATATAGCCAGAAGTCAATGCTGAGCTGACATTTAATGAACTGGTTCATTTGGGTCTTTTTTAGTTAAATAAAGATCATTGTGTTTAATGCAACTGTATTTTCTAGGAGTTAGGACACAATTATTCTAAGGAAAAAAAAAAGACCTTTCTGCATAATCATTAAGGCAGCCAAGGCTTAAATGAATGTCATAGCATTGTTCAAATTATGGCTTAAAAATCCTCTGCAGAAGAATCTTAGATCAAAAGGTGAGATGACAAGACCAAACTTTCATGCTGTTTTTCTTCAAGGTTGAATATATTTTAGTATGTGTGAGTAGTATGACCTTCCCTTCCTCCTTCAAAAGTCACAGGCCCGGCCCCAGGAACAACAGCAGGCAAGGCTGAAGCATCTCAAATATTGTGCTCTCAATGTTCCCCTGATGTGCCATCAGAAAGTAAGAAAAACACTACTTTGGAAAGAGAAATATATCTTAACCCTCTCTCCCACTCCTTTTGCACAAGCTAAAAATCACAACCTGTGCCCATTTAATTACCAACCCACATCAATATTTTCCACAGGCTGTGACCAGAAATAGCAAAAACTGCAGATGTTTTGAAAAAATACCCAAAACTTATTTTTGTTCATTTGAGCAGCTCACATTTTTCAGCAGTAGATCAGTGTGACAACCATCACTGTCTTTAAGAGTTTTATTTCCTCTTCAAATTGACACAGATGGCACATTCTTCTCCCTTCCCCTTCAGATGCCTCTAAAGGTGATGTTCCTCTCCATGGGCAGGAGCCAACACAAGTGAAGCCATTCATTTGCCTCCGCCCAGGCATGGCACTACTTCAGAAAGAAATCAGAGGTAATACTAGTTGGCAGTCAGAAGAGTTTATCTCTGAGATGAGGCTTATTTGAATTTAGCTCCCAAACTAAACTAGCTCCCACCCATACCAGGGGCCTCCTCCACAATCCCACACATGCAACAACCTGGCTGGGGTAAAGGCAGCAGCACCACACACGTGAAGAAAACACACCATGGAACAGGAGGGAAAAAGAGAAGATCAACGAATGGAGTTGCTCGTGGCTGGCAAGAGACCCAAGAACAACATAGCCTGTTTCTCCCAAGTAAACATCCATCAAGGATAATCTGGAAAGACAGAAGTTCTTCACACCTAAAGGCTGATAGAGAAGGCACAATAATAACCATAAAAAATATTTCTCGCCTATTATTTCTCTTCTTTAAAAAAGGTTGAGTATTTTGACAGCTTTCTCCACATATTCAATACAGACTAAAAGCGCTGCCAGAAGTGGCCCTGCAGTTCTTTCATATGTGCCCTTTGCTAGTATTGGCCCTTCCCCAACCCTGAGAAAAGCTGCTGCTTCAAGGACTTAAAAGTGGCAGAAAGCTAGCACTAAGACTAGACAGGCAAAGGCAGCTTCCAGCAAACTGAACATAAAAACTGTCCAATCACTTGGAATTAAAATAAAATCAAATAAAAATAACAGTTTCCCCCCTCCCCTCCAATTCAGACATGAAATGATAAGGTAGTGCCCAGCAAGGAATTATGAAAATATTAACATACAAAATCTCCTACCCGTTGCTTTGTGTTTTTTTAATAAATAAATCTTTCTTCCTGGAAGTAACAGTTCATTTAGAAGCAGAAATAGCAATATTTATAAAAAACAGTGAAGAGCAAGGAAATACAACCCAGACTACTCCAGACCATGACAGGCCCTCAGACTGAACTCAACAGGATGCAAAGCAGAAAAGCAAGTTGTAGAGGAATGATGGACTGCAAAAATGGAATGGAAATTGGAATAAGAAATATCTTACAGCACAAGAACGCCAACAGCACACTTGCAATAAAAATATTTTCTTGGGTCTTTAGATAAAGCCAATATAACAGGTGTCATTAACTTAAATTTCAGTGGAAGCTTTAACATAATTCATGCCAAAAAGGATTAGCTGAAGTTAAAAAAAAACAGTCAAGGAGAGTTAAGAGAGGTCAAGGATTAGAACAACTACAAATGATGACTACAATGATCTGTGCTGAAAGACAAATTACCAGGACACCAGTGATTCTCCTCAGTTGCAGGCCTGTGGTCCCTGCTCTGGCAGAAATTCCAACGGCACAAAGATGGGAGCTGTCCCCAACTCAAGAGAATGAGCAACAGGCTACTCCAAAGAATGAGATGGCCTTGAAAATGTGACACATTAAATTAAGATGAAATTCAATAGCAGAAAGCGCAAGAGCTATTCAGAATTTAAAATGACAGCTCAAATGGAAGCAAAAACAAGGAAAGCAATTGGGCACTTTCTGTCACAGGTGATTGTGAACCCCACAGCTCATGCTGCCACAGAAGACACAAATACACATCTTAAGACCTCTTTGGCAAGCCACTGCCAGTAAAAGACATCAAGGATTAATGCAACTAAAGAAAGCAGTGGTGTGATCTCATGTGGTACACTGTGTCCACCCCCAGTTTTTCACACCAAGCCAAGGTGAGTTAATTGACGCCAGTTGTTTTCAAAGTGGAACAAACGTCGGTCATTCACAATACACAATGTCTTTAAAGCTTATGGCAGGCAATTAACTGCACTCTAACAATAGATCTCTCCTCCTGAGCTGCATTTACAACTTTGCTACCAACTTTTGGGAAAACTTATGTTCTGGTTATCCTATCTAAGCCATAATACTCATATTTTAAAGATTCTTGGAAGAAAGTCAAGTTGAAATCAAGTCAGTGGTTATTTCTAGAGGAACACACTGGACTTTAGAGACATCAAGAAGTTAACATAATCCACTTGTTATAGTTATTTCATCATAATAAATTAACTTTGTATAACATTTTACACTCTGCTACTCTCTTTAAATTTAATTGCATTGTATTCTGCATAGACAAAAAAAATAAGTCTACAGGGATAACATATGAACAAATGTCTTGTTAGCTATTCACCAAAATACAGAGCTTAGACATGGACCTCTCTTGTGCTCACTGAAAATAGTCAAAAACTTAACAATGAAGTTTCACAAACCAGAGTTGATGGTTCTGATTCTAGCAAAGAATGCTCTGAACCCACCAAAGGGAAGACATATGGCGCTGATCAGTCATCCCCACCTCTGCCCCATGGTAACACCAAGGCCAATACCACAGCCATGTCACATGAAGGCACAAGAAAGGAGATGAGTGACATTATGATTTGAGTTCTACATATCAGACCACTCGCAAGAAAAGGTTTGACAACTGGTGATGGAAGATAATTCTGCCATCCAAAGAGATGTCTCTAGTCTTCCCACTGGAAGCGCAGTGAATTGTAGGAAAGTCTGCTGTAGGACACACTGCACATATAGGTCAACAGCTGGACCAATCCAATTTAAGTAATATAAACAACACATTTCCATTCCTGAAGTGTTTTTATGAGCACTGACAAGTAAGCTGCTCATTTTCAGGCCTAAGCCTCATCCTTGTAATTCACAGGACATGATCTCCTGAGAAATTTCCCTAAATTAAGAAATCCTCTGTTGACAGACACTTCTTGGCTGGTCTTCACTTCTCTACCACCAAAGAATTACTCCATTTGAGCCTTAGCTAAGCTCCTGGGCACACACACAAATCACTACATTACCTTAAGTGAAGAAGTAAGTGGAGCCACCAGGCACACCAAAGAAAACACCCAGAAGGTGGTAATGTAGTGGGGACACAGCAATGCAATCAGAAACCCCGTCCCAGTCTGCCCCATGCTCATTCTCACTCCAGCAAGATGGAAAAATGCATGTTGCTCAGCTGGAGCAACTTCACACACACTACTCAAGCAAACTGGTGTAGTGAAAAATCAAGAGTTTAAAAAGTGTAGTGAAATGGATGAGAGAAAAGGAGAAAAAAATACGTTTAGGACTTTTCACCACTACTTTAAAAAAAAAAGGGGGGGGAGGGGCATTGCTGACATGTCTCCATTAAAAATAAATCTATATAGGCAGATTCAGAAATAAGGGAAACGCTCAGCTCTTTTAAAAAAACAATAGTTTCTGAAGTAGTTTCAGAGAATGCATGGGTCATGTATGGCAGATGACATTTGTTCAGTTCAGAATAATCTGTCTGAAAGTCAAGATTTCTGGGATGCTGAAAAATATTTCCCATTTCAATTGCAAGTATTTTCACATTGTGCCAGGAACCACTCACTGACCACAGCTGGAAGAAACCCAAATACCCTTTCACTTACCCAAAAAATGCACAACTCTAGAATGTCAAGGCAGCTGGAGAGAGTTTTAACAGCACAGCAAAAGTTAAGAAAAGCAAGAAAATCAAGGATGCTAGCAGACTGACTGCCAATGTGGATTTTAAACATGTTGACACATCTTATTCTAGATTGAACAAAAACTTTCTCTGAAAACTTTTCAGCAGAAAAAAAAAAGAGTGCCTAAGAAACGCTGCTGAGTAGGAAGACACCCATGTTCTCTGCATCACTGGGGATCTTTTTCTATTCAAAACATAATCCAACACAGAACCAAATAAAGAAATAAGAGCAATTTAGATCCCTCTTCTCCAGAGTAAGCATTTTCTCAAGTTCTGTAACTGTGATAATGCAATATGATACAGTAGTTGCAAACAGACAAGTTTGTATAAACAGGCAAATTTACCTTCTGCACAAGCCGCACAATTTAAACACACCAAGTATACTTTAAGATTATCCTTACAGCACTTCATGCATAGATTTATTTCCAAGATAACTAAAGCTCATATATTATAGGAAAAAAAACGCAAAGTAATTTTTCCCCACTGAATCTACAGAAACTGAGGTTATCCTATTGTATTGTTGCATAGACATTGCTTTAATTTTTCTCAAAAGAGAGAAGATATTATGGTTTACTGATACTCCGGTAGGGGGAAAAATTCTGAAATGCTTTTACAAGCACTTTTTATGGTGCTTCCATGCTTGAACAATACAGCTTTTTATGGTGCAGTAACTTTTTATCATGCATTCAACAGATTTTATTCCTGTAGCTGTTTACAGAAATGTGGGTAAGATTCTTTTTATCTCTCATTTTTGACTGCTCTGAGGAAAAACGTAAAAAAGCATATCCAAACTCAGGCTAACACAGGCAGAGTTTGAGAGATCATATGGATAAAATGTCATCCATTTCAGTCTAGCGTGGAACTGTTACATGTTATCTAACATGAAACTTTCCTTAAAGTAAGGATATTTGACTGATTTGAGCTGCTCAGGTTATTCAGTAATCAATAATGTGGAGAAGACAAGAAGCATGATAAGAAGTTTACACTACATTGAACCAGCCAGCTTCTCCCAAGGACATAACCCTACCTTTTCTATCCATTTAGCCATTTGCAGAAGCTAACTGCCATAATTTATTATATTATTTATCTACTCTGCTGTTTAGAACATCAGTAGGTTTCAGTATTTAGTACACCTATGGGAAAACTAATGAGTCAGCTACAGGCCATCAGTGCAAAGAGATCGATACTTTAGTTAGGATAAAACTGGAATGTTCAGTAATCAAAACTACATATTACACAGAGCCAGTCCAACAGCAAGAATTTCTTCTTAATAAATTTTATACTTACATTTAATACAAGCTTATGCAAAACAGATTATTAACATTAGAATTCATCTGCTCACTTATGTACACTGCTTTAATAAAATTTGTCTTTTGATAAATTCCATTTTCACTGTTTGAAATAAAATACATGCAATGAAAAAGTCATACTTTAATTTTTTTTAAAAAATCCTGAAGTAAATTGATTTAAAAAGAGGGTAATGGTTCTCTTCCTCCAGGAAAAAAAAAAACCACCATGAAAGTGGAGCAGGTTATTTCCCATATAAAAAAAATCTTGACTTTGAATATTCAAATTGAAAATGCAAGCACACTTCCCACAGCACAAATAAATTACTTTTCCATGAATATTTGCTTAGTCAGATTATACTAGTTCATAGTTTCATGGATTGCTCACTTGCCGGGACTGTGGTTCAGATAGACTCAAGTTTTTTACCTTTTTTAAATTTGGGGCTACTAAATCCTTCACCAGCAAAATTTTAATATTTGGTTTATCAAAGAAGCCACCATGAGTTTGTTTTCTGGTATGTGATTTACAAAAGTCATCATAAGGATGTCTAAACCCAGAAAGTCAGCATGTTTCTCACCTGCTTGGATGGTTTGAGAAATAAATTTTAAAGGGAATCAGACACGAGACTCCTTTTGAATGTTTCAAAAATCTTATCTGGAAAAGTACTACATTTCGAGAAAGTTAGGAAATAGAGCAAAATAAAATGAATGTAAAAATGATCTTTTTCTTTCAAAGGTGAACCTGGGGCGGGGGGGGGGGGGCTCTTATCATTTTAAGAGACCCAACACAAAACAATTTCCATCATTGCTACGCTCCAGCTTCAGGGCATGCTGCAGCTCCAGACATAAACAGTTCCTACGGGCCTAACCCAAGACAAACACACAGTGGTGAGCAGCTTCGTGAGCAGCAGGTACCTACACGACAATTAGGAATTCTGCCATTGGGATTATAAAGTCAGTTTAGTCCAAAACATTACCATGAGATTTCAGATCAGATCCTATAAAAAACTGCAATCATGTCACTTCCACATCCAAAGGGACAGTGACTCACCAATTATTTCTGCTAAAGCTTTTCTGTACCAGAGCTTTAGTGACTGTGCAGCAAACTCCTTTGTTAGTGGGTTGGCGCATTCATTCTAAATAACCCAGCAGACAGTCACTGTTTGATGTTTTCACCTGCAAAGGAGCCACTTTTACTCAGGAGATACAGGCACAATTTTTAATGCAGGACAAATATCAACAGTGTACAGGGTAAACATATAGATTTATTTTTTTCCCTTCCAAACAGTCTCTGGAGCAAGAGAGGCACACAAGGGAAGCAAAGGAAACCTACTCTCTCCTTACTACCTCTGCAAGTAAAGTGGGTGGTTTTGAGCAGGAGATAAAACATATGGGGCTTTGAATCAACTCCTGAAATCACAGAATCCTAGAATCACAGAATAGTTTGGAGTTGAAAGGGACCTTTAAAGACCATCTAGTTCAATCCTCCTGAAATGAGTAGTGACACCTTCTACTACATCATGTTGCACAGAGCACTGTCCAACCTGACCTTGAAAGTTTTCAGGAATTAAGGGTTCCTCTACCACTATTCTGTGCAACCTATTTGAGTGTTTTACCACATTTACTGTAACCCTCTCCTTCATATCTAATCTAAAGCATTACCTGTGTTCTCCACTACAGGAGTAACCTTGGATGACTGGCCTACTCAAGAGAAATTTGTCATTATAACTTATGGTCAGTCTCACCCACACCCTTCAAAATGTGCACTATCAATTTTCACTTGAACTCGCTCAAAATGCACCAGCTCCTTTCTCTTCCCTAGAAACCTTCTTGCTCTTTCCATGGCCTCTGCTAGTACATTTCCATCACACAAAGGTGTTGTGGTACTGTACGGCAACACACGAGTTGCATTTCAAATGGCACAACTTACCAGCATCAGTCTTTCCACACAAGTGTCTTGATTACTTGCTATTTTTGCAGCTTTCAGACTCTCCCCAGCCTAAGCTTGCCCTCATAAGGAGACATACCTCATTAATGTTCTTCCATTCAATTAAATTCTTGTGGAGAAACTTTGTTCCAGCTTAAAGTTTCCCACATAAAACTGTCCATAAGATATTTTTGACTTAGAAAATCTTAGAAGACAAAAGTCAGACTAAGCTGCAAGAAACCAATACTGGTATTTACTATCTTCCTTATCTAATTTCTTCATAAAGGTGCAGATGCCAGATACGCTAGCAGGGATCAGATGTATTTGCACGTGTAATATTCTGAATTATTTACCTGATGTAGTCTCTGTCCTGCAGCCACGAGATTATCCAGGACACGGTACTTGTCAGAAGCCCCAGGATTGCTCCAGACATGGCAACATGTTTTCAATTAAGCCCTGTTAAAGCCTCTCAGATGTGAATCCTACTACTACAAGGGTAAAAAAACCCAAGGAAATCAGTAGGTAAGATAGTAACTGTGTCAAAGGATGTTTTCTATCGAAACACCTACAGTTTTCACATCTTTACCAGGCAAAATAAGCTTCATCAGTCTTCCCAAATCACATGTTGTTAGTTAACTGTATTTCCTCCACCCATCTTTCTCTTTTAAATGTTTTCAGCATCCTGCTACATACTCAGTTGCAGTAGTCAGCACAGTCAACTTGACCCTAAGTATAATATCAAACTGGTCATCATGTTTCCAAATCTGATGGAAAAAGGGTTTTGAGGCAACAGTAATGTAGCAGCCCCACTATTTAACTTTTCTGGACTGTCTGAGGTGAGGGAATCAAACATATTCCTTAGGTGAGCTGAGTCGAGGTGGCCTATCAGAATTTAAAGGATGATTAGGGCAAGAATAAACAAACACTGGACAAATTTAAAAATTTAAAATTGCGTATCCACCTGTTTTCTCACCCTAAACTGGCATCTCTGCTACAACATATATGTAGTATGTTAAGTGCAATTAAGTCTCAGTCTTTACTTAGAGATTTTATAATCTATGCTAAAAAAATATAGATCACATTTTATCAGGACTGTGTGTAGACTATTTTAAAATTTGCATTATTAACACCTACAAATCATATTTTCTTGATTTAACTATTACAGGAAATAGATTTTTAGTGCTCCCTTGCCTTCAAATGCACAACTTTTACATCACATTGTAGAAGAGGAACTGCTAATATAAAGAATTCAAGTCAGACACTCTATCCTTTTCATTATCTTGCCTCTCTACTTCCTCCAATGCTACCTAGTGTTCAGTTTGCTTTGTTCCATAAACCTCAAGGATTAGTGTTGGTCCACAGAACAAAATTCAGGGACCAGCAACTTAAATGTATTTTGGAGCTGAAATGCTTCACTGATTCTACCAGACTCAGCTCAATGTGTGGACAGAGGATTCCCACTGCTCATAAGGCACAAAAATCTCCATCGCTACAGTGAAATATGAGGTGTTTATTTTTATCCTGTTGCTTCCTCATGGTCATTGTTGCAATTAGAGCAAGTGCTCATCGCCCCACAGTTTCTCCAGTGCTATTTGGCAGCAGCTGCAGTCTGCAAAGAAAATTCTCATTTACTGTGCCACCACGTGAGCACCACTGTGAAGCAGCACATCTCCTTTGTGTCCCAACCTTCTTTACAGTTTACAAGTCCTCATTAGTTGTGTCCTGGGTGCTGTGCTATATAAGAAAACAGAACCTCAAATGCAGAACCTTTACATCCAGATCAGATGCTGTCTCATTGCTGAGCCATTACCAAACCACTCTGTTAAAACACCACTCTACATTAGTGAAATACATGGCTAAGAGAGATGAAAGCAAGCAATAAATCTCACAGAAGAAAGCATGTTATCAATTGTTTTAATAAGCAGTTAAAAAGGAAACCTCACATGTTAAGCCTTTATATCAGTTTTCTTTTTTTTTTTTCAAATGTAAACTGCTAACCTCTGAGGCAAGCTTTATGCTTAAAAATCTATTACTGTTTTTGCCTGTGAATCATTTAATGAAGTTTGTGAGAGTGGGGCTATTTAATCTAATACCTTAGATTCCTTTCAAATTATATCTGTAAGGCAACTTTTATTCTGACTGCAAATTTAATATCCTATTATTCCCCTTCTCTATAAATATTTGTTAAAGAAATAAATATTTCAGGAATACCAAAGCTTAAAAACTGTAGGATATTGTTTCTTATGGAGCCTCCAGAGATGTATTTCCTAAATAAATAGAAATTTTAATAAAGCTTTTCATTGACCCAAAATATTTCTGAAAAATAATATATTTATGAAGGCAGACATGCAAATTTCAGCAAATGGTGGTTATGTAATGCAGTACATAAAAAGCTCAGCAGACAAATAGCAAACTCTAAGGATAAAAGACATCTAAAAAAACAAAACAAAAAGCATTCATCCAAACAGGCATCTTCTGAAATTCCTTTTCATTCTCTAAATATCAATTTACCCAAAAAACATTTCATGCATTTGCTTGTTTACTACCCCTATATATACTACTTAGAGTGATATTCTTTCTTAGAATCATGACTTTTTTTATTCTTTTAAATAAGAGTTTACCCCAGTGAAACTGAAAATAGGTACAAACTGAAAGCAGAGATGAAAAACAAAAAAGAAATAACACAGATTTAATAATATGCTGCAATCAGAAAGGGAACAGAATTAAGATGTAGCACCACAGAGAAGCAGAGCTGTGTTTTGAATCACAGCATTAGCTCAGAAGAAACCAAATGAACTTCCATAGGCAGGAAACATGGCAAGAAGAGGCAGGGGGCAGAGGTGGGGAATGAAAAAACACCTTTTTTCAAAAGCAAACCTGTAAAGCAGTCTTTACTGAAAGACTTTGCAGTTTTATATACAGGAAGATTATTTTTTAAAAAAAAGCTAGGCTGGAGGTAAATAAATGCGCAAACAAATGTGAGAGGCACACAAAAAGGTAAACGGCACATCAGTTGAGATAGGAATACACAGAGTATAAGGAAACACACCAGTGGAGAGGAGACAAAGTCTAAAAATTTCCACATTCATTTGCAACACAGAGATTCATGACCTGTTAAGAGCAGATTTGAATGTTTGTCTCTGTTTGTACAGCCAACGACAAAGATGCTTGCTTGTTTATAGCAACTACAATGATCATTTTCCTGCGGATTTATTTGGATAGTCTGGGGAAAGCTCCATTTTACACCATTTTAATATAACTATCATTGTTAACAGATGTAAAAAAAAAAAATGAACAAAAGAAGGTAAAAAAAGGGGGGGACTATTTAGAACAATTTTTAACAAAACATAGTGTGCCATTATTAAACTAGTAAGGAAAAAAAACTTCTGGAATAGCAAAGTAAAATTCAAGGACAGAAAACAGGGTTATGACATTGAATAGACTTTTCATTAACTAAGTAATAAACAAAAACAGCCCAAAATTCCTACAGAGTTTGGGATTAAGCATATTATGCTATTTGAGGGCTACGTGAAATAAAGACTTATTTATTTATTATGATAACTAATAGATTTTAAGTTTCCTACTGAATGTTCTTTTCTCATGGCTTGCAGTTTTTTATTGCCATCCTTGGCCATTAATGGTCAGTAATGTCTGACATGAAGCAAACATGAAGAAATGTCATTTCTGTCCCCAAGGTGCTACAGAAAGCTAATAGAAAAAGCACAGCATACTCCTGCTGAAACATGCTAAAGAAATATGACCAAGTAAAAACAGACCTAAAACCTATCAGTTTGCACTTCAGGAAAGCAGTTTTTTGGGAACTGCAAATACTACCCACTCAGAGTAGGAGCAGACAAGAGTCAATTTTGGCTTGAGGTCCCTGAAGATGGCATTTCATTTTCTATAGGAACAAGTTCCTCTGGGCCTACATTTTCCAGATGTGGAATATTAGTTCCTCATCCACCTACTGCCTTGGATACTCTGACTGTGAAAAATTAAAGCCCCAAAAGGACGGGCTGAGAAAGTCAGCAACTGGAGACCAGCTGGAGCAGAGATCAGCTTCATTAGAAAAGATCGTTTATCAACAAGTGCGAAATTCTTAAGAATATATATCTAAGCAAAACCAAACCTGTAGGATTATATAGTTCCCTGATGAAATAACCATTACAAGGCAACTTACTGAGAACTCTACAAGGAGCAGAAACAGGGACCCAAATGAGTAAAAGATATCATACAAGTTGGCTAATAGAACTGAAATCAAACTGATTCCTAGGACTGCACATAAAGACTGAGTAAAAACAACAGCAGTGGAGCAGGAAGAATAAAGTACTACAAAAGACATGCTTGCAGAAGAACACAGCATTGAAACAAATGAAGCCCAAGGAAAACACAGCAACTATCACCAGGTGACTCAGTGGGATGAAGTGATCTGGAACATTTGGCATAAACAGTAAAAAAGGACTTAAAAATATAGAACAGGACAAAATTCAGCAGGGGTTTGACCAAAGATCCCAGGCTAAACCAATACTCTGCAGTTACCAAAGAAATTGTTTTAAGAACAGAAATGCAGGAAAACCTGTTGTTCAGCAAAGCCTTTGTGCCACATGGAAAATCACTACTTAAGTTGAAGAAGAGGCATTGGTGTAATTTAGCTACCAGTCATCCAGCTGTACCGAACACAGCACGGACGTGTTACTGCAAGCTTAAGAGCAGGACTGCAGAGGAGGCTACACGTCCCTTAAGCACAGCGTAAAAAGGCCTGTAGGCAGCACAAGCAAGTGATGGCATAAGTAGACTATGAATGAACTTCCCGAAATAACATCAGCAGCTGCCACTGTGTGATTTGAGATTCCCTAGGCATAAAGGAAGAGGGAAAAGAAAAAGCCAAATATCATCCGTGGAAAGGTATGGAAATCCAAACTGTTGGAGGGAAGAGGAAACTCCTAACAAAATGAAGTCCTATCAACTTGTTTGCAGTAGAAAAGAGCAAAAAAAGTAAAAATTGTACAAGGTGAGGAGAGGAACTGCAAACACACCTAAAGGAGCTGAACCTGCCTGGCTGGTTGCCATTCCTCTCCAGGCCCTCCAGTTATGATTATTTGTCTCCAGTCCTGCTCTCGAACCCCCATCAAGAGGCTCCCGCACAGCCCGGCTCTTCTTGGCACAGCTGCTACCCTAAGAGGAGTCAGCGTCTGCATCCCGCTGACTCGCTGCTCAGCTCCCCACTAGCCACAGTTATCACGCTGGCAACTGAAAGACCACTCCTGGCACTGCTGCATTCACAACTCAAATTACTTGCTTTTGCACAGAGACTGTGTTATAATTATGTTTGATGAGGGAAAAGATCAGGGAGGCAGCCACAGCATGGAAAGATCAGGAAAAAACAAAAAAAGGATGAAAAACTGCGGGATAAGAGGGTAGATTCCCCTTATATGTCAATAAAGTGTTAATTTGTATCAGAGTGAAAGACATTTTTCACAAAATTGGAAGGTTCTTAACAGAAACATCCAAGAATTTCAGCTCGGATTTGTACCGCTCCACACATTCCCAAGAAAGTTTGAAGCAAGGGTGAATAACTAGGTTAGAAAAATCCGTCAACAACAAACTTACTGAGAAGTGATACTGAGTAACTTGATAATAGAAGGATGTACTGAGTTACAGAAAACACAAAATAATGCAAAAAATTATTATACAGCAATGAATTTTACACTAGCTGTATCACCCACTGAAAGACCTCAAATTACCGTGCCTATTTTTTCAAACGTGAGCTAACCACTTAGGTGCAATCAAAAAAGAAAATAAATC
Source organism: Acropternis orthonyx (assembly GCA_035583155.1). NCBI lineage: Eukaryota > Metazoa > Chordata > Aves > Passeriformes > Rhinocryptidae > Acropternis > Acropternis orthonyx. The sequence goes on along the minus strand of JAWWEU010000001.1, from coordinate 43,742,358 downwards.
AAGAACAAACCAGAAAACTAAATAATCTCTTTATTCATAATACACCTCATTCTGATAGCTACATCTGCCCTGATCATCTTGCCTCAGGGACATGGACAGGGACAAGAGATACAGAACAAAGCAACACAGATAATCAGCAGTATGGAGCAACTTCAGTACAGAAACAACCATAAGCAAATCCTACATGTTAAATAGACCACAGGAATGAGGTGTGTAATATAATAAACCCTCTAAAAAACTCTCCTTCACACAACATAGAATCAAACAGTATGCCCCTAAAATCAATAGTATTTAAGTTATTTAGATTTAGAAATTAAGCCTACACAGGAACAGGTAGATAGATATAAATTAAGTATTAAAAAAAAAAATCATTAAATTGTAAAGCACAAGACATTTTTAATCATTAGAGAAATAAAAGTATGGCTTCCCAAACAATAATTCAGGCAAGTAGCCTAAGCATGCCCTAAGATGGAACTGTGAAAAAAAAGAGGGGGGGGAAAAAGGAGGGGGAATAAAAGAAAAATAAAAGAGATTATGTTGCTTCTATATGCAATCATAGAAACCTGAATCCTGAAAGGCAAGTCCATTCCTAGACTGTATTCCTAAAAGAATTTCCATGTTAAAACTCTTAGATTTCAACACTTCATGACAAATATGCTGCAAATCCATGAACTTCAACCAATTACACAGAGTTAAAAGAAGAACTGGGATGAAGGGAAAAACTTTAAAGAACTCTATAGTAACAAGTATCCTGATGGCATAGAAGATTCAGTGTGACCTTGCCAAGTAGAAATAATAGTTACATTCAGGAAGAGAGATAAGGATAAGAAGATTTGACAAACGCAATATTGTTTCAAAGTAGACCTGACACTAGAATCTTCTTGCCTTCTAGCTGTATTCTAGAAATAAACCTTTTTGTACAATAAATTTAATTTGTAGACCTATTTAATTCAAACACTGCTATTTTCAAAACTGCATCAGATAGCTAATAACATTTAAAATTTTGTGTTGCTGTCCAGAAGCAGAGACTTATTTTTTCCTTTTCCTCCAGTGACGTAACTACATTTCAAGAAGGATGAGATAAGTGACATAATCTGCTCCATCTTCCCTGTAGAACCTGTGGCAGATTTTAGTGCTAAAGAAGACCTTAAGAAGGTATCCGAATTCTTATTACTGCAATTGCTGTGCCATCTGGAGGTATTTGCTGCAGAAACTTTCCCTGTTTATTTCCCTATCACCAGCAACGACAAACAGTCCTCAGTAAAAGATCAAATGTTTGACTCGACTTGATAGTTTTACTTGATCCTAACAAATCCTCAAGTAAAATACTGAAAACCAACTGCTTAGCTCCCAGAAACCCATTACTGGCCAACTTTGCAAGTGATCTCCATTTGGCTGATGCCACCAGGCAATGTCAGCTCCACTCTTGGAAAGCCACACATGCAGCTGGAGAAGTAGCACAGTTTCACATTGCTGAGGATGCTTAAATTCCATGAAATACACTGGTGTGGACTGTTCAAGGCTAACTGTACATTGTAAGCCCCACTTCTGGATGCACTGATGCGTGCTGAGCATGCTGCAAAACCATTTTTCATTCACGATCCCAGTCTTTTGTTTTAAGAGCTTTGAAGAACAGAATTTCAACTGAATACCTAATAGGAGCTTTGGGTATTCAAATTTTACATTTGAAGATTCATAAGCAAATTAGAGCAAACAATTATAAATCCTTGTCTCCTACAGCAGAAATCACATTACAGTAACATCTTAATATCAAAAATGAGACCTGCATTACTAACTGCATAAACATGCAGTGAAAAGACACTGACCTTGTAAGAAAGAACAATATGTTTAGAAGACACTATATCCCACTGTTTGAAGTAATGTCGTAAGACAAGGACTAATGAGAGTAGTTAAGTCATTAAGAGAGTGCCCCAAAGCCTGTCTAAGCACAGTGCACTCCTTCATTTGCAGGGAAAGGAAGACAGCCTGGTCTGGGGGAATGCAGTTGCAACACTGAGCTGAAGAAGACAACAGTCACGGTGGGTTTCAATGCAAGAAAGACATGACCAAGTGTATGCTGTTAATCATTAATATTGGGAAATCCCTCCATCCTGAATGCCTTCCTTAATCACTACAGGGACTCTTCTGGGTCAGAGGAAACAGACTGTAACAAACTATTAACAAATAGACTGTTCACTGTAAGTATGTGCATACACATTTGTGGGTATACATACACACATCCTCATCTAATTTATACTCTGCTAAGAATCAAATTAAATTGATATGGTAAATCACAGGCATTTTGTGCTGAATAAAAATCAGTGATAATTGTAATAAGGAGAGAGGAAAGTTATTCAACAAAGAAATATGTACTAAAAAGGTAGCCTTTAAACTAAGCCACAAAATAGACCCGACCCACCAGTATTACAGAGTGTGTCTGTCTGATTATTCCTATATGATCATTCCTACATATTTTGGTGGGCATACTAGAGGAGTCTCAAAGCACACAAAACAGATTTCTACTGGATGAAGCAAGACTTTCAGATGCCCTAGAAGTGCACCCTACATGCTCTGACTGCCTCTGGACAGCCAGTGTGGATCAGCCCCAATGTCAAACCCCATGCATGTGTAGTGTAGACATGGGGTTTGCTCTGCAGATCCACTCTTACTGCATTACGCTACTTCCCTCTGCAGCCACAGACACGGATCTGTTCTTCCACTCTATCAGGAAGAAAGGAGACAACAGATTTCACAGATTTTAAGTGTCTTGCCAGTTCATATGTCCCCACTTGTCCCAACACAGTGCCAGCTTGGTATACAGTCTTTTGCAGAACACAGCCCGCCTACATGCTGTCACATATGGGAGAAAGTGTTAACATAGTGATCTATATTTTAGTGGAAACAATCATTTAAGGGCTGGAGACCACTGACAGCATCACACAATATTTGCTAGCCAAATGCACACACCAAAAAAAGCCTTGCAATCTGCTGACAAAGATTATTCTTCCCACTGCAACATTAGTTCCCATGAAACTAATCCATAATCACTTGGCTCATCACAAAATTCACACTCTGTACATGCATTAGGTCTGCTGAAGTATCCAGCAGTGGACACTAAATAAAACAGGATCTGAGGATTTTGGAGAAACAAAGCCAATACACTAGAGATAGCATTTATTCATACATGAATGAGACACATCTGTGTTACCAGGGTGCCCTGCCAGAAAGGTTGATAGTGAAATACCTAAAATTAAGCAAACTATGTTAGGACATGCCCTTATTAGATCTTAATTAAGCAGGATCCTGACACAGTAGACAACTCCAAAAAAAAACCAAAGCAATCCTGGAACAGGTGAGCATGAATGCTTAAAAACGTTCTTAAGGACTGGATGCTTGCAGAGATTGAAAGCTATGTCCCTAGCTGTAAAAGTGCTTGTCACTATTTTCAACACCAGACACTAGTTCAGACCTCTCAGCAGACTTCCTTCCCAATGAACAAGGCCAACAAAAATATGCAGCAACTGATGCTTCTTGCACAAGGAACACCCAAGAGGCCAGAGCACTTGGTGAGAGAGCTGAGCTGGCTCCCCAGCAGCTCCCACAGTGCAGGGGAGTCACAGCACATCCTCTCTCTGCTGTCCCACGCCATCCCACTTGGTTTGGAGATGTGATGGGGGGACCTACAAAACGCACAGTGCATCCCTGCAGAAGACACACAGACTTTAGCTGCAGAGAAATATAAGGTGGAAATTAGCCAGGTTAAGGCACATTCCACATGCAAGATGTGGGCAACTTTGGCTTCAATACTGAAGCCAATGCTCGCTCCCCCTTTTAAACTGACAGATCACCCAATGATGAATGTAAAGATTCACAAGCATGGCAGGGTTTCTGTTGTTGCTTCTAAGAAAGCAAAACACAAAGCATGCAGCCAACCTGCAAAGTGAATAAAACACTTGAGCAATGCATCAGGTTCTTAACCAACCAAAAAATCCCTTAGCTTTTATAACGTGTATATATATACACACACCTGTTTCAGTACAAATCATCTCCTCTCGACAAAATAAACATCAAGAACAAGATAAAGAACTTATTTTTCTTTTAAACTCATTAAAAGCTCCAGGTTGAAGAGGGACAACCAAGAATGTATACCAGACAGTCCAATTTTTCTTTCAGCTTATAATCGTCTTAAATATCAATAATTTCTATTACAAACAATTTTCTCATAATGAACTCACATTTTCATCTAATTAAGAAAACTTAATGCCTAGTTTTCAGTTTTGTTTTGTACAGTTAAACTTCTACAATTTAATTTAATATCAGCTAAATTTTCAACATTTATGAGTGGAAAAGGTCGCAAGTTAAACATGTATTATACCACTCAGGCAGCAACTTGCTTGCAATGGCACAGGTTTAGGGGATGCAAACTAGTATTTGCTTTCATTTACACAAACGGTTAATCTGCTACTGCTTAAATAGATACAACTAAAGGCAATTTAAATAAACTGTCAAATTCATGTCTCTAGCTTCATTACTGGGGAGATGAGAAGGTTTAAAAATGAGAATAGCATTTTAAGATGGTAGTTCTTGGTCTGCAATGAACTTGAGTGTCTGGGAATTTCTCTAAGGACCCACCCTGGCTCTATCATTTAAATTCTATTAAAATAAGGACCTTGTTTAAAGGAATAGAGATTTCACTAGGTGCTCTGAAAATACAATCAAACCTGTGCAATTCTATGTAGTAGCTCTTACTGTCCCTTTAAAACACTGAAGTACCACTTGAAAAACTCCTCAGAAGAAGTAGAGCAGCACTTAAAAAGCACAATTTGCCTTCAAAGGTAAGCACAGCATAAGGCTCTTGACTTGGTTCTTAGTTTGTTGACTCAACACAGGGACAGGTAAGTGTGTTCTACTGAATCATCACACCACAGCAGAGGAAAATGCTTTGTTCTAATTGTTCTAGGGAAAAAAGGAAATCGTGGCAGAGTAAGTTATGCTATTAAGACCAACAAAGGAAAGATTCACCATACGTAGAATGAAAAATGCCATCAGTCCCATGTTTTAAAGTTATAACATTCCTTCAAGTAAATCAATCAGTAAAATTAATAGATTTGATCATGAGTACTTCAGGTTTTCTCAACTACCTTTCTAAAGAGTCATGTGTGTCACTAGCAAGTGTATGTGCTGTAATGAACATGCAAATCATTCCAGCTTGATGCTGAAATACACAGAATCTCAGGAAAACCAAAGAAAATCCCTTTTTTAAAAAAAACTCATTTGCACACAAAGATTTCAAAGCAATATATTCAAAAAGGATAAAGCATGTACAGGGATGAAGACACTCTTTTTAAATATGATAACAGTTACCTAAAAGATTCTTTTACTTAACCAGCTTCAAAATAATTTTGAAATTTAACTATTCCTATCAATCCATAACCTCTTTGAAAGAGCAGAAGTAAGTTCTTTCGGTGTTTTCATAATAAAAAGCACGACATTTTCTACTTTAGGGCCAGTCCAGTAAATCTGAAGGTTTTTGCAAGACTTTTTTCTTTTTTTTTTTTTTTTAAATATACCCACTAGCACCCCTAATCTTCTGAAGACAGCACAGTATCATGCCATATAGGAAAAATGACAACCTGAAGAAGCAAAACTCTAGTCCCTTTTACTTTACTTTTAACTCTACAATCTCAACTCCAGCATTTGTACCTGCATCTAAACCAGTATGCACAGTTGTCTGCATTAGTTACAGTTCCTACCTAAAACTGGACAATGTCAAGAACAAAAAAGGAACAACTCAGTAATCCTAAAACCCATCCCAGAACGCTTCTGAAATCAGCAGTAGTATTTGTTTCTTGCCTGCATCACTGCAATAGAGGAGATAAAGGATTAAGCAACTCTAGAGCAAGCCCATGTGTCAGACTTGCCCACTTTTTTCTTATCAGACCACTAATGACTGGGGACAGCGGTGTCTCAGCTTAGGACACTTTGAGGTTGGCTGTGTTACCTGCCAGGTTCATGCCACATTAATGTATAAAGCTGTTCAATCATCAGCTCTAGAATTTTTGCACAGTATAACCATAAGGTTTTTGGCTTACCCAAGTATACCGCTTCACCCTGAAGTGCCACACCAGAAAAGAGGAGCTGACTGCTGACCATGTGAGGCATCCAGCAGTGATAGCTGTGCTGCAAGGTGAAGTCTCCACACGAACAGCCGATGCTTGGAAGCCCTGACTGTACTTCGGAATGCTCCTGATACTCCATAGGGTACATACCTGTCTATCAGGTGTGTTACCAATCTGTCACATAACCACATCAAAACAGAATCAGGAAGGACTGCAAAACATCATCTGATCCAACTTTTTGCAGGAAAGGGAGCCAACATGAGATTATCTAGCATGCTGCCCAGCCACCTCTCAAAAACATTCAGCAGTGGGTGATGTTGTTCCAGTGACTAACTGTTCACCAAACTGATTATTCTCAAAACATTCACTTTTAAAAATATTTTACCTGGACACTGTGCAGCTCTAAGAATTCCAGTAGAGATCAAGCAAGTTCTTAAAAGCATGCCAGCCTTTATCCTAACAATCCTGCTACTTAAGACACAGACCAGCCTACCTAAGGTTTGCCTGCTGGCACACCGGCACAGCCTAGAGTTCCTCCTGCTGCAAGAATTTCCATGCTGAAATCAAGACCGTGTCAAATGACAAACTACAATGATGTTGACTGCATCGCAACACTCAAGCAAAGCTGTCCATTTTATTGGCACAGAACTAAAAACCGCTCCAACAATAACCTGACGTTATTTCTGTGCATAAAAGCACTACATTTTCAAATCAGAAAGTATACAACAAATATACATTGTACCTGCTAAAAGATTTCTGTGACCTCTAAGCAAATATTTCACAATGTGTGAAAATACCAGAGATAATTATAGTTTTAATCATTACCACAAAGTCAATTCCTATTCCTAGCTCGTCCATAGTATCTTTTGAAAAAGCTTTCATTAATTTAGGTTTCAACAAATGGCCAAAAGTCTAAGAAGTTATGCACACTTGCAGGGTGGATAACCATGCAAAATATATCATGGATTATTTCAATAGAACTATTCCCAAATGCCGAGTCCTAATTTTCCATTTGTCATTTCAATTGCACAGCATTAATAAAATAATAATTTCAAACCCTAGGAACACAATCCAATGTTGACTTTGAATAACATTTTGATTATTCTGCAAATTGAAATCTGCCTTTTAAGCTATGACAAATATTTTTTTTAGAATAATGGAAGGGTTTAATACAGTACAAATCTTTTCTTCTTGTCTCTAGACCGCCTTTTCCTACACGAGTCGATGTTTTTAAAAATTATCAAAAAATCTTCTATACACCTTTGTGTTAAAAGACAACAAAGATCAAACATTTTCTTCTGAGACATCCTAGACAAACACTACAGATGTATTTGCAACACATATTGGCAGTCCCACAATCCAGGCCACACTAATTTTCCATCTCAGAATAAACAGGGAAGATTTTGATATATCTATTTCATTACTGTGTTTATCAACAAATGATTTTTATTTTTGGGAGACATCAGACAAACTTTGACCAACCTTACTGTTGTCTCACCCTCTTGAATGGTAAGGTAACACAATGTGAGGCCTTGTATAGGCGACACCACCTAAATGAGAAACTGAAAACAACACTATAAAGATTTAAAGGAAAGTTTACTTTTGCTTTTTCATAGACCTCTACCAAGTCAATTTGCTCTATGAGTCCCTTTTTAAATAGACAGCATACTGAAGCTTTCTATTTTACAAGGATGATGTATTAAACTTTTTCAATCTGCCACTCAAAGAAACATCATAAAACATCAAAGCATTTTTTCTCCATACAAATTTGAGTGGTTCATGTTTGTTGTGAAACATTTAAACAAGCCAGTGCAAATAACATGTTCAATTTCATTGTGATTCATTTTGGCTTGTTTTATGCAGAAAAACAAGCATCTGTATACACTCAGGTTATAACAGATATTTACATAGAATTTATACTGTGCTCATTAATCTCTTTTCACCTGTATTGAAATCTTTTAAATGACCTTACTCTTCAAACAACAGTACTGGTATAGCTTTGTGGAGAGCTGGCCTGCAAGGGTTAGCTCGAGCGATGGCCTGCGAGGGTCAGACGCATGGAAAAGAACAACTTGG